>NNCF01129218.1:395433-482943 GCA_002313205.1 Laupala kohalensis
TTTTTTTCGATCTCGCACCAACAAAAACTACTGAATGTATATTAAAACGGAATTTTCACGGTCGTATTTCTTAAGGTTCGGAGTAGGGTCTAAGAAAAGATCCATTTTGATATGACACGAGAGATTGGTGTGAGAGTCTGAAATCCTAAAATTTAAATTGTTCCAAGCGATGTACCAAATCACTTGGATTCCTAATATGGATTCCTCTATAAAAGAAAATCTGTTTTCGCCTATATTGAGATTCTCCAGGCACCTGCTCTCTTCTACTCACTCCTTTTCCTTTCTCGCGCGGAACGTTTGGAAATGTCTCTGCCTCTCACTGGATTCGGAATGCAGACTCCCACGCGCAACCGAAGAGCTTGGAACATTCCGGTTTTTACGTCCTCGAATTTTTACTAGTCTTCTTTCCTATTCAGCAGCGCTGAGGAATTTCTTTGTCAGTGAAAGTGAAACCAACAAGCCAATTAGTCGTTGGCTGTAGCTTCATTGCTCCCGTTGGTAAATCAACCCAGAAAGAGTGGATTAAAGCATTTCGTGTCAACCTTAGCTTGGTATTTCTTTGAGATTTTATTGTTCACACATGTAGACAAATCTTAACCAGATCTTTCAGGAATTTAGGTTTCAAGATAGCCACTGTAAGCCGTGAAAACGCGTATTTTTGTGACTCCAAAAAATATTCATATCAGCTTTTGTATAAAGTGTTGAATAGACCTTAGAACAGTGCCATTCTCCCAAATCCATTTTGTATAAGTAATAGAAAGTCAATGTAAAATATGCAATCTAAAACGTCAATCTACAGTATATCGTGGGTCGCTGGGCTATTGTATTAGGTAATCTCAAATTTAATATTTTTCTCATAGTTACGATTAATAAACAATATATTCCGAATAACCTGTATTTTGATAATAATACGTACTTCTTCACTAACATTTGTGNATCAACCCAGAAAGAGTGGATTAAAGCATTTCGTGTCAACCTTAGCTTGGTATTTCTTTGAGATTTTATTGTTCACACATGTAGACAAATCTTAACCAGATCTTTCAGGAATTTAGGTTTCAAGATAGCCACTGTAAGCCGTGAAAACGCGTATTTTTATGACTCCAAAAAATATTCATATCAGCTTTTGTATAAAGTGTTGAATAGACCTTAGAACAGTACCATTCTCCCAAATCCATTTTGTATAAGTAATAGAAAGTCAATGTAAAATATGCAATCTAAAACGTCAATCTACAGTATATCGTGGGTCGCTGGGCTATTGTATTAGGTAATCTCAAATTTAATATTTTTCTCATAGTTACGATTAATAAACAATATATTCCGAATAACCTGTATTTTGATAATAATACGTACTTCTTCACTAACATTTGTGGTTTATTAAATGCAAATTTATTGATATTCTGTTGGTATTTTAACACGTAGGTAACTATTTTAGGAGTATTTATATTTTCTATCCGCCTCTGCTTTAGAGCCCTTGATTGAATTGATGAGATGGTCCCTTGCTTGCTTCCGGAGAGTAAATTAGTTTATTGTCCTCCACGTGGTCATACGCAGTTTGTACTGCTTTTTTGACAATAAATTTATTATAAATAAATGTATTATAAATTAAACTACTAAACATGTTATTGTTCATTTCTTAACCAATATCATACGGAGCATATAAATTACACGAAGTATCAACCTCACATAAACAGCTGTTTTCTTCATAACGCCTATTCAATAAGGTTTGAAATAGCTTTTAGTTTACGAAGCGTCATCGCTGCTATTTATTTCTAAAAAACTTTGTATTTATATCCCGTTTTTCTGTCATTTTTAACCAATTGACACAAATGATTTATAATGCAAAATCAGTTTTTTATTGGCAATATCCATAATTGTTTGAAAAAGTGATTGGTATGTTCTCTCCGATGCTTAAATTTTTCTAATAAAATTCTGTCTCCTCCCCTCAGAATTCAATTAGATATTGTAATCGAATTAATTACGGCAAAATATAAATATTTTAAAAATTGAATATTCCATACATTTCTTAAAAAATAAAGATTCTAATTGCTTTTCGTAAATCTGAGTGTAATTTATTTACACGTTTTCTCAAGTTAGTTTATTATCAAGCAAAATTCCTAAATACTTAATTTCGGAGACATTCTTTTATTTGACAGTTGCAGATATTGAGTTTAGTACAGTTATTATGGTATTTAAATTCTTCTCGATATTTAAAATCTTTTTATATCCCGTTGAATTGGTATTGAATTGGACTTGTAGGGAGATCATAAGTCGACGAATTATCTTATACCAAAATTCTGAACTCCTATACTCAATTCTACATTGTAGATGAAAAAAATAAGAAAAAGAATTACCAGCAAATTTGCACTGTCCTCTTGACTCTGCCATTTGCTCAACCCTGGCTCAGTATTTTTGCGCGTGGCGCCACTTCCCTGCGTCTCAGCCCACGCAGCTTCGTCCACTGCATGGCGGCGGCTAATTGCGACGGCGTTTAATAAAAAGTGCGTTCCAACAGGTGGCGGACTGAATACGCTCACGGCGACCGAGTCGACGTTATCTGCCTCTCCAGAAAAATTAACGGGAGGAAATCCTAACGGCCTGTATACACAATGCGATGAATAATAGCATGTATGCATGTATGTGTCAGGAACTTAACATGGGACAAAAATTCATGTATTTCGTAGAAAAGTACCATGTTCAGACAGTGGGAGGAACTGGAGGTTAAGTTCGGAGTTACTGTCAGACGCAAGTTACTTGTGATGCGTCAGTCTTGATTTGAGATGAGAGTCCGTAGAAGCTATTTCTCCTCTCACTATTCAGGTATTTATTTTTCTTCTCATTGCTCACACAGCGATTTCTTGTTCCTACATTTCACATTTCTCGTTTTCATTATTCCACCAGATCAATCTCTTAAAAATGGACAATTGTGAATAGTTTAGCCTTCAAGTTATGCTGCAAATATGGGTGATTTTGGGGGATTCTTTACGAAATCACAATTTCAGAAAAAAAAAAAAATCTGTAAACTTTAAAGACATTTCCGAATCACATTATCTTCCTGATACTTGAATATAAATGTTTTTCTTTTTTTCATTACAAGCTTCACAAATGTGCTCTGAATCTCTCGTAGAAAAAAGTAGATAACTCTGACAACTCAGAAAAAACTAAATAAAGCTTCAGTCTCCATTATTCCGAGAACGATTATATCAATCCGACTTACAAAGCTTTTGGACATAAGTATCATTTTCTTTCTGTTATTAGCTGCCAAAAATATGCATCTTCAGCAACATTTTCACTCACGTACTCCAGCATACCTCAAGAATTATACAGTGTCAAAACAATTCTCGTTACACGCGATTAGAAGCACGTTTTCGAAGACCCAATTCGTGCTTCGTACACGCAAATCAATAGCATTCTTCTTTCCCGAGTACCTTCGAATTCCTCGGTTACATCACCGATAGTTTTTCTTTCGATCAGTCCGCGCCACGAAGGACCAGTGGAGGGAGACAAGGGGAGACAAGGGCGTTTGTCTGAGTCGCGCTCCACTTCACCCCACCCCCACCCTCCTGCGCTGACAAAACACTGCGACGCAGCGAGTAATTTCAAAGGCGAAATGACCAAAAACGATACAAACTGAGATACTTTCGATAATTGTACAGCGTGGTTTATCTACAATAAAAGTGGTATAAAATATTAGAATTCGCGACAAAAACTTGATGTTCTGAACATATCTAAGAATCAATCATCCATAAACCTATTCAAAATGATTTACAGTATTTCTTTATTAGTTTCGTCAAGGAAAATCTACCACTAGGTATATAGGTAGATGGGCAGTTTCTAAGTGAGATTAAGGGGTAAGTTGGGTTGTAACGAATATTCCTGTTACAATTATCAGTATGGTTCCATCCCATTACGTGTTGGTGCCAGTGAAACGCAGTCATATGAATGAAATTCCTCACTCATCTGTAAACATACGAAACACCTCAATGAATCGTGGAATCCTGAGCTAGACGCAAGCAAGTGTCTGGACGGATCCCAAAGGCGGGTGCCTCCTTGTTACATTTCATCGCCTCCCGCCTATTTGCTTTTTGTCACCTCGGGCTCGAACCAAATGATGCAGAAACGTCGCCTTCGAGCCTCCAGGTCCCAAAGGAATGCTGTCTCCTTCACTGAGCTCGGTAGCAGAAGGAAGCTCATCGATTCGTGCGTCATGGCATTGCGCAGGGTATTAAAAGGCTACCATGAAACTAGTTACAGAATAATTTAGAACGAGTAGATTTTTTCAAGTGAATATTTTGCGAAGTCGGTTAAGTTCGAAATAGAACTCAGGTCCTATGCCTCAGTCACAAGAGCTTGTATTTATCGAACCATACCATGCTCCAGGAACTCATTGGTTAAAAGCTCTTGTAGTTTAAACAAAGGGTCTGTGTTCTAGTTCGAATCGTGTCGCCGTCTTTGGGTAACACATAGACTTATGGGATAATACCAATGACTTTTAACTTGTACTTCCCACGAAATGCTTATTAGCGGAAAGTGCCTATTAGCGAGATCGCCAGAAAAATGCTTGACTAATGCCAACATGCTTTGGATGGCACGTATATGATGTAACTATGAGATGGTGGTTGTAGAAGTGAATCATAGTAGATCATGGAATGGGGATTCATGGTGATTGAAATTTTGAGTTACGAAGCCGCACCTTGGTGGTGGATGAGGTCGTGGCAGGTGGATCCTGGAGAGCGATTAGATGCCCGAGGCAAACGCGCGCACTGGCGCCAGTCGGCTCCTCTCGGCTGCTCTCCGCTTCGGGCAGCACGAAACGGTAGTGCCGATGGCTCTCCACTCTGCACGGCACCGCCCCTCCCCCAGCCCCGCCCCGCGCAACCGTGGTCCCGCCGCGCCGCGCCACAACGCGATGAAAAAACGAGATCACCCTACTTTTCCGTGCCCCCCCACACACGTGGCTGCCGCCATTACCTTCGTGGTCTCTTCACGTGAGATTGCGCCCGGAGCCCCGTGTAGCCCAAGGCATCGGGGTTGCGGCAGTGACGGCGGCGGCGGCTGCTGGCGGCGTTCGAGATGTGTTGGGAGAAGGATGGGGAAGGGGAAGAAGCACGGCAGCGGCATACACACTTCGGTGTTGAAAACTCTCAAGGCCGACATAAATTATTATTACGAGCGGGTTAAAATGTTGGAAACAGCTGGCCCAATAATTTGCTCCCGCCCCCGTCCCTGGGTACGAACCGTGACCGACCGAGTCACACGAGGGAAGAAGACGAGCCGCAAAAAATGACACAGCTCCTGAACCGTGAACTTTGATTATTGCAGCCTGCCTTTTTAAGATCGCCGGCTTGTTATTTTCGGAAAGCGCGTACATCCCGTGTTATACCGCCGTCAATATCATCCAAACAGCTATTTGTATAATTTTCTTGTCCTCATTCCTGTCTTCCAAAACAACTACACGTTCATTTTGTGACTGTTTTTTGTCAGATTCGTGTAGTGATTTTGTAGATATAACTTCAGATTATCTAATAAATATAAATTTTCTTTTTCACTTTTATTACCATAATTCGTATGTCACAGTCGATTGAAAAGTTAAGTGAAAATGCAATATTTTTATCCTAAATAAAGAAACTTTTTTTTAAGTTCCCACTATAAGTGCATGCATTTTATTATATTATAAAGATTTAATGGTTATATCCTGAAGATACTTTTGTGATGTGCTCTAATACCTTTCAATTTCAATAGGTACGTGTATGATTCACTGTTAAACTTAACATGGTTTAATTGGTTTGCTCCTTTTGTGAGAGGTTACTTCGCCGTGGGACAGGTCTCACTAGCAATATAAATGCAGCTTATGCAGACATTCGCCAATTATCAATGATTTATGGGTGGGTAGCAATCCATTGCCAAATTCCACTCGTTACCTCTTCACTATTCCTTTCCATTTACAGGGTTTTCTTTTTCTTCATCCTTATCTCTTCTAATCAACTTGCTTTTTTCTTAGAACGTATATTCCTTATTTTATGGATCTTTCACTTCCTTTGACTGGATGCCGCGTCTGATGGATTCTATATCTCCGAAGTGTATCAATTCTCGAATCCTCTTTCTGCCGACTTCTCTCTCCCGTTTCGCATTCTTTCGTATATGAGTCTAGATATCTTTCTAGTCCTCCTTTCCTTTCCTTTCTTGGTGCTTCCTAATCCACGCAGCTCCTCGCTGTTCCACTCTTGTTTTTGCGTGGCAGCGGCGGCGCCTTTGTAATTTGGGACAATCGTCCCGATTCGAACGTGATGATCGGGACATGGGGCGGAGGCTGATGGGTGGGCTGCTGTGCACAGATCGTCCAAAGCATGCGCCTGGGGCTGCAGGATGGGAACGATAATACTCCTTCCTCCACGTCGTCGTATGAGGAGGAGGAGGGGGGGTCTGCTTTCGTGGTTGAAGTATGAAGCAATCCTCCCGCTGCCCTCTCGCTGCAGCACTTTTTGTGTGGGAGGAGGGAAATAATTGTTCTTGATTTTAGACATGGTTTCATTGATTCGATCAATTGGGTGCGCAGGTAAAAAGTGATCTGATCGTAATTGAATGGTTATACGTGCGCCGGTGCTGGTGATCGCTTTGCTTGTCGTAATATGCCGCTGCATCAGACAGGTATTCATAATTGGTGCTTTGGGAATACCTCTTCATTCTTTTATGATGTGTCATCGACATTCTCTCCTTCGAATTATTTCCCATCAATTCGTTCTCTTCGTTCTGCCTAATATTCCTTAGATCCTCCCTCCCCTCCTACTCTTGTTCGCTTCTACAAGTCCCTTCGTGTATTATATCCACGTGTGAGTTTAAGAATTAGTATATTCGCACTTCCTTACTTTACTAAAAAAGATAAGAACCACACTAACCACAGCTACATACGAGGACTTTCTTTGGAAAGTATATTTAAGAATCTCCCTCCTCCCATACCATCTTCGGTCCGTATGCTAATTTTCCATTCCGTCCAGCACACGCATGTTAAGGTGGTACTAGCACTCCAAGTAAGTCACATCACCGAGATGTATAACAGTTTTCTTTATTTTTATTCTAATGATTTTAAAACACAATGTGATGAAGAAAAAGCATAATTAATTTATATCTGAGTTGTAGTAAACTACAAACAATGTTCAGGAACTAGCTTAACTCGTTTAAAATACATAAGAAGCAAATACGTAAAATATCCCGTCATACATTGCAATATAAAAACCTTTTTTTATAATGTTAATTACATTTTTATAATTTTAAACATTTT
Source organism: Laupala kohalensis (assembly GCA_002313205.1). Classification (NCBI taxonomy): domain Eukaryota; kingdom Metazoa; phylum Arthropoda; class Insecta; order Orthoptera; family Trigonidiidae; genus Laupala; species Laupala kohalensis. The sequence continues at coordinate 402,710 of NNCF01129218.1, forward strand.
AAAAAATAGTGAAATATAGTATTTAATTTTTCCTGTTTGAAGTTATATTAATTTGTTGATGAGAATCACCAGGTCGCGTTACAAATAAATATGACCCATGGTTTATATTGATCGGGCAGCATTTTGACAAACCCCATTCTGTGCCGGCCCCATAGGTTTAATGTGTGTGGGAAATGGGCCGCGGGCTACGATAAGTTGAACAGCTCTGATTTATGTACATGAACATATTATAAAGTTTGATGTATAATTAGTACTTCTTCTCTTACAATACCCGTAGCCAGATTATATTGTGCAGAGGGTCTGATTCTCACTAGAAATTAATGTTAACTTGAAAGTTCTTTGCTGTTTATTTCACGTTGTTAATTAGCTAACAACAGGATAATTAACCTCATTTTACCCGTATAAAAGGATTTAAATGCAGCAATTTTGGGGAGGACCCGAAACCCCCTCTGACTCCATTTTGTTGCTTGCACATACCTTTTGCTCTCCTCATTCTTAAATGCAGACCTCAATCCATCTGATTATTATTACATTTTTCGTGGCTTTTGTCATTGCATTTATTTTAAAATCTACTCATGGTAATTTTATTCTCAATCGATTATCCAAAACTGTTTTTTACGTTTATGTTGTTCCATTAAAAATATTTCGTGATGATTTATCATTTGGATCAGAGACGGAAGTTAATTACCCTTGGGCTTAACGTCTCCCGTGAGATTCGATTGCCTGGTGTCGCGTCGTCCGGAGCCCCTCCCTGTCATAAGGATAAGAGGCGCTCTCTTCTTCGTGAACTACAGCTGAGATACGTCCCTAGTAGAGGAAATTTACTGTGCTCTACAGCTTAATGTCTGTCAGTGACAAGTGACTGATAGATGCTTATTTTAGAACGCTACAACACACAAGAATTAAGTTACGCAACTAAATTAAAACTAAACTTCATACCTATGCGAGACAACTGCGTCCATTTTTTTTCTTTCAACTATATGCTTGATATCATTTACAATCGATAAATAATTTTACTGAGTTTTAAGAATAATATTAAATTTTGTTCGATTCTAAACTGAGGTTTACTGTCGTATGGTTTGAAACCACATGATAATGATGCCACATATGGACATAATAGTTTTGTTAACATTTTTGAGATGGTTGTGATGACTGTGGCTTCAGGTACCTTGAAATATGAAATTACAATTTATTCGTGTGGATGTAAAAATCTCTTAATTCAACCGAATCAGAAAATTGAAGTACTCGAAACATTTTGTTTTAACTTATTATGAAATCGCCACTATCTTCGGGCCGTAGATCGAAATTGATGAGAGGGACCTTTGCTCTCTTCTGGAGAGTAAATTAGTTTGTCCTTCGCATCGTCGTACACAGTCCATGACTTTTTTGGACAGTAAATTTAAAGAGTTATTTTATTATAGGAGTTTCTCGGGTTGCGCGTGGATACATCTCGTTTAATTTATTCGATACTTTTCTTCATGTTAGTTTCGATTTCGCAAGAACATGCATCTATAAGACACAACAAAAAATACACGACAAATCAAGGATTACCTAAACAATAGCCCGCACAAAAAAAAATAGTTCAAGAACAAATAAACTCAAGTAAGGATCGAACACAGGTCCACGTGTTTCCTGGAGCTTATGCTGCGAAGAAAATAATATTCCTAACCCTGCATATATACAGTTGATTTTTTTTGCTAAGTCTTAAAAGTATTCGCTGAACAATCAGGTAAATGCATCGGTGTCTTTCATCTTATGATTCATACGCTGAACAGTTGTTATGATAATATATTTTTAGTATTTTTCACTCAGATTTTTAAAAATGTATTTTATTCAGATGGTTTCGTTATGTTTTAAAATATTTTTCTTGCATATTCATATTTTATCCATTTTATTTACTATTGTTATTGCATTTTGCTTTGAGCATTTTCTTCAATGTTTGTAGAACCTCCGAAGGTGAAAAGCGTCTGAAAAGATTTGGGAAAACCAAACATTTTCGTTGTGACTACTTTTACTTTTCGTTATTAAGGTGAAGCTATGAGTAATGTATGTATTTCTTCCGTATCCTCACACGCGGAGATGATTTGTGTGTCACTTGGGTTCACTTATTTCCTCTGTAGGGATGTGTCCCAGTTCTTCCTAAGTGCGAGAACTGGACGGAAATGGTGTATCTGGAATGTACATATGTTTCGTATTGTAGTATTTGTAAATGGGAAATGTAGCGTGCTATTGAATCTTATCTACATGGAACGATTGGATGTAGGAGTTGGGTGGTAAGCTATTGTTAGTAGGTGGACCGCTTAGCTGGGTTTACCAACAATTTGAGCCACGTGGAGGGGTTAGGAGTTTAGTATGGTTATTGACACCAAGAGCAGAAGGGGCTATATAGAATGAAGGTTCGCTTTTCATTAGTTCCTATATGAACTGGAACAGTAAGGTGAAAAGCTACAATTTTTTTCTGGCCCCACCGGGCATTGAACCCGGAATGACTTGATGAGCAAGAACGCTACCTCCTGTGATGTGATCAACTGTAGAGTGTATCATGCAGTTTTTCGCTTCCTGATCAGTATGTCACAGTAATGTTTGTCTAAGTGCGTAATGTGTTTGTGTGTTCGCAGGCAGAAGACGTGCGCGGCCTGGGTCGGGCGGTGCGGCGAGCGGCGTGACTTCGGCGTGTACGCGCTGGGCCCCCGCCGTCCCCCGCTGCGCGCCACCGCCCCTCGCCACCCTCGTGCTAGTCGCGTCCACAGTCCTCGGCATCGCGGGTGAGTCCACTATATAGTCACACTAATTCTAACTTCTGTGATTTGTTCCTATCATTGTATATCGATCCTGCGTTTCTTCACCCAGTATCGCCGAAGTCACGGTTACAGTTTTTTTCGGGCGGAAATAATGAGTAATCAAAGGACTGATGGATTTTACATTAGAAAATGACATTTGTTTTGTTTCTAACTTTGTGAATTACTTCAATATTTAACCATATTTAAATCATTATTACATCATAATTGTGCTTTCTACTAAACTTCAAGTAACCCAAGGAAAAGGTCATTAAAACGATAATTTATTTAATTCCGTTATTCCCGAAATGTATGAACTTCACGGTATAATTTTCCTCGAGATGAGTGGTGTTTTGGCAAATAAATCGTATAGAACCCAAAAGAAATGCTCTTATCGCCCCCGGAACAGTGTCGGGACAATTCCGCTCGTAGTAGGAATAGTTAGAGCACATCCATATTCACTTAGTGTTCGTCCCACGGACGTCGGGTGAGCATTCACGTTGTTGGCAGAACTGCACTGAGCGAGGACCAACCTAGTGCCGCGTTTCGCACCAATTAAGAGAAACACTTTTAGTGCCCTCGTACTTAAGTACCCCACCCCCAAGAACACGCGGGATAATTACGCGTCATTTTAAATCACCCGGCCGTTGTTTAGATTGCCTTGACTCGTTGGGAGATACTACCCCCGAGTTCTTTACGAGAGAAGTTACTAATAGAAAACTGTGACGTGAAAAAATAATAAACGGGTCTAGTTACGACTTGAACCTGATTCATAGGCAGTCCAGTTCAAGACAATGGACATTTCGAGGCTGGGAGAATGGACCCGGGAGCAATGACCCCTCGGAAGTTTACTGCGCGGTCGCAGTTGTAACTGGAGCAGAAGAATATTTGCTGGAGTCTTTGAATATTAAGACTATCACGAAGCGATGAAGCGGCTAAATCTATCAAAAGATACACAACTGCCTGGAATTACAGCAATTAATGAATAATCAGCGTTTCTTTTTTCTCGTGAATAATTCGTAAAAAGTAGTAAGAGCATAATTAATGATTTAATAATTTACTAAATTTGTTTTATATTTTAACAAGAATTCGGAAGTATCTCCCTGGCACGAAGATGGGGTTGCCTCAACTCTGGACGCGTCTCCTCTTTGACTGGAAAGTGTGTCAACCATAGATAATTTAGCTTCGAAAACGTCTGATCAAGATTCAAGTCTCAATATTTCGCGATTACTAACACGTAGACCATCAGTTGTGAAAGAGAGAATAGAAATATTTTTGTGTTTTGTATGAGTTTGTTCTAAATTTCTATAAACTTTTTGCTTTTTACTAGGTTTCAATATTTTCTTTTCTGTTGACGCCGACAAGTTCGATTAAGGTAGAAATCATTAGTCTTAAGTGATGTTTTTTTAATGCATGGTAGATGTTTTGAGTCACCTTTACCGCGGAGACTGATTTCCCATTGTTGGTGGGAATAATAAATCAGTGGTCCTTTCGCCTACCTTTTGAACGAGACTCCTCCGTTGCCGTCGTAAGAAAAATAGGTCAGTGCTCCAGTCTATTCTCTCAGCCTGTGCTCTGGACTCCTCCGCAACTGCTGACCTCATCTCGTAGGGTCAACTGCACCCGCCCCAGCAGTTGTCTTGGCCAATGCGACGCCAATGCACGCACTGCTTCCTACGCGCGCGCGCACCGCCGGATGTCGCGTAAACGCCAGCTTCCTGTTGAGCGGACGGCGTCGATTAACGACGTTTTTGTTGTTACGTGCTCAAGGATATGGAGCTTTTGCACGATCTGTGAAAGCTATGGGGTATTAATGGGCTACGTACGTAACTTATTTCCGTATACACCTACCGGATGATCTTCGCGAATGATTTACACTGATAGTTAGTTCTTCAGTCGCTGGATAGAGGAAACGCTTTAGGGGAAACTGTTCCGCTTCATTAAGTTAGTTCCAAGAAGTTCCCATTTGATGAAATTTTTGTCATCGATACTGCGGTTTCAAAAGTAGTGCCTTACATTATGAAATTGTTCATTGTATAATGATAAAACATATGCTTATATTATTTCAACAAAAATAATAGAGTTGTGCGAGTTAAAGTTGTCAAGTACGAGTTAATTACTAGTGGTCCAGTGATCATCAGAAATCATAATACTGACCCAAAATGGCGGTTCACAAGCGGAGTTAAGTTTTAGGAGATAAGTGATTTTTTTAACTCAGTGCACTGTTTGTAGCATAAAAACTAAAGAGTATCGCGGCAAGAAAAATATCTAATACAAATCATGGATTCCCGGAAGATATACCTGTATAAATGGAACCTCGGTATCTAGAAGCATGGTACTTTTACTGTGTGCATGTCTCCCTTCTCACTCTAACTTGTGACGTCATCGGTGCCAACGTATTAGAGCAGTTCGTTGTCCGTTCGAAACAACCACCTCTTGTTTCGTAATTCTAACCTCTGTAACTAGAATCATGTTCTAGTTTTCGTGGGTAGGATTGTCGGTCTACCCTTGTCCAGAATTTGAGGTGCCTCTAACACATCAAGAGTGACCTAGATTAGGCGCAATAATTATAAGAATATAATTTTTCAGTTATGGATTAGAAATCAGTAGTTACGAAATGAGAGAGAAATCATATAATACAGATTAGTATTTTTTTACTAGCAACGAACGACAATGGACCAAACGAAAGTGCCGATCACTTTTTCCCAAATTCAACACTATATTAATTCCGCGGATTCTGAAATTCTAATTAATTACATTTAAAAACCATGGCACTTTTTTCACTCAGATAAACCTTTGGTAATGCAGTTTCTTATTGTAATTCTTTGGTCCTCTTGATTTCTGTAACAAATCAGATTGTTTCCTCATTAGTCTGCTTTGTTTTCCGTATCCTCAGCAAACTGGCATTTTGAATGTTTCATTCGTGTTTTATGGACAAAAAAATCTCCTTTCCTCAAACGAATAGCGATATTTCCTCAAAGTGCGTGTTGTTGTTTATGCAATGAAGTTGTGTCAGCGACTTTTGATGGAAGAATACAAGCGTACACGAAGTTAAACAGGAACTGGCGGTAGTCGTATTTCTCAGCGCAAACAACCGGTGATCGGCCTTCGATGCGACGGACGACCGCTGTGGCTCTGCTACTGTTCGTTCAGTGAAGCTTTTCCGCCGCGGCGCTGTTACCTTTTGAGATCCTGCAATCGAATGAGGAACAGGAAATCAAAGTTTTCTGAGCGGTAACGCATATACGGGTTGGGACGGAGCAATGGGGAAAACATCAATTCTCTCCCCTTCCCAACTGTATAGGTTATTGGTTGTTAAGCGCGGTAATGATGAGTGAGATGAATCGCAGATTAAAACATCTCTTCCATATTCTCTAAGTTTATTCGTTTTTACATAAAACTAATGTGTGCTGTATCAATGTTTAACTCAGCGAAGATTGTTTTTGGCATGATATGTAAAGTTTTTGATGAACTAAGAACGTGTAAAGTAACAGCTCATTGGACACGAACGCTTAAATTATCTCGCAAAATGTGTGTTCCGAAAATACGTGCTCGAATAAATCACCGATGAATATAGCAATGTCTCCAAATCTAGCAATTTTGATGTAAAAATACAGTTTCGGTATCAACAGAACTAAAGTGAAGGTTCCATTGCAAAGGTTCCATTTTGCTTTCAATGTTATTTTCAATGCAGTGACAAAATACATCACGACCTGCCTCCATAATCACTTTGATCTGAATTTGAATGTAAAACTGACGACATTTATTTGATGATAGATACTAATATTGAATGTGTCAGGTATGCTAGGTGAGAAAGGAGACGAGTCAAAGCTGTAATAGTTTCGAAGAAGAACATCTAAATGAATTTAAGTTAAGAAACGTTTATCTAATTGACGAGATGAAGGAAGTCCCGTTTTCGACGCTGGCGCCGCGACGCGCCCCGCACGGCCTCCCGCGAAGCCGTCGTGCGTCGGGACGTCGGGGGGCGGCAGTTGAGGCGGCGGCGGCGCGTGTATTTTGGGCCGCCTGGCGCAGGGGTGGCCACTGCCGCTCGATCGCTTTCGTCGCCAGCTGTCGATTTCTTGAAGCGATTGTCCACAAACTTCGTGATCCCTCTATATTCATCAGGATTTTTTTAGGCGGGGCAGGACTTGAAACGAGCTTTGACCTAGTTATCGACGCTAGTCGGAGAATGTTCTCTGCGAGGAAGAGGCGTCTGTATGCAATCGATACAACGCGGCACAGTGTCCCAAGACCCTTTGCATGTTTCCCGCCAGGAAATCGATGATACTCCAATTAAAAGTTATGTCTCTTGACTTGTACTGAGGTGGTGCTTCCACATTGTTTGTTTCAGAATATTGATTTCGTGAAGTGAATATTTTCGAATGATATTTAATGTGTATGCGGAACTACGCGATCGAAATTATGTATGAGTTAATTGAGATACATCTAAATATTGAACAAAATTTACTGTACGAATATTTGAGTATTTGCTCAAATTTATAATTTAATTATTTATAATTTATAGAATCTCTTGTTACCTAGTAACCGAGACAGCAATGGCATACAGGGGAAGTTTCTTGTAAATTTTGTCTGTACGGTATTCTATATTCCCTGACAAACCACCTTTCCTACCAAAACCCAAAAATGTCCAAATAATTATTAGGTGTTAAGGGAGACCCCAGCTTAAAACCAAGTCACAGGACAAACAACCTCTTTGGCTTTACGAAGCACCCCTGAACTTGTGGTAGCGTCGTGTCCTTCATGGGTTCGCACTGCACAGTCGCGCTGCGAACCGAGAATTCTTTTATTACGGGGGACAATCGAAATCCAGGGACATCGCATGTCTCGCGTTGAGGGAAAGTTTTTGCTCACGTCGTGCCGCCTCCGTTCGCGACAGGTCCGGAAACCTGAGATCGAGCAATTGTGTTCTGCAAACACGGAAAACCGCACCACTCAAATAGTCGTATGCCTTGAAACATCTGCGCACCGAGTGGGAGATTTTCGACTACGAAATTTACCTCCAGGCTTTGAAGAACTTTTTCTATAGCGAAGTATTATACAAAATATTCTGACAATTACCGAATCTGGCCTTAAAACTCAGGTGTTTATATCACGTAGATAATTTCCTTGTATTCGTTACAAAGGAAAATAAAGGTATGAAAACCTTCGATTACGACGAAGTGGCAATTAAAACAGTTTCACTTAAGCGACTTCCGAATGGCATTTCGGCGTCAATTGCGACAACTTCCGTTGACGAAGTACTCTCTCCGAGGAAAGCCCATAAAATGTTGGAGGGCAGGTGTTGGTCGTTTCGTATGCACTTACTGCCAGCAACAGCTTCAACACCTGACTGCTGCTTTACGATCTCCCGTGGGACCCGCGCACCCTCACTCCCACACTCCCACATTCGGAATGGGACTAGAGTCCATATCGGATAGGTTTTCACGAAGAGGAATACCCCTTACGAACCTTAAATAGTGGAAATCTACACACCCATTTATTATGTCAATAATTTCTATAAATTCTATTTTGTTACTTGTGAATGAAGAAAATAATTTCTTGATTCAGTACCTCAGTACAATTTGAATGTGGAGCAATTCAAAATATTTTTGAACATACGTAAACGTCAGTACACTTTTTGATGTTTTTATAGCAGCGTATATTAATAATTGCAAACCAGGGATGGAAATTTCCCAATCAGAGGATCTTGGCGTGTTGCCAAAGAGAGCTTAATTAAATTCATTCCAACTAACAGTAGAATCATAATATTTTTGTATGTATGTATATAAGAGTAGAAGCTTAATTATATTGTATGACACAAAAAGTCAACATAAATGTAAATATGGTATTTATTATTATGATTTTATCCGCCAAGTACTGATAGAAAATTATAAAATATTTGTATTTGATGACTTTGTATGTAATTTTAAACGATAAAGTAGTGGTTTGTGACTGGCAGAGCAAATGAACGCGAAGAAACTCCCCTGAACAGATCACTTACCATCTGCTCTTAAACATTGCTCTTGTGTTGAGTAACTTCGCCACTCGCATGCAAATAACCGCACTACCATTTAATCATGGTGACGGCTCGGGAACTCCTCGGCTTCTCCCCGTTCGCACGCCTGCCGCCCCGCGTGTCGGACGCAGGAGCTCCATTGTGTGGGCCCATAACCTTACTCCCCGCGCCCGTCCGTCCTGCCGGCTGCCCGCTCGCCGCGGCTGCTGCCCCATCGCCCTGTACAGCCCGCCGGTTCCCACCGGTGCACGCCGCTGCCACCGCCGCCCGGAAGTTCCAGAGGCTCCGCGCTTCCGGCCCCGCCATCCACCGCGGTTCCCCCTCTCTCCTCGCCCTTCACCACCACCCAACCATTACCGTACCACCGCACGGCACGAGGAACCGGTAGGGTCCCCTCGCGTAGAAACACCCTCACGGCGGGACAGTGGCAGACGGAAACTGAGGCAACATTGATCTCATTGCGTTCAGTGTTCCACTGTGTTTTGCTTCAGATGAACAACCTGTATTATAGGGAGATCGGGTTATGGAATGAAGTATTGAGTTGCTGACATTTCGGCGACAAAAACTTATACCTATAAGTCTTCCACATATATTTTTTTTTTTTTTGAGAAGGTCTGACGCGCTTTGTTTGGAATTTGCAAAAACATTTTTGAAAAGAAGTATCGCTTTTTCACGTTTCGCGGAATAGAATAATTATTGGTTTCCTTAATCTTAATTTGTGAAAAGTCTCTATTGAGAAATAGACGATACCAATCAATTTGATTTTGAATACACCTGAAATAGAACTGTTAAGGAATTCTCACGAAAGGGGGAGACAGCATCTAGGGAGTCACGTTGAATGTCCTGGAAACTCATCCTTCACTTGAAGAGCATAGTTTGGTTTGCGTCGTTTTAAGCACAATTTTTGAACGTTTTGAGTTAGTTCCATTATTCAAAAACCAAGTACGCTCAAGGCTTTTTATCATATTTTTTATGTCTGTGTGGAAACGTGAATCCATGAAATTGATAAAGGAAAACCTTTAGGTGCAAGAAACCCAAATCGAAGAATTGCAACATCTCGTAATATGAAGGCATGTGTAAATGACTGCTCAGGAATTTTCCTCCAGCTGCCCCTCCCAGTTCCCGCGAGCGTCATAGCGGTGCCCGAACGGTGGCAGCGGCTTCTCTTTTCTCCAGAAGTTGAGTGACCTCCTCGTCGCGTGCCGCTCCTCCGTTGTTTTCTGTTGCTTCCGCCCGCGCCCTCGACTTGCTCGCATCTGCCTCCTCAGTCTCAGCTTCCCGCTCCTCCTCCGCAGGCGAAACCTTCGCTCAATCGTCGCTCTCCTCCCGTGGAATGTGCCCCGCAGCCTCCAGTTGCTCTCTGGACGACGCTGTGGATTGCCGAAGGGATCGCGATATATACACTGTCCGTTTTCGGAAGAGCGCAGTCTTTGGGTTCCTGCGAGATCGACCTAAGTAATTAGTTTCTCAGCAGTGCTTGACCCACTCGCTGTGCCCATTTGTCACGGTTTGTTACTGAGAAGTCTACTATTTTACAAATTGAAGTAAAAAATTACAAAAAATGATACCAAACGACGCAGTTACATTAAAGAATCGATTATGAAATTGTCGCTAGTGACATAATTTACTCAGTTCGTGTTGGGAATATATCGTTATTCTTTAACGGTAAGCCTGGTTACTTGTGTTATCGCAGGAAACCTGGGACTCGGTACGCTTCGGAAAGTGGACAACCTGTAGATGCCCTGTGCCCCTACAACGACGGGGAAGAGATGTGGATTCCAAACAGATTATGCCACGAGGAACTTCCATAAAAATACAAATATATCGTAGAACACTACTTGCCAACTTTTTCTTACGTGACGGGACAATATTAAGAATAATGGTAAGGAAGTTAATAAGTTTTGCATAATCTTATCCCTCAGTTCCTTCGAGGATGATACGATACATTTCGTGAATCGTATTATGTAAACGTTTCGCGAATCCCATTTGTGCGGTGAATATGTTAATATGTGGGGAGAAAGGTTGTGAGCTCGTACTCTTGTATAACTCGGAAAAGTGTGCCAGACGATATCAACTGGATTCGAACCACATCCGATAAGTCAGTTGCGTAGTGGCTCCCTCGTAAGTTCATCAGCCATTCCATCACCACTTTTTTTCTTTTCCTTCCCCTCTCGTGAGCCTCGTTGGAATTACAGCCCGTCGCTCCGTAACTATCTCGAGGGGACAGCTCCGCGCGGCTCCTCCCCACCGGTAAACCGATATTTACGGATAATTACGTTCATTTTCACGAAAGAAAGGGAGTTTCCTCGGCTTATGATACGTTGTCGTCAGCGGGATCCAGTTTCGGAGGACGGCGAGCAGTGGCATTCCTGTCATACCGACGCGGAGAGATCAGCGCCATTATGTAGTGGTTAGGACGCTAAGAACTGAGGCCCGTCTGTTCCGATGATTAATTCGATCGAAGAACTCTCGAGAGGAATGAACTGGAAGTCTCAGAAGAAGTTTCTGAATTGATTATATGAGTGTAGGCCAACACTCGCGTTGGGACGACTAATGTACTTTTGAGGAATAATAGGTTTCGTCCATTACTATACTGCAGTAAGTTAATAAATTAAATCTTAAGAAATTTATCTAATAGTGCATTAATTAATATATCTGCAGCTCCATCCCGACCCGGAATATCCTTCATGGCCGCATCCGGTTTTCTTTTGGGCACTTTAATCGTAATTGAAGGGACGGACCCTTCATTGCTCCCGGAGATTAAATTAGCTCATTCTTACTTTGCGGGGTCCTACACAATTTTTATTTTTTATTTTTGCCAATAAATTATTTTTGTTACTATTAACTCTATGGTACGAAACTGCATTTTTTCCCACCTGCAAGGGCTCTAATGACCCTGATGTTGACGAGTCCTGAAGCCCCATAAAAAACTCTACAACTGAATTTCTTGGTATTGGACACTACCTTTAATTTCTCGTGATTACAACCGAATTTGCAATAAGTTTGGAACCGGAGTGCAAAACTTGCAGTGTGTTCCGATCATGGAACTTACGAAGATGCATCATTATCTTGTATCGTTATTAAGGCACAAGGAATATCTTATTATAAATAAATAATAAGTCATTTGCGATATGATGTTTGAATTTAGCGAAACGGATAGGCACTGAAGTCAGCGTTCTGCATTGCAATTATTGAATATTTTGAAATTTTACTTCCACTTCACTATCTTTTCCATTTATTTCCCTTTTTGAACTCTACTTCAAACAATTTTTAAAATGATATTTCGAAATTTCTTCTTCTGCTCTTTTTACAATACTTCAATCTCTCATTGATAATGTTAATGTGGGGTGGGGTGTATGTATGTATGTATGTGTAATATATTTTCGTGGTCTATCCACGTATTGGTGGCATATTTGTGAGGAGGGCCATACGTGAAATGGGCAGGAACAGGCGAGTCCCCGCGAGGAAACCAGCGTGGGGTCCAAGTCGGCGAAGCGGAGCGCGGAACAAAAGCCAAGCGCTGAGGGCAACGGGGGCGGAGAGGCAGGTGCTCCCACCCCCTTCACCACAACTTTCATCTAACCCCCATCCCCCGCACCCGAACTGTCTCACCCCTTGCTGCTTGCTTTTAGGCTCCGCGATCTTTTCAACTCCACTCGTATTGTCCTTCTGATCGGGCGGTTTTTAACAGCACACGTGCACAACTACTTGTTGCTCGTTGAAATGTACTTGACGCGTGAATGTGTTCTCGCAGACAAGTACACAGATCAACAAGTACGTTGTGTGTAGACAAGTCGACATAGGAGCCCTCTTAATGTATTAGAAATAGCAAAAACACTCATGTGTGCCCCTCACCCATAGAAGGTCGCCGTTTATCTGAATAAGCGTTTTGGAAGTCTCGTAAATTCATCTGCATTTCTCACCAGTATGAGTTTAAAAAAAGTACAGTGATATAACATCATAAACAAAATAACTGTACTTTTCACTGTAATGAGGGATTAGATATTTAAACTAATCACTTATTACAGTGAAAATTTGTTTGAAATATTTATTCGGGTAAAAAATGAGGAGGAGAAAGGACTAGTAATAACAGCTGAGTTAATAACTTTTAACTTGCAGCTCAAAGTTAACGTGCCAAGAGTATCCTTCAAATTCTGATCCATGTACTCCCAAAATTCACTGATATTGAGATATGTCACGAGGATGGAAAGGAATGGTGAGTCGTGGAAAGCGAACAGGTGGTGTGTCGGTCTTAACCCCTGTAATCAGTTTAGATGATCCCGAGTTCGATTCCTGACTCCTCGCCATTTTCATCAGCCCGTAAATGAGTAAATTAACCATTTCGATGTTTACCGCACTACAATGATACCACAAGTGAAAATGGTGTTCTGAGAACGCATACATAGATAGTAGCACAATGGAAGTGCGGAGGTCTCGCCGTAGCCGATGGAAATTGGAGGCTGCTGCTGCGGTGGAACTGACGATGTAGGTGGCTTTATGGCGCCGAAGGAGCACCAATTAACCACCACTGCTCTCGTTCTCCGCGCTTCAATGGCGCCATGTTACCCTCCTCCCTCCTTCTGTCGTCGTCTTTTTCTCATTCTTTGATCTCGTCTCAGTTTCTTTCCCAGTCGGCGTCTCCGCTTACGTCTTCTTTCTTTTCAAACTGTCTCAATTTTTATAACTCACGTCTTTTCGTTACTTTCATCTTCAATTTGTGTCAGTATCAAAATGGTACACCATCGATACTCCAAGCGACTTCGTTTTGGTTATAATATAGAGAATAATCAGTCTGTATACGTGTACAGACCTTCTATTACACTGAAGATGCTCCACCCCTATACGTGTTTTGCCGGGATTATTGCATTATTATTATTATTATTATTATTATTATTATTATTGTTGTTGTTGTTGTTGTTATTATTATTATTTTGGGATAGTTAATTGAAATGTACCCAAATTATGAATTGGAGAGCAATCGTGTAGAATATAAATTAACGTTTTATGAGCTGATTCGTTATTAACATATCATATTAACAGAATGTAAAAATATTTCATCTCTTCGCGTTACTGGGGGGGGGGAAGAGAATGTTAAACGCTGCTTTGGACCTCCTCAAATACCATGTGACGGCGCAGACAGAAAAGTATGAAATAAGTTCAAATTATTAGTGTGAAGGGTAATTGCTCCCACCCCCCTTCAGATCCCAGTATTTCTTCGCGTCTTGTAGTAGTAGTGGTGGTTCCCCTCCTCGTCGCTATTATACCTTCCCCGGGTCTCCGCTCCGCAGCGCTGCCGTGTCGTTCCCAGCGTCTGACCCCGCCCCCGCGCGCCAACGCAGCCGCCGATGGACATGCGTCTGCCGCCACCGAGCGATTAAGAGTTTTTGCCGCCCCCTTTCGTCGCCGGCGCGGCGCGGCGCGGCGCGGCGCGGCGTGGAGCGGCGCCCTGCCACCTTGGACATCTCCTCGTTTGCCGCCTCCGCCGCCGCCGTGAATAAACCAATAAGCTAACCTCCGAAGCGCGGCCTCTTGTGTTTCACGGATCGGTGGTTTATCCTGTTATTAACTCCAATGGCACGGTGGAGCGGTTGGTGGTTTCGTGTTGGATATAGAACTGCTGCTGCTGCCTCGATGTAATCGAGAAGAGAGAGCAGCCAATTGTTTCTTTTTTATCGTCGCTGATACCCGTTCATTAATCTGCTGAGTGGAAAATTTATTTTGATACGAATTTTATTGTTTCTGCCCGTTTAACCCTTACGGAGATTGAAAAATTGTACTTAATTGAGCTGTTTAATTCTGTTACGGAGCACAGGTTCCCAAACGACTTTGCTCCTAACATTCCTTGGTACACCTTCATCAGGTGGTACATATTAAAAAATATATTAAGATCGTTCTTTTCTACGAGTAGCCAAATATAAATCATTAATTGCGGCCACTCTTCTCGTTATTAATATAAAATCTGAAACATGTTTACACCCCAATAATACATTGTGACTGAAACTGGTATTATGTACTCCACTGAAAATGGCACTGAAATATTCCACAAAGAGCAGTAGAAGTAAAATATCTGAAAATCTCAATCGCCCAATATCTCTGTAGAGAACGGTATTGTGAAAAATTTTAATTGATCCATGTCATGCGAAGATGAACCGCGTTAAACAAATATTTGCTGCACGACGTAGCACATCGACGAGAAATAAGTATGGGTGAGGAAAGGATCTGTATGTAAGAAGAAATCACCGGAATCTCTGTATGGGGAAACTGAGTACTTATTACGATAGCTTCGACAGAAGCCGTCGCTCTCTCTCTTCCTCGCTCGTCGTCGTGTGTGTGTCAAGATGTGTGTTCCACGCTTATGATGCTGTCCAAGAATGACTTTCACTATTTGGTTTTATACTTCTTAACCCATCCCCTTCCCCAAAAAATGCTTTTGGAATTGTGTTGCTTTTACAAATCATTTAAGTGCAATATCTACATCACGACTTATCTTAAGCGAAGTCATCAATATCTTCATCCGTTTGGGAGATAATGGAGATGAACATTCTTATAGTATCATTCAATGTAAGCTAAGGAACAAGCACAACACATTTGATTACCAAAAGTATGTATATATTTTTGGTAATCAAATCCATGTATACAAGAAATTGTGTGCAAAATTTGGCGGGAATCCCCCCGCTAACTTTTACATACCATGCCCCTAAACACTTGATTAATTCGAATCACCCGAAATTTGCGTAATAGTAAGTTACTGCAAAGAAAGCGAATGTGAAAAGATTCGAGACAAAATGTCACCTACGGNTATGTATATATTTTTGGTAATCAAATCCATGTATACAAGAAATTGTGTGCAAATTTAGGCGGGAATCCCCCCGCTAACTTTTACATACCATGCCCCTAAACACTTGATTAATTCGAATCACCCGAAATTTTGCGTAATAGTAAGTTACTGCAAAGAAAGCGAATGTGAAAAGATTCGAGACAAAATGTCACCTACGGGAGTAATTAATTATGTTCTCAATCAACGGCTATCTTAAATATTTCCGAGAAATGCAATCGATACTGGGGACAATAGACAGGTTTGTAGATGACTAATTTGTAGTAGAAATATGTTAGCGCTTCAGGGAACGCAGCTGGTAAGGAATCGTTTTAGGTAAACGTTTCCAACCTTGAGTTAGGATATTAAATGCATATGGGTTTTATCATTATGTAATATTATAAAACATTGAAAATAATTGAACGTGTAGAATAATTCCTGTAGTGAATTACGTTCAAGGACATTCACATTCGGAAGCAGTTTTATATGGTTGCATCGCTTCTATAAGTGAAAACACGAGTGATTACATCCCAAACAACTGTTCTCGACAATATTCTTTCAACATTGTCAGGACTCCCACGTGCCTTGCTTCCGAAATTGTCCTTTCATCTGTATTCCTTGAGCCTCCCTAAGAGTCGCTGTCTTCGACGTTAAACTAACGTCTCCCCTTTATCTCCTGCGGGGTCTACACGAGAGATCTGTAAAGTTCGAGGCTCTGAAATCACCGGCGATTTCTCTTTCTATTCGATAGACTATTCTTGTATCCGTGCACTTGGGTGTTCTCATACGTTAGATCAGTTTGTTTTACAGTTCTCATGGATTTGTTTCGTGGGAAATGAGGGAAAGACGATTGTGGAAGAGTCAAAATTAAGATTAAAAATAATCTAACTTGCGTTTACCGCATTCGTGTATAGTAGATGCATTTTCATACGTAAATGCATGAAACGTTTGCAACGTTTGCGGAATATAAACGTGATAATTAAGAAAATTTACGTAAACTATAATATTTTATATAAAATATAAATATCGAAGTGAATAGCTTTGAAATGTAGTGTAAGTTTCTTTGTACACACTTAAATCATTTCTTAGATAAATGACTAATTTAGAAATGATAAATTAAATAAGAGCGAGAAAAGTCCTGACTTACTCCCGAGTCAAGTACGATGGGTCCATTCGAGTATGTTTCAAGTGCACGAATTGCAAAATGACAAAAGGCAATATCAATAAATGAAATTGGGTACTTACGTGTATGGTTAAATGTCTATTTCGAATCGCCATCCTTCCATACCTTTGTGGAACGAAGTAGCGCATCGTCTGTTGAGCATTGGAAGATCTGGAAATAGCGCCCGCCTAATTCGACGGCTCTTTTTCTCGGTATCCGAGCCGTCAAGTGGGTGATGCGTTCGCTCGCCTCATCCACCTCGGCGACTTCGGAGGCGACAGACGGCGACGCCCGCGGTGCTGGAGACGACGGAGGACGCTGACTCTAAGCGCGCCCCTTGTGGTATCCCGGCGTCTAAGAATACTCTGGGGCGCCCAAGCTTCGATGGCGGCGGCGGTGAGCGCTTAGGAGGAGCAGTGGGTGCGGCACACACCTCCTACACCGCCGGAAGTACTCCTCGGCGCTCTTTAACTCGCAAGTTCCGTCATCGACGCAGTCGAGCGCCGGAAATGGGTTGCTACTCTTCCGGGCGCTGAAGCGGTGAACACGACCCGATGTCTTGCGAAGTGCTGCTGAGCACCTCGTTAGACATCGCTGAAGGGTTGCGTATTATCGAGTTCAAACACTTCGAAGCAGATGTTTATTTACGTAATTGACTTTATTTTCAGTTTTAAAGAAATATATTTTCAGTTTTAAGGAAATATTTCTTTAACTCCGCTGTACATCAATATGATGATCTGGAAGCCTGGTGATTAAGTTTTCCTAATATTCCATGACATCAAATCAAAATCACATTTTCTAACATTTCAATCTGAAATTTCTGTCAGATACGTCAGTTAATTTTTTTAAGAAAATTCCATTAGAATATTTCTCGTCGGTTTTCCTCCTCTTCAACTGTTTACGAGCCTTAGGTGCATTTTACCGTTTCGAATCGTATTCCTTGAATAATTCTATGAGATACGAATGTGGCGTATCCCAGTTGAGGTCGCGTACTTAATGGTAACTTTGACACCAATTTCAGAGCCAGAGTTGATTAAAAATATGTAATATTTAAGAAAATTCATTTTGACAATTATTTCATAGATACTATAGATTCTATGAACTCTTCGCCTCCGTTTTGGGTTTCGGAAATTCGATTTTTTGTGATCGTATTCCACAACTAATATATATAAAATAAATTAGAAAATATTTATTTAACTTTTGAACCGGAGAACTCAAAATGACGGAACTCTTTCCTCAATGGCGTTTTTGAAGTTTTCCATCGGCTTGATTCTATTAACTAGTTACTTTACACTAACCCTTTTCGGCGGTACATTCATTATTCTGAAGAATCTATATTACCACAAGTAACGATTTGGTTCTGAAACAATTACTTCTCAGTTTCTTTGATATGGACACTGCGCCCCATCATTACCTGTTCAGAAGTAGTCTTCTCCGAGCACCAATCCGGTGGATGGCACTCTGCTCTTGTTCCGCTGAGTAATATATTGGAACAATCCAACACAAATGTTTAACAACTTGGAGCTACTTGTCACTTATTTTGAGTCTCTTGGAAACATGAGCACTCTTACACGTAATAAAGGTTTTTCAAGCGTAATCATATTAATGCTCTTCATCTTATTAATTTACTATATAGAAATTGAAAAGGTTGCTGGAGCAATTGATCCTTGGATGAAAAGTGACCGAATTTAATTAAATTTTTTGAAGTCTTTTTCATTGAAGAGTGCAGTGAATTGGAATATTCTTGCTTCGTATTTGAAAATGGCGACACCGCCTCTCCGTGGGATCCTTTGCTCAACAATGTTAATGGGTTCGTTCTCCCAGAAGATTCGATAGCTTCGACGGCGCGAGCAAAAGCCTTAGCCGACGCATGAGGAGGGGGGTGCTGAGGGTAGTGTTTGCGACTTCAAAAGCCGCCTCTCGCACACAGACGGGTGCCCGGTCGAGTCCTGACATTTCGCGGGGGGTCTATTTCAAGTGGCGTCTGGAGACAAGGCGCCGCCCGCCCGACGCAGCGGCTATTTTTCGCGACCAGGGAGACCGTCTGAGGTTGAGATCAACTTGCCATTCGGCGACGTTCGATTCATAAGTTAACTAATTTCGTTTTTAACAATGTAATAATTCGTGATCCGAAATTGCAATGAAAATGGTTTCTCGATCATTATTCTAGTGCTGTGTGAGCAACAGAATTTAAAGAAGAGTTTATTATTTAACGTCATATTTTACTTAATTTTCTTATGTTTAAGTTCAGGTCGTGAGATCTGTTCTTGCGCATAAGCGTAAAGGAAATCGGTCACAAATTTACTTCAGAGATTTGTCGTTCGAAGTCCCTACCATAAAATCAAAAGGACACGATATATCTTGCTTAATGTTCGGATTGTAATACATATATTGGTAGCTACAATCAACAGTAATTGGCGCTTTCTGTTGTCCAAGATAGCCATAAAGTTATCCTTTAGACAGGTAAATTGCTAGTTAATACTATTGTGAGCTGTATTAATGCTTTGTATGCTGATTGATTTAATTAAGTTTTACTTTTTATTCGTTTCCCACATGAAACTACTGTTTTTAAATTTGTGTAGAGGACAATAATGTATTGAAATAGTGACGTCTTACTGTCGAAATTCTGGTAACTTCGCAAGCTCTGCTAAGACCAAGGATAGGGAGCCTTTTCTCGTTAGAGTCGCATGAGACCAAACATCCTTACAAGAAAGCCAAACTAAAAACGAAACAAATTTACTGCAAAATACAAATAGTTTAATAATAATTTAGCCTTTCCGAGATACAACTGTGTTGCCAAAATTAGAGCACATACAGTGGGAAATCATTGGGTGTGAGTATTCCAGGATTGGATGTGAAATCCGAATTTAGAGGAAGGAAAGGATTTCTCCAAACCTCTCGATAGGAAATAACTTAACTCGATATTTCGGTGGGATATCACATTCAGTGGTTTCGAGAATTCCTTTGCTTCTCTTAATTTCAACCTCACATCCAAACCTGTTCTCAGTGTACGTGTGACATAATACATAACAATACTTGGATAACTTATTTCAAAAAGCTTCAGATTTCTGCAAAACTTTTCAAAAGGCTTCATGCGACCTTACGGACGATGGATTCCTACCTTTGGCTAAGATATTTCTTCTAGGATTAATGAACTAAAAGGGCAAATAATTTGGTTAACATGGCCGATTTTTTTTAAATTTCGTTTTATTTTTTGATTTCGAGCGATGTTGAAAGGCACCTATCGTCGAATAGTGGGGATGCTCTGTCGGTACAGTGGGGTTCCTGCGACGTGAGCCAAGCGATAGAGGGCGCCGGCGCGACGCCACGCAACCTTTGTTATGCGATCAGCTGTCCTCGACAAATGCCCATCGTATTGCGAAGTCGGCGTCATCGGTTCGGCACGGCTCGGCACGGCACGGCACGGCACGGCAGCGGCCCTCACCTGGTGACCGCGACTTTGACCTAGCACTACGCCACGCCTCCGCACACGGTACGCGGAGCACAGAGATAAACTCGTATACGGAGGATCAGGAAGTGGGATTGAAACTAACAGTAATTTGATGTCAAAATAGTTACAGACTGTGTATGGATCAATAAACTGTGTATGAAGATCAATAAACTAATCTGGAAAACAATAAAGTCAATAAACTCTCGGGAAGCAAGCGAGGGAGCACCCTATTAATTCCGATCAAAGGCCCAAAGGCAGTGGCAGTTAAATATTACTAAAAACAAGTAATTCAAGAAATACGTGTTATCAATTTATTATTTCCAATCGTAAATTTAAAAAATATCTCAAATTTGAGATTAATATAATAATAATAATAATTATTATTATTATTATTATTATTGACACTACCGCACCGAAGCCGAAATATTGTCCACTCTATCAACGAAGACGACGAAGCTTCTTTTGGTTAAAACTATTGTATTATGTTAGTTATGGCGACTTGGCTTTGACACTCTAATAACTGGTAATACTTCAATTATTCAACTTGAAGATAATTCTACGTATAAAATAAGATACGAAACATTCATCAGTTTTCTGCAGGAGGCTTTGGTATTTTCATTCACACATTTGCGAAGCAATTATGTTATTGCAGGTAATAATATTGCAATCCATAATTAGATGTTTAAACCAAGTAATGGAAGGATCTTATTCGATAATGAGATCACGTTAGATGAGACCATCCTAATAGGCTTCTATTCTGTGAATATTATGACAATCTTTTGATCAGTTCTAGAAAAAATCCAGTAATATACGTTTATCAAATTATTCCTCGCTTCGATTCTGAGTGATTCGGAAAAGTGTTTTTCCGTAATTTATGGAGAAGAGGATTGTGATTAGTGACAAGATACATTCGAAAAATTTGTGATGTGCCCATCGCATTAGAGGAATAAATTATACAACATTTTATATCCAACACCAGAATATAATTTACTTTAAAATCTTAGAAGTAATTGATCCAGGGCATCAATGATCATTGAACGTTAAGTCCAGTGTTTTGTATAAATTCGTTCATCTCCGTACTAGTTCTTCCCCTACACATGAATCATCCGAAGGTTGCAGCATATGAGTGTGGCTACTTTCATAGATTACGTATACACATCGCTTTACGCTAATGAGTAACCTGTACCGAACGAGTCATCTCATTAAATGGTGCTGGAGCATCGAATTCTGCGCTCGCTTCTCGAATATTGTTTTTATCACTAAGCGATTTTAGAGTCGTTACATAAACGTAACGTCATGTAGAAACATTTTTATGACATCACAATGTTTCCTCCTACTGATATTATCTCCTGGTTTATTCGTATATAAGAGTTGGTCAAGGTCTGTGATACCAACACGTAAAAATATTTCAAAACTAGGATACTTTCGTAGAGTGAACTGAATAACATTTTCTGTTTCAAAAATTAACTTCTAACATTGTACTACACTGTAAAATGTATTAAGTATTCGGAACTCTCGGGACGTGACGTGCAATTAAAGGCGTGGTCTTCTAATCACACTCTAATTTCCCGTGAAAATTCTGTATGCTAACGGTGCACAAATGCTTCAAATGAGTTCATTCTCTGTGATGACCGTTGAATACGCAACTACCATAGACGACGTCTTCCATTACGAAAGATCTTATCATTCATTAGCGGTAATGCACACGAGTTGTCTCAAAGCGGTGTTCTTCTTCATGGTCCAGCTTATTCTCAATAATAATTTGTTATTGTCTGAAATCACTTAACTGTTAGTTAAGTAAAGAAATATTTTGGTCTCAATGTCTTTCCTCCGATTGGTTTACGATTGCTCTCCTCACAATTCTTTTCGTATAATCGTCAAACGGTATACTACTATAAGACACGATTTTGGGGAATTAAAACATTTATTTAAAGTTGTTGTTTACAGTTGTTTAAAGGCAATAGTACCACATGAAAACAGATTCGTCAAATTACAATATTCTATTCGTCCGCCCAACAAAAAGCAGGGTTTGAAATACTGAAGATAAACATAATTCATTAAATTAAGTTTATCATAAATTTGTAATAAAAGAGAATTGTCCTGTATGTACAGCAAGACAAACATAATTTCGAATAAAAAATTATGATTAATTCTGAGCTGAGTTTGACGCGCCTTACATAAGATTACACAGACCCACTCTTAACTACCTTCTCTTCGTCTGATTGTTGAAAAGTCCGTGCTGGTCAGTCAGTCACCGACAGCCCTGGCGTCGAGGTGTGGTCAGAAGAGGGGCGGGCGTCGCGACGCTCGCTTGCGGTCTGGGATGCAGTGGATCCATACCCTCCCGTTCTGAGGCTTCTGGGTCGAGTTACGTCCATGGAACCCCTGAAGGGTGCCGCAACTCTGCGTCATCTGCTGACGGCGTCTTTCCTTCTCGCGGACAGACTGCGTTGCGGTCGCTAGTGGCTCTCTGCGAATAATAGAGATTATCCGAATCACACACATAATTGTTCTTTACCATGGTTTCAGGAAGGGCAGTAGCGCATACCTATTGAGGCCTGGAATAGCAGTGTATTTGGAGAACACGTATTCAGTCACACACAGACATGATTGTATTCCGTTTGGGATTATATAAGAAAATTGAAATCAATTTGTCTTGTGCTTTATAAGAAGTTCATTTTCGATTTATTCTTCTTTTGTAATAAGATCAGAAGACAGTATTATTAAGAACAAATTTGTCAATTTTTGTGACGTCCCATCTGAACACACCTTACAGCATGAGGTCCGGGACGCGAAAGCTATAGTTTTGTGGAGATACCACATATCGACCACATATCGACCATTAGAGAGATATACAACTCTGATTCCTCAAGCAAATTCATGTACATGATGGGTTCTCAAATATACAAGAAAATCAACTTTCCCTGAGCATCTCATCTGGACAACTCAGATTGGGTGAACTTCTTAAGTGTCCGATTACAAAAAAGCGCAGTTATTTTAATTAAAAGTGGCGCGGGTATTTTTGGTAAATGTCGTGCTACTGATTCCAGAAGTATTGAAATGTGATAACAATTGATCAAGATTTTATTCTTTCATTTAAAATATAAGTTCACAAAACCATTTCCAATAAGTTAGTGCCGCAAAATGTATTGTTTAATCGTATAAATATATGTATTACTGAAGTTTTAGAGCTTTAATTCAGGAAACAGTATGGTATTTAATATTATTTGAGAAAACAAAATTATTTGTTTTGACTCTTCGATACTCTTCTGAGATTGGCCGACATTCAATAGAATAAATAGAACACGCGACCAAAGCATGTAGTCACATTCGAATTTTCAGCAGCAGCTTCGAGTATCGCATATTTCGTTTGGCAGGACGCGCAGGTCATGGGCGCTGTCTCCTTTTCGGTCCCATGTGTTGTCGACAGTGGTGCCAACGTAACTGCACCATCCTGATGATTAAAATTTCTGAATGGGGATAAACATAGGTATTTATAAATTAAGAATCTTTTATTTGGTGGTGGTTCCACCTGCGAAATTATGTAAATTATATTATTCATGGATCTCCACAATTCAGGGGAAATACGTGAAAAGAGCGAAAAAATTAAGAACAGAGACTGGATAACCACTTTCTAAATCGAGTTACGAAATTTAAAAGTTTCGAATATTAATCCTGGAAGTTGTGTTGGGAGAAATTGTTTCGTTACCTCAATTTAAAAAAGAAAAATTATAAATGACTGTTCTCTTAAGAAATCTTTCTGCTAACTAGGTAGCGAATATTGTTTTGACAGAGAAGTAAATTGGGCTCTGGATCCAAAGAGTTTTCATTGATCAGCTGCTCTCACCCGATGTTCCCATGGTTACATCAGACGTTCCATGCAAACGCTGGAGCAGGACCTTAATCGAACATGGGACGCGCAATATATCATACTATTTACCACAAAACTTCCTAGAGGATGATGGAAAGACTTATGTGGCACAAGAATACGCAGTGGTTTTCCTTCCCCGAAATTGTTTATCAGACTGGAGTATTCAAATTGCACTCCTCCACCAATGTCAACACACGCTAACAAAAATGTACACTTTCGTGATAAATTTTTCAAAAAGAATGTAATTTCGTTGATTTTGCTTATACTATGTCATTACATATGATTTTAGAAAAAAAGTCAGTAATTTATTTACGTTTCCTGGCACCAAATAACTGGGTGGAGAAAAGCATTCCCAACTGGAAATATCTTCGGCTTTTCTAAAATAGCAAGATCGATCGATAGAGTTTGGCGGAGGCAGTGGTGGTGAACACAAGCGCCCAGAACAGGCGAAGTCACCCTGTGCGTGGCCCCAACCACGAGCGACCGGTGGCTGGCTGGCTGGCTGGCTGTCGGCGAAAGAGTGGACGCGGGCCGCCGCTTGGCACCATGGCATAGCGCCGCCCTCGTTGGCAGTGGGCCTGGCCGCCGTCGGCACCCGCAGGGGCTTTGTGTAAGGGTAGGCGAAATTCTCAACCCTTTTGGGGGTATAGGAAAGCCATACAAGATATTATATCCTTCTCTTTCTACCGCTGGGTTTTAAAATACTTTACGAATATGTACGAACGTCTCAGAGGTCTTAAAAATCCGCTTCCTCTGTGTGGCCCGCGAGATGAAGAATACTACAATTTCTTCATAATTTCGAAGTATGCGCTAAAACAGCTGACATCAGATTGCAGCGTTCCGAAAAGAACTGTAAATGGAACAAGCAAATTAGCAAATTGGATCTTTTATCAGCCTCTCAAGCGACCAATTGAGAAAATAAATAATGTCGACAGTTTTAAAGGTGTAATTCGCTTGCCTCTCATAATCTCAAACCAATTCTCATGGTAGGGATCTCCAAATTCGAATCAGAGAATATACCCACCTAAAATTTTCCATTTTTTCCATTTGCAGAGCTGTGTTTCAAACAATTGTAAATTGTCATTGTATTTCGTTTCATTATTTGTATTTCTTTATTAGGGCGATCCGTGGTGTAGTGCCTAACGCACTCTTCTACCTCTGGGAACGCGTTCAAACCTGTCCGATCCAAGTAGGAACGAAGGCAGGTTTTCTCGCGGTTCTCCCGTTTCCCCTGCATATCATTCCACCACACCATTCACTCATCATTCACCCCCATGTCATTCATGAATCATCCGCCTTGGGGAGGTGCGGCAGAAAGGGCATCCGGCACCCTAGAAATTCCCCCGCCCAATCAAAGAGGCATCATGTCATCCCCATATCCGACCCCTAAGAAGTAGGAGGGGAATTAAGGTAAAGAAGTAAAGATTTGTATTTCTTTATTAGTTATAATAATTTGGCATACATTACTTTATAAACTTGCTAAAACTCGTTTTTTATTCGTTATTTTGGAATGCTCGGAAACTCAACTATTGAACCCTGCCCCAAGGAAACTTAAATAATTACAATTTGACCCTTTACGTAAAAGGAAACAAACTTTTTTGCCAACGAAAGTAGAGTAATATTTAACTTGGCAATAATTAACCATCGAGAAAGTTTAAGTAAATTTTTAATACAATGTAAAAATTATTTGAATATACGGGAAAACTGAATTCTATGTATTATTAATGAATACATAGATATTACTTGTTAATAATACACATAATGAATGTATTATTAAAGACAAGTGCAATGACCTACAATGTGTTTGGAAGTTTATAACTTATTCTAATTTATGAGCTAGTCCTGCATCCACTATAGGCGTCATTTCATTATTGAACGTTGACATTTATGAATTCAATATTTACACGGATGCGAATGTTATAGTAAGTACCTGGAATTCTACAATTTCGCATGGGTAATAGTGAGCGACACCATGAATAGACTCTCGTCGTATATGGGGATCATACTCATAAATAAATAAATAAATTTACTTTCAAAAAAGCAGTTAGAAACTGCGTATGACCATGTGGAGAACAAAAAACTAATTTACTCTCCGGAAGCAAGCAAGGGACTATCTCATCAATTCCGATCAACAGTCTGAAAGTCGCGACGGGTTCATCTTTTCTGCGCCTCTTTAAGATAAGAATATAAATAGTATAACAAGTTACATGTAATATCAAGAGAATATCAACAAATTCATATTTTTATCGAACTTTTGATTATTCGTAATATTTTTTTAAAATTGTAACAATTAAAAAAAATTACTATTTAAAACATTCGAGGTTAATTATTACAATAGACTGCCGCGGCGCCCCTATGCAAGATCCTAGAGCGCATGTATATAAAATCCGCCTCTAGCCCAAGGAAAACAGAAGAAAAACCCAGGTAAGGACGGGACTATGAATTGTTTTAATTTAATCTCAAAGTGAATTGTTTTAAGGTAACCCATCATTGGGTGTTCGAGAGAATCTATTTCAATATATTTTCATTAGTTAGTGACACAATTTTTAAGAGTTTGATAGATTTTAAAATTTTGCTGAACCTTTTTCGGGTTCATGGAACAAGGATTTGAAGAACTGTTACGATACATCGTGAAGTATTCCTTGAATTCATTGACGACAGACTTCTTTGAACGATGATGCCATAAGAACTTCGCATGTGGAGAGAATTGCAGTCATATGATGCTACACATGACATGGTTACAACCATGGCACACCCACCCCTTCAATCTACCGGTTTATATAAATCTACATTCTCAGATATCATCCACTGAAGAGAGACAAAATTAAATTTCAATTATCGCATCTCACGTATTCAAATCTGTTCTACCAACTTGTTTCTTTCAATGTGTTCATGAGATTTTCGCTTGTACAGCGAAGTCAGTAATGGTTGTTATGCATCCAACGTATTTGTGAATACAATTTGAATGAAGGTTTAAACAATGATAAGGAGGGTCACCCGGAAAGATGCTTTTTCGACACGTGGGTCGCGTTTTGGCTCTCTCTACTTTGGAAATTTTGAAAAGTTAAAATTCATATTAATCACTACGCTATTCGTAAAAAATACTGAACTTAAATTAAAATTATCAAAATAATAACTAGTTAGTTGCTGACGTTTGAGTTCTTACTTATTTAGTAATTTTATTCGTGGGTTTCAATGAATTGAATTAAATTATAAATTCATCGTAAGAATAATTTATTACTGCAAATAGACTGCTCTCCGGTGTCAGCAAGTTGGAAATTGAACATAATAAAAACAATAATAAGTGCTTATTAAAGAATTGCTTAAAATATTTGTACTGTAAATGAACTTAAAGAGCAATAACCTAAATTCATGTTGAAGAAAAAACTTAAATAAAACAAATGAGAAGTGAAATAAGCGAAAAGAGAAATGAAGAAAAATTAATAAAAATAAACACACAGAAAATAAAATGTAAAAATAGACACACACCTGAAAAACAAGCACTTACAAACACGAATAAAAATTAAAAACGAGAAAGACATAATAGTACACAGAAAAATACATGTAATAAAATGTGTTTATTTTGACAATATTTGAAAATACGTCTAAAAGTGTATATTGAGTTAAATTTTATGAAAAACATGGGGAATTAATTTCTGACGGAATAGATGTACATTAAACATGAACAGTAGACTACAGCACATTAGAAGACGAAGTTTGCGGAGAGCGAACGAGAATAGTTCTGTTTTGCCGCATTTGGGAGGAAGAGTTCCCACCGGCATGCAACCTGCAACCAAAGCAGGAGAGCTTCGCGCTGCGTCCTTGCAGCATTGCGGTGCGCTTTGGGTGCTCCGTCAGCGCGGCGGGATGGCTCGATGGGGGAAGAAGTGTGCATGAATTTGCTCATTCTGTAAACACGTCTTTAATAGTCACGCGAACGCAGCATAAACGCCCCACAGCCAGCCAGCCACGCCTTTCGGACGGGCGGACGGGCAAGGTCACTGTTGATGAGCAGTCTGTCACGTCTGCACACGCCAGGGGTCATCCTGGTTTGGTGACCACTTCCCTCCTGGTATCTACCAAACAAAATTAATATTAATAGATTTTAAACTTAAGGAGAGATAGATGCCTTTAGTAGTTGTTTCTTACTGGCTAACAATATTATAATAGTAGTATTATATGGGTTTTATTTCCTCCTCATTAGTAAAAAGTAATGAATTTATCGAAACTTATTTTTAATATATGTTCCGGTAATTTATTCTCACTGAATATTTATTTATAACTGTATTGTTGAATTATAAACTTGATTCTTTTCGGGTTCACAGTGTTGATGAATTTTGAAAATAAAATTGGCTCTCGAACAAGACTGAAACTTATCCATGAAAGTGATACATGTATCTCAAGAGACATTAAATTTATTTTCCCTTATATTAAATATCTCTGTATCAATGTGAAATATTTGTTTGAATTTCGTTTTAAAATCACTTGACGCGACGGCTTTAGGGAAAAGTTTGAAAATTAATTTGTGAAGTAGATTGTTTTAAATTTTCCCTTGTATTTTCCACTCGTCTGTTCACAATATGCGACTACCGTTTGAGGTTATGATTTGAAGAGTCTATGTAGTATGTACTTTTCAAGTGGCTCCTCGTATTGCATTTTCTTTCTTCCACGTGCCTTCGCAATCCGCATGCCTTGGGCCTCTGGGTGATATCTCGACTCCATCGATCAATATCCACCCCTCCCCCTCGCAACCGCTCCACCCCCGCATTCCTTGCTCACGTATGGAGATGAGATGCAAAGCGCCTTCCTTCCGTATTGACCGGTTCCTCACCCGCCATTTGGATCACGCCACGACCCGTTCTCCACCCGCGAATCGATTCCCTTAATTTTCTTTTAAAAGTTTCATTTCCCCGAACGGCGAGGTAAAGTGTGGCTCAACCCGGAACACTCTACACTTCAAGGAATGCTAGCATGAAAATAAATACATTAATGTTGCGCATAAATTTAACTGATAGATGATTAAAATTTGAAGTTAATACCGAAGTTTTGGCTTAATTATGTACAGTCAAACTTGTTACTTGGCGTTAGAAATGAAAAATCCGTGGAGAAAACTCGAAGTTTGCGACAAAATCTCTGAGCATCACGTTCCGAAAATACTCTGGTTGCGAGCTGCATATACCCGAAAGGAAGGCTAACGATCTATTGTAACCACTTGCGACAAGTAAAACAAACGAAACGGTCACTTATTATTGAACAATACTGAAAAAGAGTAATAGTTTTGTTACGTTCTTTACAAGTTAAACTTAATATTAAGTGTCAAATCCGCAGTTTTTTCCTGTGTTGAAATGTCTTTTGAATTTCATGATTTGCAGTTCTCTCTCGAGAAACTTGCTTTAGGGAAGTATAACGTCGCGGATATCTCCAAACCCTAATCGGGTAATATTTGATCAAGGGTGGAAATAACCCTCCAAAGAGGGACTTGTAGTTTCCTTGGCGAAGCGGAACCTCCTAATGGTAGTAGCTAGGGTCATGTTCCATTGGCAAATACCGGAGGAGTGACCGATGACCCAAAGCTTTCGGACGAATAATGATCACGGCACGTTTTGCATATGACAGAGAAATATAAAAGTAGATTACAAAGAGAACTCGTAGAATCAATAAGAAGATTCGTTTATACATATTGAATCCTTACGCATGGTATGTGTATATGCGTTCTATCGGCGTGTCGATGTCCATTACTACATACGTTTCAAGGGGTTATAGTGAATGACAGGGACTGGGACTTGGTTTGAGACTAGTTTATTCATTTCGACAAATTTTCGATGACTTCTTGTGAAATTGCATACTTACAAGCATATGAATCTTTCTTACAAATTTACCGAGAAATGAGGCAAACTTCGTCAATTTGATATGAACTTACTGGGAATGGTGATGAACATGAATTGAAAAAAAGTGAGGGTAATGTGCGGATACTGAATTGGTGAAAAATTTAAATTGTCTCAATTCATATAAACATAAATAAACTGGAAGAAATTTAATTAAATTGATATCATGTGATGGAAATCTGGTTATTTTGGTCGAATTTAAATTTATAAACTGAAAAAAGTTGGGAAACCAGTGTTGGACAGGTCGAAAAATTCATTTTCTCCAGACGAGAAAATGAGAAATGTTTTCTCGTAACTAAATAAATTGATTCCAAAGGCATTATATAGTTGAGATACAACTTAAGTGAAAAATTTTTACTTCTTGGGACATACCCCCACCCCAACCAAAAATTGATGTTGATATTTGAGCACTAAACGTTGTGGTATTAAATAATTTTAAACTTATGTGTTAGAAAAGGGATGAAGTAATATTTTACGAGAGGTACTTTACGAGACAATTTTAAAACTTGATTTTATTCCATACTAAAACCAGTATTACCTATCAACCCATTATTATTGGACAACTACAAGAAGTGGTGCTGATGTTGAACATAATTTCGGTTGCATTCGTAGCGTGAAGGTGCGACTTTCGTCTGTTGTCCGTCCGTCAGTGCTCGCGCTCTCTCCGGGAGATGCGGCTGCGGGGGCGGTTGGGGCGGTTGGGGCGGAGGCGCGAATCAGAGCGAGGAATCCTCTGCCGCCACAATGAAGACAACGCTCGCTGCCAGTTGAAGCCTCTTGAAACACATGGGAGTCCATACTGACGCACCGTCGTTCTTTATAGACACGTGTCTTAACACATTTCTATTGCTGTTTGTCCCATATGACGCTTCCTCCACATTTCATTTTCATGATGTAATAATGTTTTATTTCCACTCTCTGCGTATTGTGTACTTAAAGAAGATATCTTCAATTCCAACTTACATTTTTGCTCACAAAATAAAATTTATTCGTTGACGGGAGAAGTGACGAGTAATTTTAAATTTTAGACGAAAAACAAGAAACTACGTTTTTATAAAAACTGCAAAGGGTATAACTCTGGTTTAGCTAAATGTTGTGAAAGTTTTTCCTTGACTCTTGGTTACATGTTCTTGGGGTAATATATCCAGTATAAGTCGTGATAAGCGATAAAAATTGTTAAAAATGCTTTGGCAAGATATACCAGGTTTTAGATATTAGTTTTGCGTACAAACTGCTACGTAAGTAAATTTGCATATTTTTATGATGATCCGCATTGATATTCCTGCAAAAGTAGATGAAATCATAATGAAATTTAGCAGATTTCAATCCTGGAGAGAGTTTAACTTCAACCTAGAATCTTATTTTGACAGTGTGCTCACATAAATTTATGTAGATAGAGATGTACATACTCTAAGAATTCACGTGAGCACAGAGGTTTTCGCAATGGCCTAGAGATTTTAAGATCCATATTGGTGGAGACCCGCCGTGGAACCCGTGGATGACAAAATTTTCCCGGGTGCCTAGTGAATATTTCCTTGTAAAAATTCGTTTGTAAAAATGTTTTTGTAATTTTTTCTATTATCCGGCGATAATGGTCGTGGATAGTGAACGTCGATTGCAGCCCATTCCGGCGTTGCCCCCCCTCTACCGTATTGTGTAGAAAATAAACTGTTGCATACATTACCTCTTATCAGAAAGTGTGAATCCCAAGTGAAGTAAGCTTCTCCGTCCTTAGGAAGGTGACCTAGTTCGCGGAGTGCTTCGCAGCGTTATTAAAACGAGATAAGAGTAAGAATCTTCGCGGAGCAAAAATTGTTCTAGTCATGCTACCGTGATACGTGTTTCTCAAATGAGCGAGAACCGAAGAAATTACGCAAGGTAACAGTCTCTGTTTTCATACTGTATGGGTGTAGTGGATTCACTCTAAAACACGATATGAAGCGGTTCTTCGAAAATCCTGCACGCGTCCCTGTTTTCCCTTCTGAACAATAAACTGCGGGGGCTGAAGACCACCTCCTATCATCACTCCTGAACTTGTTTTCATGTCGTATTTTTCTATAAGACTAATACCTTTTCTATCGAGATAATTTTTTGTCTTAGTTTCTCGCTTCGTTATATGTGAATGACTCCTTTCGAAAAACTATAAACATTAAAATTTTTGCTTCCAATGTTGTCATAACTCGCAAAGCCAAACGTAGTTGGTATGGAGAAACGACGTGTTGGATTACGAATTCAATTTTCATTCTGTCTGTTCACAACCCGAAAGAAGGGAAGAGCGAAATTCGCCCGATTCGTTCTGCGGGTTGCTCAAAGACAATGTAGAAAGGGGAAAGTGCTTTCATGAGGAAGGGGAATGAAGGGGAGGGGTCCGCTTATATCTTATTGTGTGCCTCCGGAAGTGCGAATAGATGGTGCCGAAAGATGTCAGACGAACATCTTCTGCTACCATAAAATCGCCAACCCCAACTTTCACACCGTTCTGATTCTCACGAAAGGGGGGTTCTAGACGATATTCCAAAGTAATTTTATTTATTTAAAAAACATCAGCGTTTAGAGTGCGGATGTAGATGTTAATGATGAAATGTTTAGAGAGTGATGAATCGTAAAAATACATTTTCTTATTTATTTTTATATTATTAAATATTTTTAGTGTACGAATATTTATATTTTTTGCTTTATCGTTCAGGTATTAAAAAGCAAAATGTAGAAGGAAATTGCTTGGTAAAATTAGCTAGTTCGTGATGATTTGTTCGTCTTACACTTAGAAGGTGTGGGGGCAGGCAGAGTGATCTCCAAAATTATGACTTGATAGAATGTATAATTATGGAAAACTGATCATTCCATATTAATTCCATGTTCGTAACACGCATATTGAAGCTTTTCAGGATACTATTCATTAAAGAATTATTTCTTTAGCCCAGAGTTAGACATTTGTCTCGGAAATTTAGTAATTATTATGTTATCCCTTAAAACATTTTCTGAGAAAACCGTAAATTTGTCTTCCTTTAGAATGTTAATATTTCAATTTTAAACTTGAATTTCTTAACGATTTTCAAGAGTTATAAGTGATGTGAATCACTAAAGTTTTCATAAGCCAGGATTAGAGAAATTACTATTTCCTTAACAGGTGCAAAACCGTACAACTGATAGATTTATTTGACCAAAATCTTAGATCTTAATACATTAATGTTTCCTTTTAATAGCAAGAAATATATTTAAAAGCTCCATCTTGTGGTAGAGTTCTCCGCAGTGGCGATCTCTTCGCGGTGGGTCATTAGGGCGTCTGGCAGCAACCATCGGCGCTTTTGCTGTCACCGCTTGTATAGGACGCTCATCTTCGCCAACAGCGTTCGATTCTCTCTCTACTCCACATCAGACTCTTTATCACCCTCGTAATTTCCCTGTTGGTCCCTCCAGCGAATTCCATTTCACACCACCTCTGGTTTCGCTCTTGCCACCGTTGCCATGGGGACCGTCGGCGGCGTCGGCGGCGTCGACAGCGGCGTCGTTGGCCGTCGCGGCGCGTAGCCTAGTCCTAGACGCGACCTTGCGTCGGGCGCGCTGCAAATAGCCGGCGGAGACGGCGGCGAGACGCTACTGCAGGAAGTCGACGAGCGGTGCGGTGCGCGCGACGCCAACTTAAGATCCATGAGTGGCGCCAACACCTCAGTAGTCGTCGTCGTCGTCGTCGTCGCCATTGTCTTCACCTTTGCTTTCCATTACCTCTTCATGGGCATCAACAAATCTTAGCAGTCCTCACGGAAAAAGATGGCGTTTTTATTAAATCATAAACCTATACTAAATATTCTACAGAACCATGAGTCTCGGACCTAAGGGCAACATCACTAAGAGCCGGCAGTTTCATTTAAGCTATTGTTAAAATCTCGTGTAACGAGATATTTTAAAAGTTTCAATTAATAGGTATTTTCGGAATATTTTAAAGAATTGATAACATTACCTTTTTGTTAAATAACTTTTTTTCATCTATTTGATAAAAAATGTTAACATTCTGTATATTCTTTAACTAGCAGTTAACACGCCTTGTGCAGAAATGGTAAATCCACCCTTTGCCTTCATCAAAGAAGAACGTGTTCATTTTCTCCACGCTTCGCTTCCAGGGTACGCCACAGATGTCTCAGAAACAATATTCGTATTCATATTTCATCACATTCTTACTACAACCATGCGCTTTCATGAATTTAATAACTTTTATAATAAGGTGTCGTGGATAACGCGCCTGAGGTCAGAGCAGGTGGACTTGGGTTCGAGGTATGGTCGTCAACTTGCACTATAATTCATATGGTTCTACTAAGCACTGATTACTCTTAATAACACAAGAAGTGTTATCTGTATTCAAGCTGTTTATCTACAAAAGCATTTTAAAATTAAGAGCTATTATAATTTTCCTTGAATTCCTACGCATCTATTCGACATGTAATGAGGATCGACATGAATATGAATTAAAATGTAAACAAAAATGTCGTTAAAAAGGGTGTAAAATAGTAACTGTTACAAATAAAATCACTTTTCCTTACTGACGTTTCCTGTTATTGCATCAATATTTTGACCTTTACTGTTTGGAGAAGAGGACGTGATATAAATGATCTGTTTTGGAGGTGCGCCCACCAAATAAGAACACGGCGTGTCGGATTAAGCGTGGATTGTCGCATGCGAGAGGGGCAGGGATGATGGCGGGGGCGGTTTGGAGGCCAACGCCCCGCCTCCGCTCGGCAGCAAGGTCGGGTGGCGCGTGAGGGACGAGGGACTATGGTTGGCAAGGCGGAAACTAGGTCACTGCGCGGCGCCCGCGATCACGCGTGACAGTCGGGTGCTACAGCCACGTGGAGCTAGGAGCCTAGTGTTCATACACCTGCTCTCTTCGTCCTACCTTCTCTTTAACTGCGCGGGTACAAGCGAGCTCGTAATGAAAAATTGTGATGTGTGAAATCGTGAGAGGAATTTGGCCGCAATCGTTAGCCGGTCACTCCGAGCATGATTTCCGTCATTTTCTGTCATCCGTGAGCGAATGTTGAAAAATTAGACACAACGGATTACTCGTGTGAATCTGCAGTGATTTCGATCTATTGATACGTAGGGTCGGCCATTGTCATTTCATGAGGTAGTGCACCAATGAAAATTTATAACTTCTAAGAAATTCGAAATAGTGATATCGAAAAGAAAAGAGGAATATTTTTCTCATCGTAAAGCGGAATAGCATTAATTCCTCTTGCTGTGTTTTGTAAACAATGTAATGTTTTGCGAATATGAATACCTCCATCCTTTTGATCTGAAATGGCTTGTATTTAAATCTGAACATCAAACGTTCGAAGTTCTTGTCGTAAAATTCCTTCTGTCAGGTGCGCCTCCTCCGTCTGGATGAGTTCAGTGCTCTCCCGCTGCTACGGCTGCTACATTCCCACTTCTTCCGCTTCCTGTACTGCCGTCGCCGACGCCACCCACACCCCTTTTACCTCCTTCAGCCCCCATCCTCGGGCTTCACCAACCACCTTTGGATTATGATGTGAAAATTTATAAACCGGAAAACACTCAGACATTAAATCGGGTTAATGGGATAATTCTACGAAAATAAACCACCGGGTGCTCCTCTTCAATAGACAGCGGGAGTGTTGTTGATGAGGAATGGTGGGTTTTGTGAGATGTTAGTGAAAAATACAGGTTGAAAGGTCGGTGTAGCTTGCCGAGAGTAACGAAGGATATATGTTAATTATAATGGAGATGAAACAGTGGGAGTGATGAGAGTGTGATTGTGTTAATGACGGAGGAAGTGGTTGAGTTAATACCACAACGAACGGGGATCTACATAGAGGTGATAATAGAGGTTAAGGAATTGTCTCCACTACACGAGTACAAGATATGAAGTGTGTAGCGGTGAAGGCGCGATTTGATGGCAGCGGTAACTCGACGAAATGCGGAAGAGGTAAGACAATATGCATTTTCCTTTGCTTCTCCACCTTTCACATCTGTCAAGAGCCGTTTACAAGAACCTTGAGGGCTGCTACTCTGAACCTTGAGGGCCTCCGTTGCCTTCGCCGTTGTCGCCTCCCCCCCTCCCTCTCCATCTTCGGTGCCGCCGCGTATTTTTAAAATCAGACGCGCGTATTTTTAGCGACGGGAAAACCACCATTAGAAAGAGGGTATGTCCTCGTCTTCATTCATGCACGCAACTTGAAATAAGACTGTCTCACCTTCCCCACGTTCTGTTCCATCCGTTCGCACACATTGTGTAATGCGTAAGAGACAACATTCATGCATACATCACTTGAAATCATTCGCTCATTCGCCCTTGTTTGAGAGACCCCTCTTTAATTATCTACCCGTAGTTTTGACGTATTTTACCTGCTTAATTACAATTGTGATATACAAATTTAGTGACATGCATTTCATTTTGTGAGTAAATATTGAAATTATTCAAAACTAGAACCACACACTCCCATCTTAATTTTGATATTTTACTCACTCTTGTCCGAAAATACTCTTTCCGAAAAAGTTTCTGAATATACATGAATATATATCTTTGGCATTTCCAAAGATATGACGAGATGTTTCACGTGTATAACAAACGAGTTTCTAAAATTTTGAACCTACTTCCTCGTACGGGAATTGGCATGTAATTCAAAGGGCATATAAAATAAATTAAGTTTTTCCCGCAATATTATTGAAAATTCTCCATTGTATTGACTAAATAATTCAGGAAGTAATTCATTAGAATTTCTATTCTCTAAGAAAATAAACAATGGAAAAATGTTGTAATTGACAGTTGTTCATGTAATTTAAACTTGTCATTTTCCTTTCTGAAAATAATCAAAATAATAGAAGACAATGTCTTATTTCTTATTTTAATACGACGGTTATCGCCATTTGTGTTCCATAAAGAAAGCTTCCCAGAGATATCTAGGGAAACAATCTCAAAATTTCTTATGCCTGTGCATTTTTCGTTTGTACAACAGTGATTTCATTCTTTGGGAATAACTGTCACGCCATCGCTGCGTGCTGTTCCGTGTCGGAGTGAGACAACGCGGCGGCGTGCGTAGACGACGCATTTTGCGTGAAAGCATTCGCCGTCGGACTTTTGCTCATCACTGGAGCCGCGAGACGTTTCCCGCCAACCGCATTTCCGGTGTCGCCCGTCAATGGGACGAGGATTCCTTCATGCGTCGTATTGCAAACGTACTCGCCGACTATCTCTCTGTCGTACTGTATGACCACTCGATCTGCGCGCAACCTTATTCCGTGTATATTTTTTAACGCAGGATGTATTCTAAATTTCGTGTGGAATAATCTTCTATACAAGCGTGCAGTGGCGAATCCAGGGGGGGGCACAGGGGGCATTTTTAAGAACATTATTCTATCCCAGACGGATAAAATAATGTTCTTAAAAATGCTAATTTTACTTCGAAATAATTTGAGTTTGCAAATTGAAAGTAACAGGTCGAAGTAATAAAATTTGTGCTAAGCGATGACATATTGAAAGTCCGGATCATACGTGGGAGATAAATTTCAATATTTCAGCAGAAGGCAGTTGACCATCTCCCTCACTCTTTCACCACTTTTTCATTCGGAGACGTCCTGACCCAGTGATGCTCCCTCACATATCACCTTTCACTCACACAACGTAACAGGGGATTATTCCTTTCCCTTGGCGTCCGGAATGATTCACCTACTGGATATTTCGTATTGCAAACTATTTACTTGCCGTTCCAATAAAAGACAAAATAATCAGTTTACTTTTGGATTCTGCACAAAATTTTCAGAAAAATGATACCAAACAATTTTAATTCAATATTGTCAAAGTAACTATGCTGATGTTGGCAATACCATCGTAATCATCTCCTTGCAATAGAAAAAGACAGCGATTGCTTGAAATTGGTTTATGATCATGTCAAAGTGTGCTATAGACATTTTTATGCACCTCCGCTAATTCTGCGTTTCCACCGATTCAATTAGCTATTCAGAAATGATAAATCGCGGTCTAGTGGTGTGTAAAAAAGGGAAACTCAGACAAATGATTAAATATTCTAAATTTATTTTGATGATATTTTTATTATCACGCAACATCATTCAGCTGATTATAATGTTATCGGTAATTAAATTGAGAGTAGAAATAATGAAAATTTAAACGAATAAAGATTAACACACAACCTGGAGTGGAAAATATAGCTAAAACTAGGAGCAGACAATGGCGTTTTCGGGATCAACAAGATTACAAGGCAAAAACAGTATGACAATTTTTTTCATTTTGAACTTGAATTTTTTCAACTTGAAAAATGATGAATCTTGACTTTACAAATAAATATAAGAAATAAGTATGAAAATTTTAATGCAATCACCGTTTATTCACCAAACATTTAAATAAGTTAATCTTTTCAAATATTAAAAAACATATTTTTTATGTACAGAAATCAGTTTCAATTAAAATCTATACTCTTCATTTGCATCCAGGTTTAGTTACAGAGATATCGTTGCCTGAAGGAAGTGATTCTTTGAACTCTGACAGAGCTCGGGATTGAATTCATCTCCGTGCACGTGTAGACCTCCCACTCCCTGGTAGAAAAGGGACAAATATCATGCATTGAAATGTAGTTGAGTTTAAGTCCATCGTTGAGGAGTGAGTTAATGTCTTCGTTGGAACGCTACACTTCATTGTTAGTGCAGCGTATCATTTAAAGGGGATTTTCATTGTCAGTGTTTTGTGCCATTCAACAACTATTCCAGTAGCATCATTCTACAATGAGTAAAAGGTAACTAGGACGATTATTTCTTTAGAAAACAACAACAAAGGTTAGTTTACTTTACACTAGTAAATAGTGTTTATAGAAAAGACATTTTAACAAGTTTAATTTCAGTGATATATGCAAGGTTCATTTCTTTACCGTTGATTCGACATATTACAACTATTGCGCGTGACTCATCAATGTGCATGACCGCTTATTACTTTCGGGGACTTGAAATATTTTACGTTGACTCTGTCAACTCTGATCAAAGCGTAACAAATGTATTAGTTTACAAGTTAATTCAGGGGGACACAAGTCATTTGAGGGTGGCGGTTGCATTTGCCCCACCAAACAAATTTGAAATCGAAAAACCCCTCCAGAAAATTATTCCTACTAATTAAATTAACGCAACAGAATCTACCAAAAAAATTAATATTGAGTTCTACTAATTAATTCTTTACTAAATACATTGAATACAATTCAATGTTGTTTGAATTGTATTTGTTGTTTGAACAACACATTTTATTCTTGGTTACAAAGTTTTTCTTATTTAGGTTGAAAATGGCAACACGGACCAAACTTACATCCTCGAAAGAATTAGAGCAGTTTGACATCATCGACCAAAAATTCTTCAATGGATGTTATAAGTACCGATATTGGGTGTGATATAATGAATGTTCGTGATTCTGGTAATTTAATAAATCAAAACAGTAACACTCCAATCGGCGATCAAGATCGATACGAGTGGGTTAAATAATTCTTGGACTACACCAAGGGATTTTCAGTTTCCTTTGAACGCTGAAGAAAAGAAAAAAGATCTCTTCAAGCAAGTTGGCTTCAGATGTATCCTTGGTTTATTTACAGTAAACGTTTGAACGGTGGGCTATGCGAGGTTTGCGTCCTTTTTTGGACGAGGCGAGGGAGGAGCAAATGATGTTAAGCTAGGAGAGTTGGTGCTAGAACCCCCGAAAACTTAAAAAAAAGTACAGA
The DNA here is from genome assembly GCA_002313205.1 of Laupala kohalensis. NCBI lineage: Eukaryota > Metazoa > Arthropoda > Insecta > Orthoptera > Trigonidiidae > Laupala > Laupala kohalensis. Next base: position 442,411 of record NNCF01129218.1, read on the forward strand.
AATATTGAGAAACCACGACAGGACTGAGTACCATAAGGCAAATATGGTGACTTGTCAAAATTTCTCGTTAGTGATGGAAGGGAAACTAGTGGTGCAAAACCATTGCACATACTTTCTCATATACGTTTCTCAGTCTGGACTAGAGAGCATTCTATTAGAAGCGGGTGATTTTTACATGTTACTCTATATTTTGATCGTTTTCATTTTATCCAATTTAGATAGTTTATTAAAGTAATATTTTACTAGCATTTATATAAAAGAATCTCTAATATACAAATGCTGTTTTTCCGTTTGTTTGTTTTGTTTTTTGGGGGGAGATAAGATCAACAAGATTTATAATCTATTTAAAAGATATATTTATTAATAAAAATAAAGATAAATAGGATATTATTAACGCGAGAACAAAGCAAGTAGACCATAAATATTCTTATATAATTTAATTAGGAACTAAAGAGTTATTTTTTTTGCAATTTGAAATTTAAAAATTATATTAATAAACACTAATCGTAGATATTAATTCTTTCTGTTAAATAGGTGATAGTTTGTTTTATTTACTTCCTGTTATTTTGAAACGCTCCTTACATATCTCGTCAAAGAATTCTGTAAGCGTTAAAATACATTTTTAACAAAAATACTATTCCTGATGATAGAAACTCCTATAAAGCATTGAATTAAAAATATCATGAAAAATAAACAAAACGATTGATCAAACATTACCTTCAAAACAAAACAAAATACACATAGCCAAGTTAATTCTTAAAACGATAAGAAATAATATAAAATAATATTCTCACGCATCAAACAATATGCACGAATATTAAATATGACACACAGCATGCACAAATTAACAAGAAAATCCGGCAAAAGGAGCAGGGACCCATCTGATACGTAAGCTTACGCAGAAAAATGATGCAGCGTCACCGGATGTGAGGTTACGACAAGTGCATGAAGGTCGCGTGGGTGGAAGCCACACGATACCGAGAGAAACATAACATGCAGACATCCCTCTGTTCTCCTTATCAAAGAAACATTTAAAGTTACACATCTACAAACATATACTATTTGGATTCACACCATTGGCAAACTTAGAACAATTTAAGCAAAATCGTTGGACCAGTTTTTGAAAAATATTCAAAAAAGTACTTTGACTTTCATGTGAAGTGCCCTTTGTGTTCAAGTAAAATGAAAATTGAAAGCACGTGCATATGTCAGAAGTAAATTCTATTCTAAATATGAAAAATGAAAAGGAAAAAATTCCCATTCGGTCAGGAGTGCTGCGCACAGACGGTCAGACGGACGTCCAGTCAAAAACAACTTTTTCGGAAACACGGGTCTCCAAAACGGATATTTCCACAAAGTGTCTCGTTTTCAATTTTTTTCACGATTACAATACTTTCTATATACTATGTATATGAGAAAGTAAAGGATGATGTAATGTTTAGTTTAAACACTACTCAGAAAGCTATGATAGATGAAAACAAGAAAAAATTAATTCCCATCATAAAACAATTTTTGTGGTGTCCAAAATATAACACTAAGGGGCCCAGGGATGACGGAGATTTACTGACAGAACAAACAAATAATCAAGGATATTTTAGAGCTCTTCAGGATTGATGCTATTGATAAGGAACGCGAGTCACATTTCAAATCATGTGGAAAAAGTCATCTTATATTAGTAAGACCATACAAAACGATATAATTCAATGCTGCGAAGAAGTTATCGCTGAGAAGATCGTATCAAGAGTGAAGCATTCCAAGTTTTGATGAGACATCGTGCGAAGTAAATGAAGATTTTCTTACGTTTATAGATGTTGTGGATCTGTCGAGTGAAAGTATTGCTCAGAAAATTTAGTATAGTCTGGAAAATCGGAATATTGACATAAGTGATTGTCAGGGTCAAGCTTATGACGGAGGCTCTAATATGAGCGGAAAATTTCAAGGAGCTCGGGCACGAATAATGAAAATACAGCCTCTTGCAATGTATAGTCACAGCGCTAGCCATGGACTTAACTTGGTAATAAGCAAAGCTTGCTTCGTTTCTTCCATAAGAAATGCAATTGGAGTAATTTCAGTTGTTGCATACTTATTAGACAATCTGCCAAAAAAATAAAAAAACACTGAATGATGAAATGAACGATAATCTGAAAAAAAGGAAAGCACGCCGTCAAGAAGATGTGTGAAGGTGGTTAGAGCATCATGATGCCGTGTTGACCTTCTTAAACTCTTTGCCCTATTTGCACACTGCTTTGGAGACAATGGTTTATTCAACCGAAGGGACTGGGAGTAATGATTTTTCATTTCTTCATAGCATTCTTGCATCTGAGTTCATCGTAAGTTTGGTGGTTTTAGAAGATGTGATGTCAGTAACTCTGCCGCTGGCTAGGAAACTTCAGGCTGATTATATTGTTGTACTCAATATATTAGTACTGGTGGATGCCACACTTGCAAGCATCAAGGAGAAACTGACCAACAGAGATTGCTTCAAAAAGCTGAACATTTGGCTTCAAGAATGGGAACTGAAATTTAAAATCCCAAGAATTGTCGGGACTCAAAAGCACAGATTAAAAGTTCAATCAGAAATAGCAGATGAATATTTTCGATTGAATATTTATATATACCCGTTTTGGATTACCTGATCAGTGAGATTGGTTTGAGATTTCCAAAATTTCAAATGTCCCAAATTGGAAAGCTCCAAATGTTACTACCGGAATCAGCTCAATTTCCGGAAGATTTTGAAATTTGTCTTGGATATTGCTAAAATATATGAAAAAGATATTCCTTGCTTTTATGCCTTAAAGGGTGAGTTAAGTATATGGAAGCATGTGGAACTTCTACTCAGAGAAAATCCCTAAGCATGAAGCTGAAGCCTTCAAATACACATCAGATCTTCTAAACGTTAGAATGCTACTGAAGATTATCTGTACCCTTCCTGTAACGACGTGTTCAGTTGAGAGATCTTTTTCCGCATTGCGGAGAATGAAGACATATCTCAGATGCACAATGACTGAGGAGCGACTGAAGGGACTGGCCAGTTTACATATCCATCAAGATATAGCTTCAACCTTTACTCCAAATGAAGTTTCGGACCTGTTTGCAAGGAAGCACAAACGAAAATTGTCAATTTAGTAACACGTATTGTGTGTGTACTGATGCTTCCATTTGTGTAAGTAAATGCAACATGAAATACTTTTTATTCATATTAATTTTGCCGTTTAGAAAAAGAGGACTCCAACGGTAATTTTATTTAGTTTCATAGTGCAAATCTGCAAGTACGAGTAAACCACATTTGAAAAACGTAGAAATTTAAAGGTTTACTGTAGGTTTATTTATATAAACAGCAATTTAATTCATTCATACACATAAATTATTTATGTATCGGAATGACTTTAAGTGCATTTGGAGGAAGAGTTTTTCGAGGGAGGGATATCAGGTTAATCCATCGGGGCACCCCAAAACAAAATCGTGGATCCGCCACTGCACGTGCGAACTAGGATATTGGTTATTTTTATTCTGATAGTCTGTCACTGTCTTTAGATGATACCCCTCACCACCCCTCGCGCGCAAAGACTAAGTGTTCAGAGCCATGCAAACAGATCGAGCGACCGCCCTATACCCACTAGTGCTTCAAACTCTTTAGAAGTAAAGATTTTTCGAGACTGATTAATAATGAACATTGAGACACATTTTAGCCACGGGCCAGATATATTTTCCAATGTTGAATTACGGAAACCATAAAAAATAGAGATGGCTCACCTTCATAATCAACCTGCCCCACAGTTTAGCAACAAACTCCATAAAGTGCATAACTATGTAGATCACACGTATCTCACTCAACAGCATGGAAGAAAAGAAGCGGAGATACATGTCAATTAGTAGGCTTATACCCATTACATTCTGAGCTACAAGAAATAAGTTATGAAAATTATCCTACGTTTGAAATATTACATCGTGAGAAACTCGTATACCTTTATCGTATAAATTTTGTGTGAGTCATATAAATATGTTCTGGAAAAAATTGTAAATGAATTTCTATCGACTAATCATGTGTAAAGAAAGAAATTTTATGATGCACCTTTCGTGCAACGTTGAAGAGTCAAAGTACGTGTGAACCGAAACGCAATAATCGTTTAATTTAGAAAATTTGTTAATCCCTACAATTTCTTTATTTTCTCGCAATATTTTGCGAAATTTACTTTGTGACGTTTCTTTGCTGTTCTCAAATACTAACAGTAGTTCAGATGTGGGAAAGTCACGTTGTTTGCTCCGTTGGGTCCCGATTCCCTACTCTCACTTGGCGAATTCGCTTTAATCTGTGTCTTCCACATCTCGAAGATATTTTGGCATTGACAGTTACGAATGAAAAAAAATCCCAAATTTTAAATAATGAATTATAATCAGATTAATATATAAAATAAGAGATTAAAGCGGTAGCTCAAGGTTAGCCTACACGCTTGCCCCGGTGACCCCGGGTTCCATTCGTGACGGGGCCAGAGAACATAGCTTTTCACTTCAATGTCTGAGTTCATATGACAGTGGTGACAACAAAGTGAACCCTCTGCGGCTTACGAAAGTTATCAACTTGGTTACGGCAATCTAGTTTTTATCTAGATGTTCTTCCCAATGGCTATTATTTGATCTACTGAGTAGGTATTAGTTGAGTAAAATCAATGTACCGTCCGACATAGTATTTTATAGTTGGCATACAAAAGGAAATACGTAATACATGAAAATATATAAGATACGTCCTCCCGTGGACGATTCATTTTTTTTTTAAATCCAACGTTACGAACCTAATATTGCTAATCGTCCAAATAGTCGTATGTTATATTTTTTATTATTCTAGATCATATATTGAACGTAAATATAATTAATAAATTAAAATTACAGAATTAGGACATACTTAAATATTTTGCAAATATTTAACGTACCCTGATAACTGGAATCACGCATTTGTCTATGTACTGGACTCTACATTCGCAGGTTCATGAATTTCAGGACAAAGAATTCTGATTTTTTTAAAATAAATAAGGCATATGACAAATATTGGATTCCTTCTTTCTGAATCTTCGTGTACCTCATTCCAAATTTAATAATAGCGTAAAAAGTTTATCTCGAAGTTCACGAGAGGACGAAGATCGTAAAAAGTTGTGAACTGCAGACAGAAGGTGGTTGCCGCAGGGTGCAGGAGTTATTTGAGAATCCGGTGGCGGCTGGAAATATCTGAAATGTGACGTCACTGGCGCTTCCTGCGTGGCGTGGAGTGCCTTCAAAGCCACAGCGCCGACCCATCGCCATCGGGAGTCGAATATCCACCGCTCGCTCGCGTTGAATCAACTCTCTCAGAAATAGAATGATCATCTGAGTTGATGCTTGGGATGTCACAGTAACATCTGTACAGGAAGCGAAATGGTTTCAAAACGACGCGTTTATGAATGAAAGATCCATAAATAGCTCATATAAATCTCTTCAATTGCGGTGAACCACACCGCCAGGTAACATATTAATTATGTTATGTTGAATGGAAATTGGAGACGGGACTGAGTTCGCTGTCTCTGTCCCGTCTCCCATTTGCATTCAACATAACATAATTAACCATAAATAGCTCTTATAATCAATCCATCCATCCATACTAATACAAGAGTATAAATGCGTAATGTGAAAGCGTGTCTCTTTTTGTTACTTAATCACGACTAAACCACAAAACCGATCGTGATGAAATTTAGAAATGAGATAGTTAAGATGTCCAGGATGAACATAGGCTAACTTTTATTTTAAAAATGTGTGAAAAAAATTGAAAATGACGTTGAAGTTAAATGTCGATGAAATCGAAAAAAAAGAAGGTATATTCGCTTACGCCGCCTAAACTGTTAGAGATAGGTGATAACTACGAATGGTAATATTGTTCGCCTTAAAGTGTTCTACAAAAATGTCAGCGACAGCATATACCTATCTACAAAGGTTTGCCTACATTATTGAAAAAACGTTATTACAAATATGAGTGTTAAAATACGTAAATTTAAGAGAATAATTTAGGAAGGAAACAATCAATCATCAACAAATGTAAATGTTTTTGGCGCACTTAACAAAGACAAAACATCTTTGAATCGTAAAATTTAGACGCATGATATAGATTTTAAAAGCGTTTTATTGAAACGGTGCAGCAGTCATGGCACCGTTGTCTTGCCTCGGAAACGAAAATTCGACCTGCGAGTGGGTTCCGGGCAACGCCGGGTAGTCAGCTAGTGCTCAAATAAAAATGAATTAAATGAAATGTTATCAATAGAGCAATAAAAAGTGTTTATTACATTCAAGCTCATGATAATTTATTCGTGTAGCCCTTGACTCAAAGAAGTATAAAATTAAAATTTAAGAATATTCGGCACACCAGAATCCGTTGCAAATAAGAAAATCTCGGGGTGATTTTTTATTACGAAGCATTGATTGCGCATAGCAAAGAAACCTTGTTGGGAGGTATCCAAGCCAATGTATCCCCAGGTAGTATCCAAGCATGGAGCATGACTGGAGTGGTACCACAAAGAACGTTTGAGTATGGTGAGACCGTGCCCCAAATGGGGGTCTAGGAGTTAAACTCCCAGTGTGCGAAGGAGTGATTAAATCGAATAAAATGAAAAACAAAATATTTCAACAGTAAAATGAATAATAAATGGAAATAAAGTTTCTTGTGGCAAGTAATTTTTTCCAACTATAAAAAATATTTTGTTCAATTTCTGTCTAAATTTTATTTTTAATCCGGAAATAGTCTTTAATTAACATAATTGTATCACTGAAAACAATGGCACTTAAATATCCAGTGCTTGATCCTTGTAATTTTAAATAAGCTTGATGAATTAAAGATAAAAAGAAAAAAAGAAGTTAGTTGTTGAATATTTTTCAGTTAGATAATAATCTCATTTTTTGAGTACTAAGAAAAAATGTAAAAAAAAATATTTGTTGAGATTAATCTGAAATGAATGAAACAGTGTTGACTTCGTAACAGTCACAATATCCGAGTGGGCAGATCCCCTCGCCATAACATTCCACCGCATTCTTGTGAGCGACCTTCTGGGAATTGGAGCGCTCGCCCCAGGAATCTCGCTCCGAGGGGCCCACTTGAATCGCCCGCTCCTTTCGCACGTGTCGACTAGTCTGGTTCTTCTTTTCCTTCCTTGGCGTCCGCCACCCCTCGTCCCGCCCTCGCAGTCACTCGTCCGACAGCGGCGCTTCGCCAACGCCATAGCCGAGTTGGTGCAAAAATTCGCACGCCCGTGCGCCAGCGCTCTCTTAAGGCAGACCTGCGCCTCGCGTGACGCGTCTGTGTCTGTTCGTCTCTGTGGGTGCTCGATGCTTCTTTTTGCCGCCCGCGCCGTCGCGGACCATTTGGCTCGAGGCGGCGCCGGTCGTCTCCACTGCCATTCCCTCTCCAAGCTCACTGGGAGTGTCGTTCGTTTATTAATTAACTAGAAGCGAACTTGTGCAAATAACTCACACACAGTTATAGAATTAAAAAAGTATAACTCAAGTTTAATCTGTGACTTTAATTATAATAACACCGGAATGCGACTAATTTGTGGTGCTCTTTTATTACGTATAATACACAGGATCTGTAATGATTGTTTCACAGTTTTGACTGAAATGTGTGCACAAGCAATTTAATGTGTACCCGGCACACTATAACACGTTACTTATATTGTAGAGACCGTACAATTTTATACCATCCACAATAAAGAAATGTGTGTGTGAAAGAGAAACAGTAGTAAGTACAACCAGTCTTTTGTCGAAAAAAAATTGAATGTAAATAAAGATATTTCCGTAGTGGCAATTGAACAGTGGATTCTGTTTGCTTTCAGCGCTACCTGCGAGCAAGCTTTTTAATTAGATCACGCATCTTAGACGAATTAATAAGATAAATATATGCTTAATTAAGAGTATTTTTGAACGTTCAATTCGTTGATGAGTTATCTGGTGTACATCCAGTGTACAGATACCTAACTTTTTTTATGACTAGTCTTTTATTTCTAAATTCTCGAGACTTCCCTGTAGCGTTGTTTTTAAATACAGCTTTAGAAAGTGTCTTTCATGAATGGTTTCCTAATTAAAGTGTGTATTCGTTTTACTTTCTCGTAAGTCGTTACGGTCAGTCGGTGGTGCACTATGAAAATAAAAATGTTAATGTGTGATTTCAAAAAATGACAAAATTATACGACTGTGTTTAAACTACTTTCTTTTGAACGAAATTTTTATCTATAGTTAGAATTTATATTTATGGTCGGGGGATAGTTACAGAATTGACGGACCCGGGGTCCAGAGTCCTTGTGGGGTCCTTTGCTCCCTTATGGTTTTCGTAATCTGTTTTCTGTTCCCGGTCACTTTTAATTAATTTCTTATAATTTTTCATCTAATAACGATGTGTTAAAAGCAGCTAACGTATAAAAGCAATGTGTGGCGTTATCCAGTCTCTTGTATTAGAGTCTATGCGTTGGGTTGGGTCAGCTAGTTTGCCCATTAGTGCTATTATTTTTATAACGTCTTGTCTATGGTCCTTCTATTTCTCCTTGGTATTTTTAAACGTTAGTCCCCGAAAATATAGCGCTTACTCCCAGAATATCGCAAGCTTTCTCACTCCGTAACCAAGGAGATAGTAAGTCTAATGTGCGAGAGTTTTTTTCTTTCGTACCTCTTGTATCAAAGAGATGGCACATGAGGGAGCATACCACAGAAAGAACAAATTACCCTCTGAACATGGCATTCGTTACGCCAGTTGAAGTAAATGTTTGGATTGAATTGCCAAATCGCTTAACTGGACTGAAGTAAAGTATCTCACTCGCGTGTATTGCCCGACGAGTCAATAAAAACGCCAACCTCAAAGTATTTCCCAAAATCTTAAAATATTTGCAAAAATATCAAATATTTTCTAAGATTATGGCTAATCGTTTAACTTATTCAAATAATTGGTAGCAATTTTATACGCAGACACACTTTTGTTTCTTTCAATGGAACAATATATTTTATTTCACTGCTACTTCAAAGTCTGTGCAAATGCAAATACAAAGATAAAACATTCATTGAATTCGAACGAATGTCAGAGAAACAGTCAAATAATTAGCCCCAAGTCACGACAGTAAAAACCACTTTTCGAAATCGTTTTTTATTTTAAGGCGTGCGTTTTTGTTGTCACACGGGATAAGTGTCGAGTCCGCTGAGTTTTTCAACTTGGGCGCGATATCCCCGTAATATACGTACTATCTCTATGTTCGCAACCATCACACTGCCTTCACGTCGCTCGCCTCGAATCAGCTGACCGTCGCCGCCGCACCTTGGCGCCCCCGCCTTCGCCGCACCATTTCGCTGAGCCACGAAGAGGCGAGCAGCTGGCGCCCCCGTTTGCCCCTCCTTGTCCTCCACGTCACGCGTGTTTGTAGGATGCAGTCACGGGGACACTTCACGACGAAGACAAGCAGAAGAGTTCATTGGACGCCTTGTGCGCCCCTCCTTCAACAAAGAGGAAAGTTCCTTTTATTTTGAATTCCATGGCAAAAGTATGTGCCTGAAGTTCATGTACATCAGCGACGGCTGTTTTGGGTTTCAAAGCTTTACACTATGATTTTATAGTAGTTTTTTTATACATGTTTTATAAATTAGTGTGTTTTTTATATCAAAGGGGGAACAGTAATCGCTCCTTTTGAATATAAATTTGTTTTCAATCCTGATACAACGTCTTTGTGGTGAATGTTGGAGTGTTCGTCTAAACCTTTTTATGAGAAGAAGCGTTTTGATGAATATTTTCAAACATCTTGTGACATAAATATTACTCTTTTAATACGGTGCGTAGCTCTTGACCCCAATATTAAACAAGCAGATAGATTAACGAGTTTAGGTCATTGAATAAAATTAGTTTGTAATTTCTCTGACGAACTAATTTTATTCTAATGACCTAAACTCGTTAATCTATCTAATTACTTATTTTACATGCTGCACATTATTCCTTCTACTATTGAGTCCACCCACTCTTCCACTACATCGTCTCAGTGCGTCCAAGTGTCGCGGGAGAAGAGTGAAAATCAAACCGCAGCAGAAGACCCTCGTGTTGGCGAGGGCGCCCCCAGGGTAGCCCCTTGGCGGCGGCGGCGGCGGCTTCGGCGGTGGCGGTGGCGGCGGCGGCGGCGGCGGCGGCGGCGGCTGCAGCGAGTGGGCCCGTTCCACGTCCGTATTTGCCGACAGGACCCGTGGCCCGCGGCCCTGAGCGCGCCGGACCCCTCCGGAGGAGCATTCACTTTGCACGTGGGGTCAGCAACGGCGGGTATCTTTTTCGTTTGTATCGATCACATCGAACTGGGCACTCTTTTTGTGTAGAGTTCCTCCGATCCGCAAGATCTTGTTTTCTACGTTGTTTGACTCAGTCGTACTAAGTTTGACCAGAAATATTCATTTTTGTGTGTGAAAAAGCACTTTTTTATATTCCCCAGAAAGCATGGTTAATGAAAACACAAAGAGAAAATTCGCTATAGTTTATAACACTTGTTGTAAAAAAATGTATGAAAACAATTTTCTAAAAAATGACTGAGCTCCCTTAAGGTTTATGAGAAATAAGGATCGTAAGATACTTGAAGAGCTGAGGAATTGCGAAAAAGATTCGATGGGACCCTGAAGCTGGAGGAGTGTATATGATAGTTTTTGTCATTAAACCCGTATGATCTTCCGATAACTGACAGATGAAAGCGATAGTTGTCACTCTGATGTCAATGAGAGACTGTTCATGACATCGTGTGATGCAATAACGTGGCGTCGATCCTTACATATGGAAGTCAAATAAATATGAGTTGTTTTCATCTTTTTTTTTAGATGCAGATGGAATCTTATATTATTTGATATAATGAAGTCACGTATCTTTCGATTGCTGCAATCTCTTGTAGCACTTGTATGATTTCGAAAACACTCAAATATGAGATACATTTAGACCCAAAAACTCTGACGCTGTTGAGTATCACCATAAGTGTTGAATCAAATGCCAAATAAGTGTTGTCTTTTATACCCGCTAAGTTTAATAGTTACAGAAACTGATAAGATTTAGATGAAAAATTGGCAATAATCTGGTTTCTTGGGTACACAAACTTTGTGATGTAATGTAAATGCTTGACTAATGTAAATTTTTAGCAATCAAAGTGTCACTTTTTAAATGTTCACAAAGTTCTGATTAATAATTGATGGCCCTACAGACACTACGAAAACTGGCAAGTATCAAAGCATGATAAATTGAAAGGCGTTTCTATGTTGCTCATTGTTTTATTGGTATAAAGCTTTTTCGGCTGCATAGCAGCCATCGTCAGTAACATACACTGAGTGCCAAAAGACACTCGCCAAAAATATTCCTCAATACTCAATGTATGTTATTGACGATGACTGCTATGCAGCCGAAAAAGCTTTATACCAATAAAACAATGATCAACATAGAAACGCCTTTCAATTTATCATGCTTTGATAATGTTGCTAAAGCTCCACAATTACCAAGTGGCAAGTATCAATTTTCAAAAAATTGAAATAGTTATGAAGTTTTAATTAGAGTGATTCTAATTATTTTTCTCTACATAACAATTTTTTGTGCCTTGAGGTACGAACAGCGACGCCGTTGTAAGCTTTTGCCACCCCGAGCGCGGGGCCCTCACTTCGCTGTGTTGACGCCAACGCAGAAACCGACGCCTAAATCCGGCGTCCAACACCTTCGCGTCTCTTAAATCGGATGAGTCCTACGAAGCAAGGGCAACCACGGGACGAGGTCATCAGTGCGGAGACTATCCTCTTTCTAATTATTGTTCTTGTAACAATTGTAGTTATTCTATGAAGGTTTATGTGAGTTGGAGTGTGTTGTGTTAGGAAAGAGTTGGTAATTGTGATTGTAAACATTTAAAATGTCGGTCGGTTTGAGATTAACATTTTATCTTTTTACGAAAATTCTTAGCATTCATGATTCTTAGCATGAGTGTTTTGTGTGTGGTTTATCTTAGTATAAACTTACGATATTTATACTTATACACAACTAAGTATTATTATTAAAGAAGAAAAATAACATTGCTGATAGTATGGTAGGTTTTTTCTATCTGCGCCTGCCTCCTACTCCTCACCACGTTGGCTTGATGCCAACAAAAGGATGATGAATGTGATAAATACACCAAACACGAATATAAATTTGTGGAGATGTACTGGTACTGGTGCTGCAGGAAATTGGTGCCATCACGCCTCTGATCGTTTTAATATAAGCCGAATGTGCGTGGGAGTTAGTTTAAACATTGGGGTATGGCTGAAACATTGAAATAAGAATGAACCCCCTCTGCCCAATACTTTACCCTTGGTGCCTTATATAAGAGTAATTTTTTTTAGAAATGTGACCTACTTTCCGTTAAGTCATCGACGTCGATTCCATCATCTGTTACGAAAAATTTATATCTATCGCATCAGATTATCAACATATCCGTCGCCTGAATCACTTTCATTAGCAGACGCTGTAAACACTTGCCTTTCATGAATGTTCCGACGCCCTTTTAGCCATTACATTTCTTCTCGGTTTGTTTATGAGCGTCTCGCCCCGCTTTATTATGTCCTCGGCTGCATGACCCGCCGTCGGGAGGCGAATATTTATGAAAAGGACCCGAAGAGCAAAACGCAACGCGACGAAAGAGGGAGGAGGGGACGCGAGAATAACGAGCGTGGAGCGCATGCAGATAAAGGGACCTGACTCACCGTCTCGGCTTCTTCTGCCACCTCAGCATCACTGTACTCTCATTGCCATCGCGGTTACTCATCTGTTTTGCTTACGGAAATAAATTGATTGATTCACTTCCGAAGGATGGTTGATGTACGTACAGGTTTCAAGGACAGGACGTGATACTTACGAAGTTTCAATACGGTTTTGTGTCAAGGAAGCAATGGGATGTCGTTAGTTACAATGCAGCGCTATTGGCACAGGTTCATCGTCGAGAATTATAAAACGTATCATACGAAGAATCAGAGGTTACAGTAAATTTTAAAATTATTCGTTTTAAGTTTAGAATCCAAAACCTTACATTGATAAATCTCGCACTTTCTACTGTACAGAAAATAATATTGATTTTTTATTACAACATGGTTTTCGTTTTGGCTTCCTTAAATGTTCACCATTTTCATATTTTGAGACATTCTGTATATTTTGTTGTAGATGGGGCTTATTCAAACTTTTTCATATGATTTCTGGTCAAACTGTACAAATCGAAGCAAATTACGAAAAGAAGCTTGTAGCATCAGAGCTGTGTAATTGCATATTGTAGTACAGTGGTTCTCAAACTGGTGTCAGAGGTGGTCTAGGAGCCCACGAAGTAAATTCAAAGGACTATGAAGCGGGTGTTTAATTGAAATATAATTTGCGATTGTTTCCACTGTTTGCTACGTCAAATGGAGGAGGCCAAATCTAGTAGGACGTCTTGGGCGCATGTATTCCCTGAACCAATCACATTCCGCATAATAGTAGACTGGTTATTTTAATGAGTTCGCGAGCACTTTGAAAATTGTCCTGTTGCCGTCACGTAAGAACTAGTCATACAGCGCGAGAACCACTGACCAAGTATATGTATAGAAGATGATCCGCTATTGCATGACGTCGAGGAGGGTGCTGAAACCGGTGGCGCCGGGCGCTTTCGGGAGTCCTGCGGCGAATGCAAAGCAAGGTTCTCGCTCGCTCGCCCGCCCGTCCGCCTTTGTGGTGTTCGTTGATGCTACGTCGCGCGGCGCGTGCGTTTAAAGTTTAAAGCCCTCGCGAAGGCCGTGAGCGGAGGCCCGTACCCGAAAACAGTCTGCGGTGACGACGGGCCTCGCCCGCCCCTTCCCCTACCCCACCCCGCGTCACTCATCGCACTACGCCGCTCTCACAGTGGGCGAACACGTCGAAACGGAGGGACGATGTCGCAACAGCCCTCCCTCGAAAAGTAATTAAAGTATTATGGGTTTTAACATTCGATTCAATGAAAGATCAATGATAGAATAGATTAAGGATCATATGAAAGGCGAGGAGCCAATGTCTTTTTAAGAAAGATTTTCAAATCTTCCTCGATCAATTGCCATGAGCTACGGTAGCCTGTTCTCCGTAACGCACGCTTTTTTTTCTCCGTAACGCACGCTAGACCTCGTTATCAATCGTTCGCGATCTTCAGTATAATTCAGTCATATTGCTGAACTTGATACTAATTCATATTTATTCAAAGTCCAGGAAACTTTAATGGTTCACTATTCCATCAACTTTTAGTAAAAGTTTCTTCCCTGCGAAGTTGTGGAACAACAATCCCACAAGGAAGGTACCTGCCTTCTCTGTATAATCTGGCAGATGAAGATCAAAGAAATTAATACGACTGTCTTATGCTCTGAGGAAAGTTGAGCAGGCGCAAGCTCCGAAACGACTTGACCTTAAGTCACAAAGCGCGTTTGGTTATGTAAAGATGCAAATTATTTGTACTAATTGAATGATCTCGGTCTTTCTTGAATTTCTTGGGAAAATAACCGAAGACGTACCATATTCACTCCATCTCTGACGGACTGTTCTTTATCAATGAGCTGCTTCCTGTATCACTGCTGATTCTAATGAATTTTCATCATTCTTCATATGATGAAAACCCTCAAACCCTCAACGAAAAAGATAATTTCTTTAACCAGTATAAAATTATCGGAATTCAAATCTTATGAGAGATGAAATGGTAAGGAAACAAAAAATGTCTGTACAAATTAGTTATAATTATATGAAATGATTTGAAAATACGCTTTCCATAACATGTGTATGCAAATGCGATCTTTCATACTTTATAACGCTATTTGATTCTATGACCCATAGTTTTAATAATTGGTTGCCTCACTTCTCTTAAAGTCTCTCTCAAAGCGTAAATATAGTGAACTCTGTCTGGCAACGGCATGCTAAGAAGTGCGTATACTTTTGATCGCTACCGTAATTGCGACCCATTGTTCCGAGTGCGGGCGGCCGGGCGGCCGGGGGTCGTATCAGTGGGCGGAGGCCCAAGGTCCTGGGTTTGTATGCTCCCCCATCGCCGCTTGCTGCGTTGTCGAGTCGCCTTTCATCTGATAATTACGTCCGGGAGAGATTAGGACCTGCTTATGGATTATGAGGGAATTATTCATGTGAGGGATGGAGTCGGACAGATGTTGAGCTAATTAGGTGTCATCGTGGGTCGTAAGTGAAAGTATCACATCACGTCTAGTCTTAATATACCTTTGTGATTCATTGGCATATCTCATGTATTATAGTGAACACAAGCTCCGAGGATTGTCATGATTATGATGTAATGCCCTTATCTTCACAATGATGTGTATTTTGGTCTCAGGCGGACCAGTTCCGTCAAGACTTGAATATTTTATTAGATCAATAGGTTGAAAAAAACCCGTTCCGGGCTTTTAAAGAGTTATCAGTCAGTAATAATACTCACTTATCCTTTTTATTTTGGTCATATATAGAGGTTTAATCAATATATTTATTTCAAAAATAAACGTTGATGCATTTTATTATAAAAATATATGTTGACTTGCCTGCGTTATGCCACGACTTCAGAGCCTGTCCCATTCCTCTTACGATTAATCATGTTGAATTCCAAAGAAAGAAAACATTGGGTGTGCGATAATTGGTCGAAAAAAACATAAGTTAGATAATTACTTCTAGAAATCGTGGTTCTGTATTGTAGATGCGACAGTAGTTTTCATCTTGTGACATTTGCGTGGGAGGTAAGGGTTTGAACATGAGTAGCATGTTGTATCATCGGAATCCTCGCGTTCTTAGAAATTATTTTGTGGATATGAGCTTGTATTCCAAGAGACCATTCTAGGAGTACATGGCAACATGGATTGTCGTAAACTGGTATATAAATGATGTTTAGTGTTATTGGAAATGACTTGACACATTTTTTCCCCTCAATTTGAGAAGTAAACTTGAAATTATGTTTTATTGGAATATTACTCTATTGAACGATGACGTGGATATTACCGAAAAATTGGTATCACGAATGATAGTCAAAAGCACTGAGAGAAGCATATTTATCAGAAAAACATAAATATCTTCTTTTGGTTTTAGTCACAGCAGGAGAAATAATTTATTCTTAATCAGGCTATAGTTTACTTACTTCGGTGCAGTAAATGCTATAAAACAGTTTAAACAAAAGCACTAAAAGTAATAACGAGGCATCGACCTATAGTTTTAGTTATTTATCTATGTAATTTAAGATGCAGGATGAGGCATGAGGGATATATAATGCACGATGAACAGAAATTGTGAGAAGAGGAGAAAGGAGGAAAATAATATATTGGAAGTATTAACCCGATTTTGGCAAACTCCATAGAAAGCAGCGAAAGAAGATATAGACCTATATAAATTCATTACTAGTGTTGATTGGTTAAGTGAAAGTACTGGCTTAAGCCAAACATGCTTCTAACACATATATTGAGAGGACACGGAAATAATAATTAGTGTTTGTAAAGAAGTAGCATAGCACATGACCGTAATTGAATCGTGGAAACGGGGTGAATGATGTCAATCACATCATCTACGAATGCAGGATAACAGAGGAAGAGAGGGCAAGATGGTTTAACAAAATGAAGACAAGGGGATTAATTAATTTGAATAACTGGCCAGTCTTAATTGAAAGCGAAAGTAAATATTCAGAATTTATAGATCATGTAGTTGAAACTGTTACTAAATGGAATGCAGCTAAAAATGGAACGTAACAAGAAAATAAAAGAAGGAAGATGAAACAAATAGATGGAAAGATCAAATAGAGGCAAATGTGGGTGGTAAGGAAAAACAAAAACCAGACAAAAAAAAAGTAGTATGGAACTGAATGAAGCGGAATATTTTTAAAGAAAAAACCTCTGTGTACGTAACCTTGGAACTTTGGTACATTGTTGTTAAGGTACAGGAGCATATTAAACTATTATACTTCACAAAGTAAATACTTATTACCAAAGTATCTCAATGTGTAGTTTACAAGCTTCTATGATTGGTAGGTTAACTAAATATGTATTTTAAAAAATGAATTGAAATATTTTCGTACTCTAGGGGGCGGGGAGCAGGGGAGGTAGAGGTGTGGAGACCCCCAAATCAAAATCTGCCCCAGGCTCCCTGTTTCCTCCCGGCGGCCCTGCCTATGAAATGTTGCAGCGACTGAGGTCGTGGACGTGGAGTGTCGCTGGGATCCACGACCATCGCTGGCGACGCGACGCCAGCCGGTGGCGAATGAATGGGCGCCGCGCGTGTCGCAGCTGTTGAATGGCGTCGCGACGGTCGCAGCCCGCGAGTCTTCGTCATGGGGGTCATGCAGACAGCGAAGGAGACGCGAACGTCGACCTGCGAAGGTCGCCCACGATGATGCGGATTAACCAATACACAGTGGGTTTCAAAGGTAGAAACTCAAAGAAATTCACTCCTTCTGATTCTGCACCTCTCAAACCACTGACCAGTTCATATAAAGCGTAGTAGTCCACGTCGAATGATTCAGAAAGCAGTGTCATCAACTATAGAATAATTTCATTACGTTCACTTCACATTCGCTGCTTAGGAGTTAGCAAAGTCTGAAGACACGTGATTAATGTGGTCTCAGCGTGAAGAGGAAGTGACGCTTTCGTACAGTACTCTTCTCGAAATACATTATCACACAACAAATCCATTCTTCTGACAAATTATAGTACAGTAACACGGCACCAATGAATATTAAGTTTCCCATATTAAATAATGTTATTTTTTCATAGATCAGGAATATAGAGGAAATCTTCCCGCAACAATAAAACGTAGGGATTTGTTTAAAAATTGATTAATGTAGAACTCACGAATTGTAAAATTGAGGACTATGTAACATTTCCTATGATAATCTCTGGGCTCAGCTGAATTTTATGAACATTGGACGTCTAAAACTATTCTCCGCTAATTGGTAAATTGTACTATCACATATATTTGTTAGTCATGATTATCCAAGCTCTTGTGTTTATGTATTTATTACTTATTTACATTAGTTTCTTGTTTCGCGTATTCATCAATATACTTTGCACAACTACATCTATTTTACAATAAAATATCTGTAATCTTCATCTGTTTTCATCACTTCCGGTATTGTACACTTGTCTTCCTTGTACTTCAATCCCTTATTGATATGATATTTTCTTCTTTTAATGTAACTCACCCCTGTTTCCACCTGTAGCTTTAGTGTTGAACTAAAGGCAAGGTGTACTCGAAACCGCTGATATCTCTCTCTGATGCGAAAATGAATGTGTTTATTCACTTACTAAAGCGCATACGCCAACGAACAAGGAAGGGCAGGACTCGAATAATGGAGACACAGTACAACTTTCTTTTTGTGAACGAAGCGATTTGTGTCATGAGCTCTGTGACAGTACACTTCTCTCTGATGACACCTGTAATGTATGGAGATGTGTGAATAATGTCCATTGAAATGGTTTTTGTGCTTTACTCATTACTGAGATCCCTTAACCTATTCATTTTGCTTTTGTAGAATGCACCGCTTCGAAATGATGAATGTAGTGGACATTGGACTAAGTTCAACAAGAGACGCCCAAAATCAATTTCCACCTCAAAACTACATCGAGGATTGAATTAATCAATATTCACGCCCTCTAAACTGACTTGTTTTCTTGGAAAGAGCGACCAATGAGAATGAAATAATTATCTTGGTCGATGACATTTTTCTGTTCGACCTGCTGCAGAGATTCAACTCGCACATCCCAGTACTTGCATTGACACTTCAATTTACTTTATTTCTACATATAATTTCAGATGAATGCATAAATGCATCAGAGGTATACATAAAATCTTTAAAATTAAATAATGTATTATAACTATGTGAAAATGTATGTTTCCGAAGTGATATTTTTGTTTGTATTTAAACTGTTGGTATAAAAATAACGTGATAACGACACTGAGAAATATTTTATTGAAATTCTTTGGAAAGATACCGGAGTATCAAGATAAAATCGGTGTGTCGAATTACCGAGCGTGCCAGATTACAAATTGTCTGGATTAAGATGATTTTCTAAAATTCATATCATACCCTTAAAATCGTATTCTACCGGTTCTGAGAGATAAAATGACGAGCTTCACCTTGTGAAGCAGTGACAATGGGGCCGCCAAATCGCCGACTCCAGATCAGGGGTGACGATGACGTCGAACCAAGGTCTTGAGCCCACGCTGCGCCATGATCTCCACTCGCATTACCATCACTGTATGGATCACAAGTGAGTTTCTTTGTTTCGTTTTTGGAGGAAGAACCACTTGAAATAATTTCTCTTACTTACCCCTGCGTTGGATTTTTAACCTTGCAATTTTTTTCTTATTCCTACGAAAACAACAGTTTTTAAATAAATAAATAAATAAACTTTATTGTAAAAAGAGCAGTTACAAACTACGTATGACCACGTGGAGGATAATAAACTAATTTACTCTCCGGAAGCAACCAAGGGACCATCCCATCAATTCCGATCAAGGACTCTTAATGCAGAGGCGGATTTAAAATTTTAACGTACTCCTAACGATAAAAAAATAGTTCGACACGTGTTATAGTATTAACAAACACCAACAAATATTGTATTTAATAAAGCACAGAAGTCATTTCACAAGTATGTATTATCAAACTATAAATCATTCGGAAAATATTGTTGATAATTCGTAACTATTAAATAACACTAAATTCGCTAATAATTATTTCAATTGATGCCGCCCCTAGGTAAGAGCCTAGCTAGTCTTAATAAAAAATCCGCCTCTACCCGAATGCCGATTAAGCGTTTGAAAGACAAACTTTTGGTTTAAATTATTACTTAGAATATTTTTTTAGGAAAATTACACTCTGGTCACGCATCAAGGATGTATTTCGTAAAATAATTTATAATCTTTTGACATTCTTTTGAAGATGCTTTTCATTAATTGATTTATCCGGCGATTTAAGTATTATTTAACTTCACCCTTATAATTGTATATAATTTCATTTTTGTCTTGATGTGCTAGGTTTCCATTTCAGCAGCAGCTCCTAAACATTTTATCAACATTACGTAGTCAAATTACGTCGCCAAGTCTCAAATCTGGCAGGAACCTTGAGTGAGCGTAAGTCACCTTGTATTACGTCACCCTCCAGCTTTGTTTCGTCAAACAAAACAGTCTTTAAACATTTTGCGCGACAGCCTTCTCTCTGCGCTGGAGATTTCCTTCATATCCATCGCTTCGCGGAGAAGTGAAGGTTCCATCGTCTCACATAAGCGAGTGCGAGATTGAAGACGAGTAATCAAGTCGGGAGGGTTGACGACTTTGCGGAGGGCATTGAATGCAAGGAAGGAAGATGATGAACGGGAGGGATCCCCGCCAAAATGTGAAGATGGGGGTTTCAAGGAGATGTCGTTCATGAGAAGGATATTCTTGGGGTTGAGAGTAGAGGTGACGATCTCTCTCTCTACGCAGATAGTTTCCTCCAACGATATCAATGCTCCGGACACCCTTCTAACAATAACTCCAACTTATTGAAAAACGTCTCGTGTCAACCAGATGAGGAAGAAATACCTCGTGGCATATATTCACGCAATGTTTGTATGAAACGTGCAAATAAGGAGAGGACAGCAACGCAAAGAAATCGATGGAGAAACAACGCTAAATCATTCGTTGTGCATACTGGAGAACTCGTGAGTTACGGAGGTGCAACGTACCAGGGCTGGTAGAGGTTTTATTTCACAATTAGATCTTTGGTGATACGAGTTTCATCGATGTCTGTTGTCCACATACGTCGTGAAGTCAGTTTGTATCAGTTCCTCTTAATCAAATTGTCTCTGAAAACGCATAATTAAAGGAAATTCAACTTTCAAATGACGTATTAACATTTCCGAATATAATAAATAAGAATGAATGCTTTTCTCGAGATGCCCGAAGAACACGCGTCTGCGCTAGTCAAGACATTATTTACCCATTCATTATATTCGGAAATGCTTAAAGATTCGTGGTGTTATGTTTGTTCTTGTTTGTGTGTTTTTTCTTGAACTTTAAAGTCTCTGATATATATATATATATATATATATATATATATATATATATATATATATATATATATANGTGAAAACGATCGATTTCTTCATTCATCTAGTTGTTAGAGATGACAGTTCTTTCAGCATCACCCTGAAGTCATACACAAAATCATATCACAAAATCGTCGAATTCTCAGTGTAATATTCCTCGATTGAATCGGGAATTCTATCCTGTGAACGGAAGGCGGATGATCGTGAACGACTTCCACCGAAACCCGATCTTCCTTCTTCCTGTGAGGCGCGTGCGGCGACCGTCTCCGCCGCCGACATCCAAATCAAAGCTCGCCCTGTTGGCGGCGGGTGCCGAATTTAGCTCGACGCGACGCGTCTCGCCGAGCGCCGCCGCTGCCTCCGAAGGCGCAGGTCGCCGTCGGCGCCGCGACGCTCCTCAGACTCACCTTGAAAAGTCGTTCCTGTCTGTACCACGAGGTTCATTCGAAGGATATGATGAATGAAATGAATTCTCCCAAACGAAAAACAAAATATGGAAATTGAATTCATTTGGTACTTGTATATTGTATATTTACCACCCAAACTTTTACACAATTAAATACTTAAGATTTTTTTTTCGAATAAACTATAATACAAGAATTAGATACAAATATTGAATTAGATTCGTTTCATGTCATCTTAAGATCATCTTATGTTTGGCTTTCGCGAAACAAGATTATATCCTTTATCATTTTCTGTTTCTAATTTCTTTCCACAACTTGCCACTTTAACAGCGTTGCCCGTCACTAGCCTTAGAGAGGCGTGCACTTGTCTACTAGCTTAGCCCTTTGTATTTCTGTCAACTTATCTATATATTCTTTAAGAATCTCATAATTCATCTTTGTTTTTATTACCGTCAGTGGTTGTTTTATATTTACAATTGAATACTGTGTTCATAAGGTCATTCATTTGACACTATCCTAAATTCAATCATAAACTTTTACTCCAAAACTTACGTCCGTTTACTTTACTGACCAAATCTATTCTCCCTCAAATCAACTTTGTTCTGCAGGGTGTAGCTAAGAAGAATCACCCATTTAGTCTCAGTTCACATGTTCCGTCACTGTCTCGTCGCTACCGCATAGCAAGGACTTTTATCGTCTAACACAAATTACTACGAAAACTTAATTTGTTGCCAAAAAGGCAAGTGTGATCCCATCCATTCTGATAGACATTCATTAGGGAGTAGAACGCTATAAAACTAATCCGTCGCATTGGTAAATCCTCATTCGCACGCTAAAATCCGTTGGTTTAATTATTAAAAAATTAGAGTAAATAATCGTTCTTCATTTCGTATTTATATATCACGTTCCATAGTGAAAACAATTTTGAAGCTAACGAAGAATAACAAACAAAATAGAGAACTTGGGCGTAGAAAGAAGCTCGCCAAAAATAAAACGCAATGTACACATCACTTAGCTATTTTATGTTTTCGTCAACTTTTAAAAAAATAATCAAACGCTTTGATCCCAAAGTCCATTTAAACCATCCTTCAAGTCCATTACGAGGAAAAACAGGGCTCCCCCCTCATCACCACCTCCATCCACACACACTAGGAGTACTAGGAACGATTGTGACTCGAGACCATTATTTACGATATTTTATACCTCAAAAGATGAGAATGAGACCATTACAGTAGCAACCCGTTGGGTTCCGTGGGCCTCGCTCCGTGACGTAGGTGTCATGCGAGGAGTACAAGCAAGGAAACCAGAGCTGTTGTCGACCCTGGGTGATGTAGCGCGTCAGGTGCGGGTGTCTCCGGGACAGAGCTACTGCAAAGGAAGGCTGCTTCCTTCTACGATGTAAAGTACTCCATTGTTACGCAAACTACTCCAGAGACGTCAATAAATCAGTAAATCTACGAAATATGGGGCAAAGTTAGGACGAAGTTACGATTTTAATTGATCTGACAAATAGTGATCAAATTTTTAAAAATATTTGTTGCAAAATGTTATGGGAAAATGCTAAACATCGTCCAACAAAATCTTAGGGATCATATATCCAGAAGTCGGGATAGACCATTGAAGTGTTCAGCAATATTGATCATGATGTACCAGGTGATGAATGAATTTGTACTTCAACGTGTAGTATGATTACACTGGGGAAATACAGGAAGCAGTGTTGTTGATTTAAGAAGGAGAAAATACGGCGGGAGACGGCCAAGAAGGGATCTGCAGGCGTATGCGCTCTACATAGTCAACCCACGCATTCAGACATCGTTTCACCACAGAAAAATAGTACTGTAACTGTTGTTGACTGAGTTTGCATCTTAGTTTTCTTGAAAAAGGCTATTCCAACTATTACAGTATTAGTTGCAAATTCCAATCCTACTCTTGGAGAGAGTTGAATTACAGCTTGAACTGGCCATGCTAAGTGACAAATTTGCTTTTGTAACATTATATAGTTTGTGTATTGAATATGTCACTGGTGATCTGTTCCGTTTGTTTTTCCCGTACATTTTTATCATACCTGAAGATATCAGATATTTTTTTCGGTACTATACAGTGAGTGTATTCAGTAGAGGATTGTTGTGTTTCTTTCGAAAGGTGATGGTGCGTAGTATTGTATTTAATCACGTTTAGAGGTATTGATTCAAATTACTTTCTTGGAATAAAGTATTTTTTCGACAATTATCTCCCGAAACGGGCAGTTTCTCTCGTAAAAAACCCCGTCTTTAATTCCGACTGTAATGTATTACCGAAAGTGCGTAATTTGGAGAACATAGGACCAATAGCATCGAATGTGTGGCTTATTCTCCGTAAAGCTAATAACTTGCGTCACGCACAAGGAACTACTGTGGCACTGGGTCCAGTCGAGCCGCCTGCTGCTGTGTCTCGATGGCGACCCGCGCCGCGCCGCCTGGTGCTGTAGGCGCCTCCGCTGCCGCGGGCGCCGGATGCTGTAATTGTGAGCGAAGTTGGCGCGCCGGCAGCAGCACAAGCAACGACAATGGTAGCGGTGGTGTTGGCCTTGGGTGCCATGTTAGCCCTGGATGTAATTGCGGACGGTGGACGCCACCCCACCACTGGTGAAGGAAGGTTTATTTATTTATTCATTTGTCTTGACTGTTGCCATTCCTTGCCTCTGTCGCATACAGCAATACTTGGAAGGTATTCGGTTTAGCTTCGTTTCATCTGCGAGAACAAGTGAGGGACCATCCTTGCATTCGATCAAACCCCGGGAGGGACTCTACTACTGCAAGAAACTTCCGTGCACATTACATCCATTGTATCAAATAAAGAGCTCTCCACTCTGTTTTGACGCATGATGCAGAATGCTCACCAGCGAAAAAGCAACAAACTGGCAGAATGTCTGTGAAATAATGTTCCCGCGGTCGTCTGTTTATAAAGCAAAATTCATCATGATTACACAAGAGTTAGTTTTGAGTGCGACCATTTCCATATGAATGTAAATTTGCTTGCATTAGTTTATGGAAATGACAAAATTGTAAGAGGTGAATTGTGCATGATTTTTTATGTAAAAGAAATTATATATATATAATATACCAATAAAATCTCCATCGTAGAACAACCGAAATTAATTAATTAAAAGAAGTGGGACATCGCAAATATATTTATAATTAAATTGAATGCTTTTTCTAGACATAATATACTGACTATATTCTAATCAATGAATATAACCATTTAATATTTTATATGAAAAAGATGTAGAGAACGTTACCTGCATAGTCATATAGAAAACGGCTCATGTAATCCTGCGTGGGTGAAGAACGAGGATCTGCACCTCGTGAGCTAATCACTCTCACCAAGTCTTCCCCGCGGTCAAATGACGCTCCCATCTCGTCATCGCAGCCTACGCGTCAGTGAATGGAAGGAAGGCAGGAAGGCTTGCTGGATCAGTCGCCCACTCCGCCAGTGAAAGTCGGGAACCGGCTCCGCTGGCCCTTGCGGTAGCAGCCACCTTCTCCGTTAGGTAACAGCTGCGCATCGGACGTCTTCCTTTTCTTTTATTGGGAACGCGTCGAGCACGAGACTTCGGCGACTTTTGGTTCTCGTTAGTTTCCAAGGTCCCTCCCTCGTCACTAGCGGAAATGTATTTGTTTTTGCCTATTATTTTCACAAGTAGTGAATCTGGTTATTTATGTTAGAAATGACTTCCAAATACTCGAGTGGTGATGTAGCATTTCTGATTCCTCTACCGAACTTGTTTATCTACTGCTACCTAGTTTAAACTTGCTGCATAGAAAATGCTTTCGTGATATGTATCACCCTTTCTATTGAAGATAATTATTGGCCCATTAATTGCATTGAGATCTTAAATTGATTTTCAATGAAGTCATGAATAAAAAATATTGCATGAAACATTAGTGGTGTATTTAGAAATTTCATTTCTTTCATTTAAGTTATTTCTTGAGTTATTTCTTCATTTAAGAATTTTGTAGTGAAAAATACAATCCTTTATGATAATCAACATCGTCATTATCAGTAATTACTGAAAATTGCTAGACTATAAATTGCTGTAAACATTTTTTCGATTTTTCGTTGAAAATTTTTAGAAATACTATGAAGATTTTCGCCTGTCTTCTGCATTAATTCCACGCTTATATTGAGAACGAATTTATTGATAGAGTAATTTACGACGTATAGTTAGACGCTGTAGTCCATGGTGAGTTCTAGAGAAGTCACACAGCTTCGTACCGCCTTCACCCCACCGCACGCTGTTAACGGGAGAACACTGTCCTTTAAATCCGGTCTTGATACAAGGCGGTCACTGGCGTTATACGCCTCTGCTGTCTGGCTCTTACCTTCATACAGCTTCTTAAGATATTTGTTTCCGAAGTGAGACTTTTCGGAAATGATTTCCAAAAAATTACGTTAATGCAATATCTGATTGTTGAATTCAATTTTTGGAGGAAATACGTTACTTTCTTTGTAAGTAGCCGTGAACCAACTTAGATTTTCTCCTCGAATTAATATTTTATGGGTTTCGTGTGACAAGAAGTAAATAGGATTAATTTTTTGTAGGAGGGGGATCAATAATTAAAAAGAGTACAGTAGTGTAGACTAGAAGCAATTGTGGCAATATATATTAGGTAGATTTAGGAAGTAATAATTTAGAAATATTTCAAATTGAATTATAGTTAAATATTTGATTGGTTTTAAAAAGCATTACTTTGTCTGTTTTAAAAATTCATACCCTTCCCCACTCTCCTTCACCAAAATATATTTCTGAAATGTCCAAAATATTATTTTTATGAACTTATATCTTTGTATAAAGTATGAGCTTAAAATTTTTCGGTTAACATTTTTAATTCATTCTTGCGGATCTGTTTCCATACCATCATCACAGAGGTTCCACTTTCACGTCGCAGCGCGTATCCCCGTGATGCAACGCGAAGACACGTGTGTTCGCCGCGACGGGACACGTGGACTTCGTCAGCGACTTCCGATCTTTGCGCGAAATATACATCAGTCTGCGGATGCCGCAATGCCGCTTCCAGCAGCTTCCGTGTTGGAATGCGGGAAACGGGGAAACGGCTCTGCGGCTTCGCTAGCGGTTGGTGGTGGAGCTATTCCCGGAGAACAGCCAGCCACCCACTAGCCACCCAGAGCGACGGCGTACGGCGGCGCCGGAACGGGAGCGGTTCGCCAGGTTGCTGTTATTCACCGCCCGGTTCCTAAACATCAACGTGGAATGAACTCCACACTCGACTGCAACAGGCGCTGCTCAGTCATAAAGAAAAATCATTTCCCTCGATTTTCTCTCCGGATGAAACAATGATTTATTTTGTTTGTTTTTCTCAAACTGGAGAAGGAAGTCTCGGAGGATAGTCGGGAGTGGGAATTCTGATTGTTGTTCAGTGTATTCATATTTATACATTGAGATTGGTGTCATTAATGAAAATGTGTTAAATTTAATTTATTTGGGATAATTGCGAACGTCGAAATTATTTTAGTTGGGGCAATTGTCCACGTCTGAGCACCCCTCAAATCCTCCGTGGAGAATTGACCCGAAGAGGTATATGGCAAACGACTATTACGCCTCAATCGCAAAGCGTTTCTCCCAAAAAATGATTGTCTATTGTAAGATGTATTGTTGTGATAAACACAAAGACCAAAGGTTTTGTGTGTTTATCAGCAAAAGAAACTGAGAATTGGATAGATACACTTCATATTATTTACCATTTTTTTCATTTTTATTATTTAAAACATTATGGTTCACATACATATACATCTAGTATTTTTGCCCAAGTAGTGGAAGACTAAAATGAACAGATAATCAAAATATTGAGAAATACACGACCAAAAGAATAAATTAGAATGTCTCGCTTATTATTTAAGCAGTGAAAGAATGTTTGAGAAGAATGCAAGTTAGGTCGATATTTTTGTCGCTGTTTATTCGAGTTGTATAGAATTGTCTGAAATTAAGTTGTCCCGAGAGAGTTATCAATAAAAAGTACAACGTACTGTATATGACCACGCAATAAACTAATTAGCATAAACCCACATTATCATGCTATATCTAATTGAAATCTATATCTCAAAATCAACAAAAACATTGTTAGAGATAAGTGAAATATCCGTGAATGTTTCAAGAGTTCTGAAAGGGGTTGGGAGCGCCGCGCCGCGCCGCGCCGCGCCGCGCCGCAGAAAGCCGAAATCGAATGTATGGGAGGCGTCTGATTTATCTGCCGCTGCGGTGCGCGGTGGGCGTGGGCTGAGGGGGCAGCCAGGCGATCGAGTGGGCTGTGGAAGGTCGTCTCGCTGCTGTTGGGGCGACGGTGACGGCGGCGATTCCTTCGAACCGGTTCTTTTGGGGAGACCAGCTGGAACCTGAACCGTATAATTCAGCGTAGAATGTTGTCTTAGGTATGCCTGTGCATGGGCGGCAAAACATGTCGCGGCGTCACAAAAGTCACTCTGCATGGGAACGCGACAAGCTGCGCTCTGCTTCAGCCAGTCCAGATGAAATCGATTTGCAGGAAGATCGCATTCCAATGAGTGTTGAGAGAGGGAATGTTTATAACTCACTAGTTGCTCAGCGACAAAATGGATTCGAATTCTCCTGCACGTGTTACTGAGGGGGAATCTTTCTTTTCAATAACACACGTAATCGAGACACATTTGTTGAATAACTTCAGGATATGCCCCTTTAGAATATGTCGTGAGATGCAATAAATCTTTAAAGAGCTATCATAACTAGTGGGGTGGATCGAGCTATAGATCATGTACAAGCCAGGGGGTTGTTCCAAGACATTAATTGATTTTAGTAACGAATCTTCCTTGGAATGTTAATTTCAAGCCGTTGTGTATTATACTGAAGAGGTAACCAGTTGATTCTACTTTCATGTTCAGGAAAATAGCAGATGTGTGTATTCTAAATTAACTTCGATCGGATGACAAAAAGTGTCCGTTGGAACACGAATCCAAGACGTGTGGAACAGTGATAGCGTTTAGGATCACCACAGGTGTTCCCTGTTGAGCATCCAATCCCTTCTCCATTTTCGTCCTTTCTCCGCGTGCGTATGAGCGAAAGAGAGACATTTAAACGTACTAAATTAAACCGATTCCGTGCGAGGGAGAGAGGAGTGAATAAGTGGCGTCTCTGCATTTAGTGTTTCCTGTCCTATATTCCGATGTGAGAACGGTGGTGACTGGAAGCGCCTCTGCCGCTGGCACAAGTCCGAGGCTCTCAGCGTCGGGTCAGTTTCGCGCGACTGCGGCGGCAGTTGGCTAGACAGAGCGCAGACGTCGCACAAACAGATGAAAGTAGGGCTCGCGTCGCGACGCCTAAACGGGGGACGCAGATTCGCGCGTTTGTTCTGACGCAGACCTCGCACTTGCATTCACACCCCTTATTCATATTTCTTAGCGTTCCGAGTAATTTATGTGCATCTGTTTGGTCCAAGTTTTCGCGATAGTGTTCGTGCGTAAGAAGGCTCTTCCGTTGTAATATTCCCGCCCACGATTAAGGTGTCGAAGAGTATTATAAAATATTTGTAGTTTCAAGGCAAGCTATAAGGATAATACTGTTGATAAACTGACCAATGAAACACGCAGTAAGAAGATACGAAAAACAAAAAGGAAACAGGAATGTTTTTTTTCGTATGAAACTGTGCTCTCTAGCAGCCGAAGTAAGCATTCCCGATCAATTATTTGGCTTTCAGCCGTTTATTTTATCATGGAAACGACGACCTTCTTGCCGATGAGGTCTAAGTAATCAGGCTGCAATTATTTTCTAAGTTGTTAAACAATGATCATCGATTATGAAATCCATAAAACTAAATAACACAATTGAAGGAATATGATAGAAATATCATCCCCTCGTTACAATAATCAGTTTCTTAATTTAACTTTAAATGTTTATATAATATATAAATTGGACATTTTTAACATAAATTAGTTCTCCTTTATTGTTTTAATAAATAAGTGTTTAAATTTTCGTGTCATGCAAATTTTAATTACATTTTCTTTACTTTAAACCATTGTTTATTTGCACACTGGATTAGTACATAGGTATGAATTTGTCTTTCTATCTTTCTCATTCCAATCCTACATCGTTTGCCAGACCTTTGTATCAATTTTTAAAATGTTACATTTGTATCTACGTGAATAACAATTTTCCGAGAGAAGAATAGTCTGGAACAAGTGGCGTCATTCCAGTGCTGGAGTGTCTCGCGTCCAGCCGCCGCCGTCCGCAAATAGTGCACAGGAACCGGCGTCATGCCATTATTCCCCCATGTGTTTCCAGCATTCCACCAGTTCTTCCCTCGCTCTCTCCTCTCCTCTTCACGACAACACTCGTTCCGACAAAAAAACCTCGTCGCCGGCGCGCGCCGCGAAGCGAACAAAAACTCAACGGAGGAGACGCGACGCAGTTAGCCACAAAATTAAACATTTTTAGCCTCAATATCGAAGTGCGGGAGAGAGCGACATCCCAAAATAGTTGCGCAGTTTTTGCTCGAAATAACTTTGCTTGAGTGGGATGATGGGACTGAACGGATGACGGAATCCTCAGTGACAGTAGTTGTATCCGTCTCTCTTCATCATTCGTCTTTTTTTCCGCGCGCAGAGCTCTGTGTGTAAACGTTACTGGATCTCCATGATAAATTTCGGACTAAATGACCGATAGGTTCCAAAATTAAGATATCTCAATGTAGTTTTCGAGAAATAAATTATTTTTAAAGCACTGGATTTTATTCATTTATTTTTCTGTTCTTCAACCATTCGTATTTCATTCGTCTTTCCAAAATGTAATATTAAAATAAATGGTTTTGAAGACTCGTTTAAAGGTTATTTGAAGAAAAATGTTCGTGTTATTTAATTTCTCCCGTCATCTTCATTTGGCCGCACTAAGTAAATAAAGATTAAGACTGAAAGATATTTTTTAAATTACCTATGCTTTATGTAGATGCATACATCTCGCAATGCACATTAAATAGAACGTGTCTAACCACTCACTAGAAAATGTACAATCAGTTCATTGACTTTACGCTGAAGACCTCGTCCCACGCTATTTTACGTATCAAACGCAGAACCATCAGAACCATGTGGGCCTCCAAGCAGCACCGAGGGGAGCCCTGCGCACTGCAAACCGACGCAAACTCCGCACCGAGGTCAAACGCGAGACCCATATTTGCATGCGGTGGGCATTGTGGAGGTTTGCAGGCATCTCTTCTGGTGGCGATGTTATCTCGCGAGCTAATTCCTGGGGCGCGATTCCTCCGCAGCCGCACTGCCAGCAGAGGTGTGTACGTAGAGACGCGGTCGATGGAATATGATGTGCGGAGGCACTGAGTTTCCCACTGGGGTCGGAATTAAGGATCAACAAATTATGCTTAAAACTTATGATCAGTGTTTGTGATTTAAAGTTATGTACTACGATAGTGAAATTGTTCGTTTTGCTAATTACCTGACGTAGGTACACCTCGGTATAATTAGCTCTGTATTCAGTTCAATTATATCTAATTAAGAGTTTTTTGGCATTAAAATGGAAATGTTTACGACAAATACATCTGAGGAAAAATAAACCCAAATTTTCATTGGAGGTGACAGGTGACAAGATCCTGCATAAATACATCTTTATGCCATGATAAGCGTTTTGTTTTATTAGAAATTGCCGCGTAAAGACCCGAGTATTGAAAGAGATTCGATGAAAGCTAACCTTTTTCGGTCTTCGATGAGTCCAGAGCAGTGGGGTGTGTTCCTTTGTCCAAAAAACTTCCACCAGAGTGAGTCCCAGTCACCTTGAGGGTTTGCAGGGAACCAAATCAGGAAGATTAATGAGAAAAATTTCCATAAATCTCCTATCTCCAAAAAAATGTCTTTGGTTGATATTGTTTTCGTGTTGAGGTGGAGTGTGTTTGGAGAGCTGAAGTGAATGCTTTTCATCAGCTCTGAGTGGATGGCGGAGGCGGGAGAAATAATGGAGGTTCTGAAAAGGAAGAGAATGACATTGTGCTGATGTCTGGTGCAGGAATTTTTTGCGTGACAGCCTTTTTAAAATTAACTAGCTTTAACATACAGGCTTGTATTTCCAAAACATGATTTGTCAGCAACTATCATGAACTCTTTACAACAACAAATCATTGTCATCAAATGTACATTCAATGTGATGTGCTTCACCGGAGATAGTTCATGTACATTTGACGCCCGTAATGGGACCTAGTGACGAGTGTCGATAATTGAAAATAAACCAGAACTTCAACCGAGTGGCTACTTCATGGGTCCTCTGTAAACTCTTTGCTGTCCCCTAGAAGATCGTGGTCCACATTTTCAAGAATCACTATTCACGACAAAACAAACAAACAAACAAATAAACAAACAAACGGGTCAACAGAAATTGTTAAACGGGACTAATAAATATGACCTTTCTTGGTAGATTTAAAATACGACTTTTTAAAAATTAAACAATTTCTTACAGTGAACATCAAAAGATAAAGGAAACTAATTAATTATCTGATAGACTCCAGCTCTATGAAGTATAACCTTTCACCTGTATTTTAATAGCATGATAAATGAAAATCTGTACCATGAACGCACCTTCTTTTTCCTTCCTTTTTGTTTCTTTGTTTTTATTAAGAAATACAGTTACACCTACCAATTACATTGTTTTTATTCAACACACCTTTGTATGTAATTCAAGCATCTTATATAGTGTCCGTGGTTCTGAAGTACCAAGGTAAATTAAGTTACCGCTTATCCTAATCCTAATGCCGCGATATCGACTAAGATAAATTAGCTCTTAAATTATTTTTCCTAATTAATGGGGTCACAGGTAAAGATATAAAATGTATCACTACTAGTTTCTGTAGAACACGACATTCTAATTAAATTGTGTGATTAATTATCGCATATACAGGGGTAATCTCAATTAAATGCAATACAGCCTATCTCTTCCTCCAACATTGTAGATTTCTTTTGAACATATTTGATAAGATGTAATGAGCGAGTATGCGAATGATTTGTTAATCTTGAGAATTTGACCCCCTACGTACTAGTGTTTACGAGTACAATTTATCCGAATTTTTTTAGTGAAATGTACCCAAATAAAAACTAAAGCTTTAACCTTTGTGAAAGATAAGGTAATAAGTTTGCTGGCTTAATTTAGTTTTCATGATTTATGAATACCATACGTTGCTCCAATGCACAAGCATTTTTTGCGTTACTAAATTATTGTTCAGGTAATAAGGATGTTTTTTTTTTCAAAATCTCCTAAAAAAAATTATTTTTAATATTTCTTTTGTATTTGTGTGCTTCTAAAACAGAGCTTTAGCTATCTACACATGGGGTAATGAGGTTAAGATTTTTACACGGGAGATGTCTAGGTAGTTGTACTCAGCTCTGATGGATTATGTCTGAATAAGGGTTCCATCAAGTAGGAACCTTCTTTATAATAATTTTTATTTTTTTGTACGTAATCACACAGGCGATTGAGATATTTAATAAAAGTTTAACCGTAACGCAAGAATAGTTTATTGCTCCTCAGCGTTTAAAGCACGGACTGCGATGAGAATTGAATTTCGTCATATAAAGATTTTCATTCCCGAGATATCACAAATATGCCTAAATATATTTCGCGCATCTATAAAAATTCTTGTCGAGTTGGATTTTGTTCAGTCGTACGATATGGATATTATTATTAAATTATAGTCCGTATCGTATTTTGATGGTTACTAAAAGACCAAATTTGCTGCTATGGATACAATTCTAGAAAAGTATGGGGTTAAATTTAAATATTTTCAACCGAACCGATACAAAAACTTTTTTTCTTATGATCAGAACCTGTATCTGAACCGTAACAAAAAAGAAATGATTCTGTTAATAACATCGTAACTCTTGTACCAGAGATCAAATCGTATAGTTCGACAAGAAAGACCAATATTTATACCATTGAAAACTCGTTCTCTTGTACGAAGTATAGAGGAAATTATCTTCGTATACGTTTTTATCGACATTATTCTATTTGATTTCAAACTTCAATAATTCAGTTATTTAGAGCAATTCTTGCACTTTCTAATTTTAGTACCAAATCTCTTAAATAACTTTTTCTTGAATTCTTGGGCATATTGTGGGATGGCATCTTATTTCAATTTGGCTGGTGTGTATTTCTAGGAACATAATATACAGGAAATATTTACTGTATATTTACCATCCAATACTTTTCACAATTCTATCCTGAGTCCATGTCATTACCTGAGCACTACTCTAAATAAAATCGTATCATAAACTTCTCTACGGAAATCACGTTTACTCAACAAACATTCTGTATAGCAACCACAAACGCAGAAAAACACCATCAAATATTTAGAGTACTATTTTCTAACATGTTTAACTGATTTCTGTTTTTTTTAACATATGAACTGAAATGCAAGAATTATTACTTCACGTGTTTTATTGTTTCGTTAGTATTGCACCTGTTGAATGCCCCAATCTAGGGTGAAAATGTTAAGAAAAATATCACAACAAATAATGTGAATTGTCTTAATATTTCATGTGATATATATTGTGTATTGTAAAAGCCCATGTGAGTGGAAGTCGTGTGAGTGGCAGCGGGCGTGTCGCGTGAGGAGGGAGCTGGGTTCGTTGCTGCGAGGGGTGACGGTGGTCCCGTTGCGGTCGTGGGAGCGGACTCCGCCGGTGTGACCGACGCGCCCACGCGCCTCCCGTCTCTCTCTCCTCTCTCCTCTCTCCTCTCTCCTCTCTCCTCTCCCTCCACTCTTCCCTTCCCCTCCTCTTCCTCGACTCGTTTCTTTCGCCCCCTCCATCGCCTCCTCCCCCCTGCCCACGCTTCAACGTGGACGGACTCGCGGAGGCGCCTCCGTCTGCAACTGCGCTACTCAGATTCCTTTGCATGGTTTACAATCATCATCATCACTCGACATGACATAGGATTGTTGCTCACTCATTCCTCGCCAAGGGCATAGAAATGCAAACGAAAAAAACAAGTTCTTTCTTTTTCATTTTTGAAAATTTCTCATTTTTTTTCCTCAAATGTTTTGAAAGGAAATGAAAATGAAACATTGAGCGTCGCACAGTCAGAGGCAGCTCGGGTTACTTCTCCCCCCCCTACCACCACTCACTCGCCCAGAAACTTTATCATCAATTGTTATGACAGTACTTTACGTGTAATAAACATTGTTCATTTTGCTTACAACACGATATTAACAACTGAATAAATATTTAAATTTTAAAGAACATATAAGTTAAAACAAACATTAATAATATGCCCCTTCTCCCTAACAATTATTTGATTTCTATATTCTGGTTGACATCTCCATAATTAGATGGTTACAATGGCTTTAGACTACTTCTATGGGTTTAACTCTGGTGCATCCTTCGCAAAACTATAGATAACTCGAAAATGTAATATCATTTAATCATAAACGTGTGTTTGCGTACACTTCATTTTTTTATGCATCAAAGATTTATAAATAGCCCTTCGAAACTTTACAATTTATACTCGTAATTGGTTCTTTGAAACAATTTATAAATTTATCTTTTCTAATGCTAATGACTACATATTTATATTTCAAGATAAATACGCGGACACTTGATTCATTCGAAGATTTCGGGGAAAGTGAAGTATACCTGAAACAATTCTACATGATTTCATCAGTATCCCCGAAATATTAACTTGCAAGTTGAGGGAAATCGTGTCATTGAATTAAAACATTTCCATTGTACATTCGCTTTATCAGCTTATAACAATTGAAATGATTGTTGAATAATCCCAGTTCTGAAATGTGTCCTTCAATGGTCCATTTCCATGCACAAGTCCTTCGGAACATCCTAGAGTGGTTCGTATCAATCATGTATTTATATTCACGCAGTGTCGTCCCGGGCATAGTCATTGAACTTGGCCGGAAGTGGTGACCATTAAAAGCATTTCTTATTTCATCGTCCATGCTCATTGCGTAGCAAAATCCGTGAACATTTTGAAAATTTTATTCGCGCAGTGTTATTTATGAACATTTTTTTTTCAAAAGTGTAGTGGAGATTTTCTTGTACACTTCCACTCATCGATGTACGACGGAAACTTGAGGCGATTCAAAAATGATGTAAAGGAAGAGCCTTTCACTGCTTCAAAATGTGTACCGAACCTTCCCACAACATTTTCATAGTTCCATGACGGGCAGCGATTTTTCTCTGGTTTCCTTTTGGGATCAGAATTGACGGCATGTTACCTTGTTTGCTTCCGGAGAATAAATGAGCGTGTTTTCTTCCACTTGGCCATACATAGTTTCTAACGGCTCTCTTGGCAGTAAAGGTGTTGTTTTTACATTCTGATAGATATTAGGAATGAATATTATTCAGGTACATTCGACCTAATTTAGAATCAGTTCTTGAAAAAATCCTTTAGGGCAATAACTGAATGCATATATCTGTACTTTTCCTCGAACTTTAAAAAAAATCACATTATAGAGTATTTTGGGATGAAAATGCGATGTAATGTGAAATCTACCCGAATAGGATTTTTAGTGCTTTTCTCAATACAATTTATTACACATATTACGTATTCCAATTGTTTACATTGCTGCGAAGATCTCCTAAAACTTAAGTACATGGAGAGAAATCGCTGAACTTCGGAAACTGAAAAATTACCAGCAAATGTGGACGATGTTGGCAATGCAGTCCCCCAATTACTGAAATAGGTAACATCGTTGTCATCCGAGCCATCAGTTAATGATGCCATGATGGAAAAGTCGTTAGAGGAGTGGAAGGCGCTGGTGGTGGCAGCGGATGTGGATGGAGGCGGGAGACGGACGCATCTCGCACCCCGCGACCGGAAGTGCCCCTCTGCAGCTGCATCGGCTCGCGCTTTGTGCCGCGAGTGCTCGTGCCCCTAACGGTGTGTGCTTCTCTCCCTTCCTCCCCCTCCCCCCCCCTCGATCACCTTCTCATCCCTTCTCTTTCTATTGAATAAGCCTTCATCCTCCTCCTCGCTCCATGTCTGCCCACCCTGCAAGACGCTGCGATTCAGACAAGAGGTGCGGATGTAGTTGTCTGTTGTTTGTTGACAAGGCTGTTGAAGTTCAAGTCGTATTTACAGGGGGAATGAATGTTTTAGAATAAGGACCCGCTGATGCCCATTCATCCCTCCAAGTAACCCTGCAAACACGGATTGCTTAATCAATTCGAATTAAGGTAACGAGATGAATACGAGTGAAAGTGAAGATTTGTTCTTTGAGAATATTTATTTTGTTGAGTAAATATAACTGACAAAACCTATTCTTGTTACGGATAAGTTCGAAGCTCTTTCATTCTTAGTTGGACCACGAGCTCAACAATCTGTTTCAATTTTCAGAGTAGCTCAATCGGGACGTGCTCATCGTAACATGGGAACTCATGTCTCGTACTCCTCTCTTATCCTGAGCACTGAGTTTTAACTTCGCGTCGCAATTGTGTCTGAGTTGCGCATTGTTTGAAAGGCGAGAGCATTCCATAAGCCTTCTAGTCTACTTTCTCTTCCATCTACACTGCTTCTCTCCATGCCCACCCCGTGTCATGCTATTTCTCTTTACTACCTATTTTTGTTTCCTCTGCTGCGATGGTCCTTCCCAGCACCCAAGAATATTATAATTATTTCCCCTTTAAGGTGGATTTCGATTTTACCACGTGGTTTCCGTGGTAACTATGCCATTTGTCGTCTTTTTGGTGTAAACTACTGTATGTCTCTTCTTATCCTAGTTCAGATGCTTCCCCGATTTCCCTTCGTCAATGTTAATTGTATGAAAACATAACTTATTGATCAGAATTTGTGCGTGTATTACGTTGCCTACGCATTAGTATTGAACTATTTTACCTATTGCATCAGATATTAATGGATTAGTTTGCAAAGATATTAGTTCTTAGTTTTCAAATGGGTTTAACTAAAAATCTAGAATACAGTGAGTGCGAGCGTCGTCAACATCATCCCACATAACGGCAAGAAACGTCTCAAGCACCCTACTGCTACTGCCACAATAGCTGTAAAACGTCTAATTAATGACCACCACGTCTCAATTATTTTAATTAACCATGCGAAACAGTCGGAGTAGGGGGGAAGGTGAATAAGCCTGGACTTTGTCTGAGCTTCGAACGCAAAGCGAATTATACCATGGGGTTATGCTCCTCCCCATGGATTATGGGAAGGAATACTTTTCTTGTAATGACGCGGAGCCGTTGAGGGAGAGGCATGAAATAGCCACGGTGGGAATCCAGTGGAATTGCTTCAGGGGAACGTGGGAAAGTGTAGGAAATGTATGGAAAATAGTTCAAATAGAAGAGATAGTATCGTATCGTCTGTTGAGTCGCAGATAAACTAGATGTTAAACAGAAGGTTAGCGTCGTTGAAGCAACCGCACAGTCTAATTTAACATCTTTATGAAGTAACCTGAAGCTCCACGTGTCTCTAAACTCGCTCCACGACCTTAGCGTTATCTGAAGAGACAGTTGTAAAAATCTGCGTGTATATATGCTGGCGCACGGCATCCGGCGTCTTTGCAGAGGCACGCGAAGGGCAGCAGGGCAGAGCCATCTTCCCCCCCCCCAAACTAAGGTTGTGGTAGCGACGGTGAATCTATGTCCAACTGGAAAGGAAATGGGAACTAACAATCTACTACCTACAACGTATAGCTATAATTTAAACTTAAATGATAATAATCTATATTTAATTTGGGACGAAATAATCCTCACTGCGATGAGAGTTCATTTTATTACAGTTTCGAGTTCATTTTCTTGAAATTCGTGTAACTTCTTAATTTATTTTTGTACACTTTATCCTTCGTATTCATCTTAGTCAACTTAATTTATTTTCAAATTGATCAATATTTTGATGTGGATGATTTTGAGAGAATAATATACGGGTGTATGGCGCCAATAAAATACTTAGCCAACTTAGTCATACAATGTTCAATTTAAACATCTTTGGCTCTTTACACAGCTCTGTTCTATTATTGAACTCTGCGCATTTTGGTCAATATGAGCATCAAATAAACGTACTTGATCTTTCACAATTTGGAATCTTCTTGAGATTTTACTTACAACCCAGCCTCCGACTCCAACGAAATTCCAAGCACCACCTTACTCGCAGCATTATTACAGTCACCAGCCACAAACATGATTACTGCCTCCGTCCGTCCGTCCGTCTGTCCGTCCGCAGCACGCGCCTCCATAGCGGAAGTGGCTTTTTCTTGTTTACCGCTCGCTCTCCGCGACCGAATTGTCCGAGAGCGAGGTTTCCAGCGAGGTCGAGCAGAGGCAGTTGTTGTTTGTCCTCTCGCGTGCTGCTTGCTCAACATGGAGGTTTACAATCACATTGTAACAAGTCCTCCTCGCGATTAGAAGCTGTTAGTGCATGAACAGAATTATGATTCCATAAATCGTAAACTGCGGAGTGTATTCTGTTAAAACTGTGCTCTTCCACTGGATTTCTTCTGGAGGAATCGCTTCGGAGACGAGTTCGGAGGAGAAGACATTGGAGTCGCCTGTTTTGATGGGCGGACGCGACGGTCACAAACGAGGTCTGTGTGCGTCCAGTCTCTCCGGAGGCGCCGGCGCAGCGTCGGTCCCTTTAAACACGCCATCACGCGCCCGCGTCGCCGCTGCTCCTTTGTTCGACGCGCCTGCCTCAAGGCTGCTGCCCCGCTCCCGTCCCCGCCCTACACCTTGCTGCGGCGGGGTCGAGCGGGGGCGGTGATGGTAGAGGAGTAAGTTGAACGGCGTCAAAGGAGAAGTGAGGCGAATGGGACACAGCTCTATGTGAAGTTCCTCAGGGGTACGATGTAAGCAGTTGAAACCTGGGCTGAGAACCGGAATCTCCGCGGAAATGGTGCTGATCGACCGGTGAATAAGAAAGTAAATGGACTAAGCCAAAGTCTTTTAGATCGTGACTGCTGTCTTCCTGTAGAGTTGGTGTTGGAATCGGAAAATGTGAAATAGATTGGAGATGTCTTGTGGGAAAACTACTCTAATTCGTGGTGCAATGTAAAATAGGTCCTGTTTTACGTGTCTGATTATAAAGATGTCGATTAAGTAGGAAGTTTTTTGTCCTATTTACACGAGTAGCAATTACATAGACGGAGACCAACGTATTTGGTACTAGAACGGATGGTCTTGGTTATTTTCCATGACTGACGGACCAGTGCATGGAATATAGAGTACCTATTTACACATTGATTACGGCCTATGCATTTTATTTCTTATTTTCAACAAAATCTAATTTCTTTCATCTGAGCTGCCCATCTACAGTTAAACAAAAACGTATGTTCCTTTTACATTACAGTTATTCTCCGTGCCGTTACTTATACTACTACACTGTGGATAAATTTTGGAACCTTTCTGTCCCTTGGAAAATAAATGAGGATTCTTTCGTTTCTACAGCTAACCTATTTTCTTTATAGTATGGTGATGAAACACAGTTTCTTTACAGTATGGTAATGGTATATGAAAAAGCGTTAGTTGACTTAAACTACACACTGTTGCGATGATTTAAGCTGGTGGGGGATAACGAGAAAGGTGAAGGATTTTGCTAACTCAGCTTCAGCATGACCTTGCCAAACTTGAATACTTCGGTGCTGGATGTTGCACCATCACGTAGTTCCGAGCACCACTCTCGCTTTCTTCTGAGGTCCAGTCTCCCTCTTCCTCAAGCAATATCACATAGCTTAACTCTGAAAGACAGAATAAAAGAAAGCTATGTGAGATAAATGGACATTTTCTATGTATGGAACATTTGATTGTGTTACTTATCCAGAGGTGCCCACCCCCACTAAACCCTATGACGGAGACCCACCCAAAAACAAAGAAAATTGCGAGACCCCACCAAAAAATATTACCGCCCCCCCCTCTTCGCCTCCACTCTCTTCCAAATCATATTCCAAAAATTAAGAAATATTTTAAAACTTAATCCCTCTTATTTACCCTAACTCCCGCAGGCTCCCGAACGGCGATATTTATAATTTGACTATTAAATGTTATAAAGTTCCAAAAAATCCTCCATTTTTCGAACCACACC
>NNCF01129218.1:491253-673827 GCA_002313205.1 Laupala kohalensis
TTTTACATGAACTTCTTTTACATGAACTTCTTTTACATGAACTTCTTTTACATGAACTTCTTTTACATGAACTTCTTTTAGTTTTCGAAATAAATGGTAAGATGATAATTTGGACATCGAAACTAACATCCCTATAGAAACTTTATGGGTAAGTTTCTATAGGGATGTTAGTTTCGATGTCCAAATTATCATCTTACCATTTATTTATACATCTGGGATTACATACACCTTATCCGAATTGGAATATTTGTCTTATTTGGTGTGATTTGTACACTGGTTTCATTGCCCTAATCCCGTGTACTACATAGCATTTCCTTGCATTTTTTTTTTCAAAATTCCAGCTACGTGGAAATTAAAAATCGCTTAATATTTCTTTATAATTATTTATCTCATCTTGCAAGACGCGGTCCGATAAAAGCAACGAACAAAGAACATTTTACCTTATTAGGAACAGAGAAAGCAAGCGAAGATTAACAGAGGACCGTTGCCTTACTTAGTCATCTAGAAGCTCTCATCTGTTATCCTGAGCTGTGTATAATTACATGACTGGCGATGACAATATTCAATTGTTCTTGGGCCGCAGTGAAGGTCTCATGACTCAGTCCTCCTCCGGCCCTTACTTCCACGCCCTTTCTCAGCCCCCTGAGAAGAGATTTGTTTTTCTCTGTGCATGAGTGAGAGCGTAGAGGTAACGTTCGTTCTGGGATGGTCATCTTTCATGCACTAACTGAGATGGAGACGACTGGACCGAGAGGCGCGGAAGTGAGAGAAACAAACTGAGTCATTGATACGTAATAAAATTTACAAATTCGTAAAATATTTTATGGACGGATAAAGATAGGAATAAAAGTCTTACGTGTCTTTATCGCCTCTCCTTGTCACTATGATCTCGTAAATTAGCGTTTTGCTTATTCTTAAGTACAGCTATTTTTTTTAAATAGACATGTTAGGAATATTAATGGTAATATTGCATGTTATGTTTTCCTTGCATTTCAAAATGATTAGAACTCTCAAAATAGACGCAAACTCTTGTATACTTTAGGCTCTCTCTAGCATCCACACTAGCATCCAACAATACCAACAATGATAAATGCACTGTAAAACAGAGTGAGGAAGTGTCTCAACGAAATTGTAGAAAGTTGTGTATGGAGGACACCGGTAGATGGATCGTTGGACTACTGATGTTTCAGGCAGAATAGTTGAAGGGATAGTTTACTTTGGATGTTTTAGTTTGCTTTGGTCATAAAGGAATAAACTGAATATGTTCTTCTATAACCAATGATTTAAGTTCG
This sequence comes from Laupala kohalensis, assembly GCA_002313205.1. Classification (NCBI taxonomy): domain Eukaryota; kingdom Metazoa; phylum Arthropoda; class Insecta; order Orthoptera; family Trigonidiidae; genus Laupala; species Laupala kohalensis. The sequence continues at coordinate 492,546 of NNCF01129218.1, forward strand.
CATATTCTTCTTGCGGAGTAAATGAATTAGTAGGAATTTCATCCAAATAAATTCATAACCACACGCGTACGCGAATCTGAACAAGACACCACTTGATACAATTCGTAAAGATCTGAAGAAATCTTGGAACATACAAGACTTTTATTCGTGGAAAGTAACTCAAATTGGCTTAAAACAATTCAAAACACACTCGTGTGAAAAAATATTGATGAATGCTAGTTTGAGGAACGGTTATGATTGTGTTCGAAATATCATCACGTGTTGCTTGGTTATTGGTTTGAACTCCAAGGAACGGTCTCATTGAACGGTGTGCCCATGTATGGCGTTGCTTTTGTGATCGAGGCGACGTAAGCAACGGAAGGTGGGAATAGAAAGGGTGGAGGCAGCGGCGACGTAGGAAGAGAAGCACAGACGGAGCAGGCAGGCAAAGCACAGACGACCGCTGCTGCAGCGGAGATGGCGACCGAGCGATGAGTCAGAACCAACGAGCGACGACTACGACGACGCGGGCGGGATCCCAGACACAGCGACGCAGCCTCCACTCCATCGCCACCACGCCCCACCTTCTCGTCCCTTCCTTTCTCACCTGCCCTTGCCCCTTCTGCGAGACCCATCGAGGTTTTATCTCTCCCTATGACGTCACTGGCGCGACAGGTGCGTACGCTTTGACACTTGCTGCATTCCTTTGAACCGCTCTGGCTTAGCTCCGATGAAAACAAAAATGCATTTAGATCTCGACAACCGACAGCGGTGGACTGGTGGTCTTCCCTTTCAACGCATCGCTGATCGGGAGAGATCGAGATCTGTTCCCTAAATACTGTGGGAATGACATACCTCTTTTAGTTGTTAGAAATGTGTCAGATGGATGGAAATACTTCCTTGTTACGTTTTTGTACTATTCCACAATTAATTCATTGTAAAGTAAAATTCTTCCATGCAGATAGAAATATTTCATCAATTTCGTGCCAAAACATTACAATTTTCGTATTTATTATCGGATTGCTTAAGTGGATCGCATGTCTCTGTAAAAACGTGTTATGTGATGCATATCACTAAGAGAAAACGAGTTGAACGTGTAATGGTTATTTTCCTTCCTGTCATCAATAATCTGCGTCAGTAGTACGTCCTAATGTGAAGAGCAAATCACAAAGTGAATAGGTGTTATTTCTCGTATATATTTAGCATCGGAAGCTACTTACACTTTCGCCCCGTGACAACGGTAAGCGATTTCAATCTCTCGGACATTCACGTCACGACTGGAACATTAAGCGCCGGCGTGTCGGTCGGAGGGCGAGATTGTTCGGAGCGACGAATTTATTTTACGACCCTTTCCATACTTACCTGGAACCAACCAACCAACCTTCCTTTGGAACCGTTCGTTCGTTGGTTCGTTCGGCGGCGCCTGAGAAACGCCGCCGGGCGGCTGCGCGTTTAATATTCATTTTCCTGACTGTGCCCGGCACATGGCTGCGTCATAACGTGAGGTGGCTCCCCCACTGGCCCGTCCGCCCGCCCGCCCGCCCGCCCTCCATGTGTGTGTTGTGTTTGGGGTCGGGGCGTGGCGGTGCGGGCGGGCGGGCGAGCGGACGGTCGGGCGCGAGAGCTGGCGCCCCGACGACCCTGACCTCGCCTCGGGTCACTCTCCCTTTCGAATCGCGGGTGGCGGGTGGGCGAGGGTGGTGGTGAAGGCGGCGGCTGCAGAAGTGTCGTCCAGAGACGGCCTCCGGATGTGGTGGTCGCGATGAAGGAAGAAGAGTGAAAGACGGCGACGGTCGCCGCTGCAGGGAGCCAATAACTCCGGAAGTGGAGAAGTTAGTGATGTTTATGTTAGCGATGGGTTAAGTGGCGGTGGAGAAGCAGTCTTGTGGCGATCTCAGATAAATCACAGGGAGACAATGCGGGAAACTCGGCGACTTCGAACAATGGGGCCTCGCGCCGTGTGTGGTGTGGAGCAGGCGGTGGAGTGTCGACGAGACGAGACGAGGCGTAGCGACGCGGGGCGACAACGGGGCGAGGTGGGCGGCGGTGGGTTGGTGGCTGTTTTGGGGGTGGTAACAGAGCCACGGACACCGCCCCTCGACAAAGGGGGCTGCGATGACGCGGCGACGCTGCGCGGGGCGGCGAACACCTCGTCACCACGTGATTCGACGACTACCGCGACGGCTATGTGCGGCTTCTGGTTACGGAGCTACAGCACTCAACGATACGAGTGTAGTATCAAATAATAATTGGCTCGACTCATCCACGTCCTGACGAATGTATTATTTTTATATTTACAATTTTGTCTAGACATTAAAAAAAGTTTTAAACGCGATTGCTATGAATTACCTATATCGTGAAATTTCGATAACGTTACTAACTTAATTCAAGAATCTGTTATGTTTTTTATATTATGTGCACCTGTAGGGTTGTGTTGACTGATAGAGCATTTCTCCGTTTACATCTTCACAATACCGTCTTTTTTTCTATACTCAAGTATTTTCATTATATAAGTTAATTTTCATTAAAATACATGGCAAGAGTTCTCTACATAGTACACTGATTTATTGTAGGTTTCCCGAAAGTATTCAGTTTTTTTATTATCTGGACAGTCCGATAATCAGGTGTCATAAAATAACCGTGTACGTCGATTTAAGCCACCTGCTGTTGATGATCTCAAAGGTTGATAATCCGACGACATCACCTAAGGAGCGAGTGAGTAATAAGTCTCATTTCTTCAGAAATATGTTAAAAGTATTTGTAAAAAATTCTGTTGACATTTTCTTTTTGTATTTTTGTTAGAATTATACGTCATGATGAATGTAGCGTACTCTTATTTGTGAAACGAAGTACGAGTATTTCGCTGTGGAAAATACACGGTTATGGGTACTTGTTGTATCGACAATGCGTGATCAATAACACTGCTTGGCAGGCAATTCTGAGACTCGTATGCCACGTGTTCCTAATAATTGAAAGTTTACTCCATACATGATTGGTTTTTATTTTATGAATCAATGAATAGTTTTTCATGCCGTCCTAAATTCCTCTTCGTAATGTTCACTCTTCAATGGTACTAAACTATAACTTAAGAGATGGCTGGTAATGATCCTCTGGCAACGTTAATCCTGTAATAAGAGGAAGTAGTTAATTTCAGCATTCAATAATGGATAATTGATTTTTACATACATTAAACATAATAAAAATATATATTTTCGAACACTTTCTTAGTTCTTAGGTATTCCCATAATTAAAGGAAAATGGAAATATTCGAATATTGATCTTTCGTTCAATGTGGTACGTCTTTATAAAGATGTCGTACAGGAGTGGCTTTGTAGAATGGCACATCGTTACCGGTAGTCTTAAAATCTTTATTGAATTCACACAATACGTAAACTACTCAAAGAATTGAAACAAAATCTGTCATATTCCTAAAGGTTGGTAAAGAACATTTACTAGGTATATGGGTTTTTGATGCAATATAAAAGTCTGGGGTAAATATGAAAATACCAAAAGGGTCGACAGTTTTGTGTGAATTACATGCAACTACGAGTGACTGGATTGGTTGAACGTGTGTTTTTTAAGATAGATTAATCAACAGAATAATCCTTTCGAACGTCTATAGTTTGTAAAAATATTAATGCATTATGCGTTTTTGTCGATTTTAACTTTAGAAATGCCTCATGATGGCCATTTACCCAATATGTAAGCTTATTAATATCTGGATTAAATACATGGTCTCTCATGATGGCCATTTACCCAATATGTAAGCTTATTATTAATATCTTGATTAAATACATGGTCTCTCACGAGAAAATTATAATATTATTTGAAAACAAATTACTATCTGAATTCTTTAAAAGATGATTTCTCGTAAATTGTCGTCAAAATCCAGTATTAATTTCTGAAGAGTATTTTTAAAGAGATTATCGGGTATTCTGAAATTATTTTAACTTCTTGGAGTGTCTTGTTCGCGTTTTTGGTCTTCGAGAGCTGTTCCCCATCGCCAACTTCAAGGGCTATGGCAGTTCATGCTGGAGTGAAGCTAGTGCACAATTCATATTACTTTATTTATAGACAACTTGTTAAAAATTAGATTGTTACGGATATTATCGATTGAATAATTTATAAACTAACTTTCAATGTAATATAAATATAAACAAAATAATATTGAACTTTGAATGATTTATGTAATATTACCCGACAGAACTACATTAAGAAGGTTCTATATTGACTCATTAGAAGTGATGACCGTGTGCCTGTATTTTATTCGCGTTCGTCCGTGTGTTCACATTCTGCGCCTACTACCTCGCCGCGCCGTACCGCTGCATCTCGCCGCGTGCTGTTTCCTATTTCGGTCGTGGACTGAAGCGCCGCCGCTGCGAGCCGTGAACACTGCATACCTCCCAGCACCTACGCCTATTGAGCGAGGAGCTCGAGGGTGCCTTCGTCCCTTTATGGAGAGGGTTTAAGAAAGGGGGTTGTAACAAATAGGGGAAGATTGATCTTAGTGCTAGAAATCGCGAGTCTGATTGGACAAATGCCTTCTTCATGAATTAATAGCTTAAACTTCTTCATGAATTAATAGCTTAAACTTATACAGAGCTAACGATTGAAATATTTTAATATAGATACTTGTCAGACATTAATATAGACCACGCCGCGTGACAACCCTAGGTCCCATTCTGAAGTTTTGTCATATAAAGAGGAATAAAGGAAATAGTATATTAGATTTCTATTCACTGTGATGGTGAGTTTTAATAAAATCATCCTTCAAAATCTGGAATATCCAATTGCTTGCCAGTTTTATGGTTTGGAATCAGTCATTTATGGAACGGCCATTTTTCAAAAGATAATAGAAAATAGTTCCATTTTATAGTTTACTTTCTTTGATTATATTTTATCACTTCTCTAGTAAATACTCTACTCTGCAATATACTTCGAGGGGAGCCACTTCACAGAAAGTGTTGTGTCAATTCAAAACTATTTCTACAAGTGCCCTTTCTATATTGGTTGACAGATGGAACGTGAAGATAGAAGAGAGCGCCTTTGGATATCCCCATAAGGGCGTGCGACAGCCCTCGCTCCGTGTCTGATTTACCGTGTAGGGCTTGCAAAGCGACGCGTGCCAACGCTGGGTTGTCTCGCATGTGATACATAGCGCCATTTCTCGCGAAGGGGCGCTCTCGAGCGTCTGAGGGCAGAAAATTGCAAAGTGTCACTAGCGCTGAAGGGAGCGCACGGGGCTCCGCTCTCCAAGAATGGTATTGTTTTTCTATTTTCGAAGATACTTCGGAGGTATTTGTCCTTCTTTTCAACGATTCTAGAAAGAAGATGCATGACGAGAGGGAAGGTGTTCTGTGGAAATTACAAGCTCAACCTTTTACTTCAGTCTTCACTTCAACTACGAAAATATATTTCAATAGATCTGTGCGATTCGACATAGCATTTTCTCTTCAAAATGATTCAAGCAGCAGATCGTTTCAAATTGTGCTCTGACAAATATTCAATAATTATCCCACCATGTTACATGACGTAAACAGAAAACTTGACTATACTAACTACTATCTTGTATTCCCATAAGTAATGTCATTTATCGCATAGGATTATTTTGTCATTCATTTTGTTCAAGGGGATGAGTGATAAAATGCTGCATTGGAGCTCACCTCTACCTTCCATTTCCATTTACGATTCCGACAATGCAATGAGACAGCATTCGAATCCTGAACCGAGGCGCCCTTTGCACTGAGCTACTAAGCAAGCTGACACGCAACTGCGGGACATCAGTATGAAACCAAAGCCGAACTTTCGTGTGCCGAAGCATATTTGAAATCGTGTTGAAGAAAATGTTTTTCATGTTCGAACAGGTTAGCTGAAAGATGGACTAAAAAGGGTTCTATTTCTTGGCCTACTCCAAATCATTCTCATGAGTCGTCGTAAGAACAATGTTCGGGATGCACTCTCCTCCACTTCTTCCTCGTACTCCTTTTCTTCCTCCTTCCTCCTCCTCTTCCTCCTTCCTCCTCTTCTTCCTTCCTCCTCCTCTTTCTAATCCTCCTCTTTCTAATCCTCCTCCTCTTTCTAATCCTCCTCCTCTTTCTAATCCTTCTCCTCTTTCTAATCCTCCTCCTCTTTCTAATCCTCCTCCTCTTTCTAATCCTCCTCCTCTTTCTAATCCTCCTCCTCTTTCTAATCCTCCTCCTCTTTCTAATCCTCCTCCTCTTTCTAATCCTCCTCCTCTTTCTAATCCTCCTCCTCTTTCTAATCCTCCTCCTCTTTCTAATCCTCCTCCTCTTTCTAATCCTCCTCCTCTTTCTAATCCTCCTCCTCTTTATCCTCCTCCTCCTCTTTCTAATCCTCCTCCTCTTTATCCTCCTCCTCCTCTTTCTAATCCTCCTCCTCCTCTTTCTAATCCTCCTCCTCCTCTTTCTAATCCTCCTCCTCCTCTTTCTAATCCTCCTCCTCNATCCTCCTCTTTCTCTTTATCCTCCTCTTTCTCTTTATCCTCCTCTTTCTCTTTATCCTCCTCTTTCTCTTTATCCTCCTCTTTCTCTTTATCCTCCTCTTTCTCTTTATCCTCCTCTTTCTCTTTATCCTCCTCTTTCTCTTTATCCTCCTCTTTCTCTTTATCCTCCTCTTTCTCTTTATCCTCCTCTTTCTCTTTATCCTCCTCTTTCTCTTTCTCTTTCTCTTTATCCTCCTCTTTCTCTTTCTCTTTCTCTTTCTCCTTCTCTTTCTCCTTCTCCTTCTCTTTCTCCTTCTCCTTCTCCTTCTCCTCTTTCTCTTTATCCTTCTCCTCTTTCTCTTTCTCTTTATCCTTCTCCTCTTTCTCTTTCTCTTTATCCTTCTCCTCTTTCTCTTTCNTCCTTCTCCTTCTCCTCTTTCTCTTTCTCTTTATCCTTCTCTTTCTCTTTCTCCTTCTCCTCCTCCTTCTCCTCCTCCTCTTTCTCTTTCTCTTTCTCCTTCTCCTTCTCCTCCTCCTCTTTCTCTTTCTTTCTCCTTCTCCTTCTCCTTCTCTTTATCCTCCTCCTCCTCTTTCTCTTTATCCTCCTCCTCCTCCTCTTTCTCTTTATCCTCCTCCTCCTTTCTCTTTATCCTCATCCTCCTTTCTCTTTATCCTCATCCTCCTCTTTCTCTTTCTCATCATCCTCCTCTTTCTCTTTCTCATCTGCGCCATCGCCTTCTGGTAGCGCCGCTTCTCCAGTCGTGACCGCGCGGCGCGAAATCATGATCGCTCCTCTCTCCTACAACTACTCCTTTGTTGAGACGCTACGTCTAAAAAGAAACTAAAAGGTAGTTGTTTCACTACCGATAGAACCACCCACTTTTGTGTCAACAAACGTTAATGACTAGCTTAGAAGCCACTGGGATAAAAGCGACATGTTTTAAGAAATTGTCATGTGCAAAAGTATGCTGAAAATGTTTTAAAATATGTTAAAGACAGTAATTGTTCCTCTGTTGGATGCTGATTGTAACTCGAGGAGCGAAAGTTATTGGTATTATTAATACATGAAAGTCATTAATTTTTAAGACAAAAATAATAAAACATAGCGTTCTTCTGAATATGACGTAGAAGTAAATATTGACTCGAAATTTGTTGTCCTCAATTTTTTATTTTTGTCACAACCCTTGACTTCATACGCACATAATGGACTTGTTCATACGTTTGTTGAAAGAGACAGATTTTTGCGAAACAGCTGTCACTTTTTCATTTGTTCGGCGAATTCCAAAAATTCAACTGACTTTCAGTTATTTGAAATTTTTAAAGTATCTTTAGTATAACTTAGATGAAAATTTTATGTTTTTCAATCTATACTTCGGGAGTAATTTTTATCACATACTTTACCGTTTTATTTCCATTCAACTGAATAATTATTCGCTCTGAGAGAGCTAAAACTATTACCTTCTAAATGAATTAATGACTAACGATCGTTCATCAACCGTATCAGGTTCGTGTCTGGCTTTCGCAACGGCAGCATCGACGTCCGTTTGCACAATCGTCGCGCGCCACAGCGTTTGTCAGCAGCGCATCCTGCTGCGCGCTGTATGTGTAAAGCCTCCGATGAGGCAAATTCCGTGTCACGGGAATCGAACACAGGAAGCCACCGTCCACGACTCGCTATTTTATATTTGAAAGATATTGTGCATTAGATATGTGGAAACACTTGTCAGGATATTCATTAAACTGCTCTTAGGACTATGGAATATCATTAGTTGCAGTGATTAGAAAGTTTATTTTAAAAAATTATAAAAACAGAGCGTATGGAATGTACAGGTATTAAAGTTCGCAGGAAATTTTTATTCATTCGATGTAACACTAAACGAGAATTCTATTTTGATTATGATATATCCTCTTTAAGAGTTTTGTAGTTATGGAGAACGAATTGAGAAAAGATTTTTTTTTAAGTTAATAATTTCTACTCCCCCCAACAATCTATGATTATTGTCTTAGCAATACTCTCCTTCGAACAGAGTTGGAATGAGGGACGTTTTACAAGGAACTAAAGTTTGCTTCTTCCAATGTACAATGAAAATGAGCGCTCTCACATACTGTATAAACTTGATTTTATAATGAGAATGTTCTGGCAAGTACAAACGAGTTACAAATTCATCCGTCACTCTAACTGCAATAAATAAATTTTAAAAAAGAAATGTAACATAAGCACTGCGCACTATCTCCACTGTTAGGAAGCTATTCTACTGAGTCATGAACCTATACTGAATGTAGCGTAATATTAATAATGAGTTCTACTCCATGTGCGCAGAATTGCCATGCGTGTGCAGTGCGGCAAGAAGGTTCGGCAATCCCGCAAAACTAACTGCTCTGGCTCTTCCCATATTATCGTGTGACCTTTAGGTTCCTCCTCCATTACTGTCTTTCACTGCGGTCAGTATAGACGACACTTTTGATACTAGCTCATACTACCAACATATTAAAAGGAGTATGAGAATTATACATTCTTAGTGCTTTTCTGTAGACAAATTCCATTATTACCGTTGGATGAAAACATTCACATAGGTTTTTTGTTTCCGAGTAACAAGTGTTGGAGGATTTATGTGAGTCGACCTTAGATACTCAGTTATGTTGCTTACTCTCTGAAATTCCAAACGTCTCAATGTCACTTTGCTCTGGATACGATCACTGCATTATTGAGAGTTGCAATTACAGATGGGATCACACCCTTGCGTCGGCGGTTGTGTTCACTTCCCGGACGGAACTCACAGGTCGCTTTTTGTTTACCTTTTTTATCTACCACCACGCGATTTGGCGAGTATTCTCTTCCTGCTTTTAACTCCAAGGTGATATGTAAATCGTGGGAAAATGGGAGAGTGCATTCGCTGCTAAATATACCGAGCGATAAAGTGGTTGCATGCGGCAGAGCTCTTTACGTAAGACTATATATCGCAATTGCGTTCGGTGTCCATTTCATAGTCGTTGACATCGATTAGCAAAAGTAAATTCATGCCTCAAATGCGTAATAATCGAAACCTGTTGCGATCGTAAACAGATATTATGTCGGTGAAAAGCAGTGTTGCATCGTGAAGCGAACTCGCTGTTAACTGATTTTCCGGACTTTCTCCCGACTGCTCGTAAAACAGCTTAGCGACCTAAGTTGTGCAAAAGGCCGTAAAACGTGTGTTAAATCTGAATTCAAAAGAATTATGATAGATCTTTGCTCGGATGACAATGATGTATGAGTCGTTAAAAGATGGTTCTTAATTAATCACAGTACAACATCGTGGTGGCAAAAATGTATTCAAGAAATAAAATTTCAATAGCGGATAATATGGAACCATGAACTTGACCTGCGCGTTATCCTCTACATTATTTGAAATGAGTTATTGAACAATGTGTAAAAATAAAGGAAAATGATCTACTCTGAAATAAAACCGGAGTGTACCGCTTTTTATTTCAAAATACCTCTTTTCTACCGATTGCATCTAAATCGTTAAATAGTTTTGCAGAATATGTGCAGAAGAATACATGAATTAAATTATTTGTGGTGTTAGGTAAAGAGTTAATTTTATTTCCCACACGTCGTGATATTGTACGCGAATGTGAATGATCAGACAACAGAAGGATCTTGTTGCGGTCGAACAATTTCTAGCGTGCTTGTGTTGAGTGAGAGGCGCTCTTTCATTAATGCGAAGGCGCCGCGGAGCAGATAAGCTAAGCGGGTCGTTTCATGTCGAAGCGCGTGGGTTCTTGACTTGGACCTATTAATGCCCTAGTACTCCGTTTATCCGCAGACAGCTTCTGCGGAGTGAGGAGCAGCTTGAAGGTCGTGATGTGAGTGATGCCTCAATGAGCTGGGGCTAAAATTGAACGAAGATTTAATAGGAGTAACGAGATCACTATATCATTCCAATCCCACAAACGTAAAATCAGAAAAAAGTTGACTACAGCGTCTTTTCTCTCAAAAGGAATAGTTAATAAGTAACGGTGCTTAAATTACCTACATTAAAGTCTCATAAAATATTTTGTAGAGCATGATAAAATATTTCTCATCTATCAATGGTTTTGAAGATATATTTTCATGGATATGCACTTTTTCAGACTTCCTTTAAACCGATATGTAACATTCAACATACCGTTATCACAGTGTCGTGACCTAACCTCCTTTCGATGTAATTTCATAGACGTGAATGCAAATTAGCTTTTGGAGCCATTCATGGATACGAATTGTAGATCGTGAATGGAGGAGGTTGCCAAGGCTTCTCCAAAGAGGAAACGCTGAAGGTTTGGTAGCGGTTCTTCCTACCCATAGCATAGCGTTTCTTCTTCTCTCCCCTTTCGACCTTCGTTCATGCAACCTCTTACTTCTCTCTGTTCGAGCTTGCAGAGAAACTACGTTTCACATCGCCTACGTTGTATATAGTTGCATTTTCCAACGCTGTTACCATATTTCAATGAACTATAGTTAAACCGCGGACGCTACGAGGAGATGCGACCGTAAACACGAACATTCGAAACTTTAAAATTCTTAATATTCTGTCATTTTACACATGTATATAGTTATTTAATTCATGGGTGGAAGGCATCAAATCTACTGCCGAGAAAAGGGTGCTGAATGTGATGCTTGCTGCGAAGTTTGAAGTTACTAGATCCATGCATAATTTCTCATCGTTAAGGGGAGGGAATTGTCACCTTCTTAATTCATCAGAACATTTTTTACTTCTTTAAAGAATTACGGACTTCCAATGGGGATCCATACAAATTTAAATCCTTGAATTGATTTATCGATCTTTGGTTTTCTAATATAATTACCAACAATTTGAATGAAAAATTAAATTAAATTAGTTATTAACTTTACTGCTGTATAATTTGCGATGCTGGAATATTTTCATATTTTACGTGTTGGAAATATTATATGGTATAGGAAAATTTGTTTACATACTAAACATAACATTTGAATGTTTTTCAAATCATTTTAATATTCATAATATTGTAAAGACTTTTCTGGATCCTGCAGAACTGTAGACCGAAGTCGCCCACGGCACTGTTCACTACCGAAGGTGTATACATCACTATCGAAGGTGGCAACTCTGGTGTTTGCTAAAAGGGAACTACAAGATCTCCTCAACGGGAAGCCAGCCCATTGTCATCCCACCAGATAATCTTTTCTTATTGCGCATGTCCATTCCTACAACCCTAGGACTCCCGCTGCCACCAGTTCGTCGTATTTATAGGCATGAACGCCACCGCCTCCGTCGTCCACCGCGCGACGACCGAGCCACCGGAAAGAGGAAGTGACGTATGGAAGTGTGTGAGGTGACGCATCGGAGGAAACAATTTCCCTGATTTGCCTGCATCTCTTTCTTGCTTCCTTCCGGTGGTTGAGGGTGCCAGAGCAGGTGGAAGGAGGTGTCAGCTGAGAGGCGTTCCGCCCACGCAGGTCATAATCGGCGCACCTCCGGTGGTGAAACGCCGTCCGTGGTGTTGTATGGGGTCGCACCGGATGTGGCCCTGCGTTCACCCACTTCGCTCTATGCGTTTAGGGAAGAGGAAGAAGAAAGATTTTCCTTGATTCGTTACTCAATTCCATTCGTGGTACCAGACATCAATCTTTACAACGGTCAAAAGTGCTCTACTCATTCAACCAAAACGATTCGAAAAATGTGGGTACCAATCATTAGGTACAATTCTTGTGAGGTCTCTTCAGTAACATTATATACCAACAAAAATGTTGTATATACATATATACAGTGTAGTGCCGAGTACTGAATAAACAACAAATATAACTGGTTTAATTTTCCCTTAGTTTTTGTGTCATTGCAAATTTCATATATTATCTGACTGCCAAGGCAACATAATTTATTTATTAATACCGTTTATTGTAGGGCTTTAAGAGCTCGTCAACAGTATTTAATAGTTCGGCGAGGTTCAGGCCATGAAGCCTGCTCTTCCACCTAACCGTTGAACTTAAGAGAGGGAATTGGGAAGGAGAGATGTTGGTTTGCCGGGGAACTTACGGTACCGAACCTACATTTGTCTGGAGTGGGCGAGGGAAACCCCAGCTGAAAAAACCTCACCTAATTGCTGATTTTTTTTTATAGATGGTAATATTAAGACAAATGTTAAGTTTCCACTTCACTCTAAACTCATAGCAACAATTTCGAGTTACTATATATTTAGTTTAATAAATTGATGGTCTTTTACTTCCTCAGTTGTTCGCCACCGTGTGGGGGGAGTAGTTTTACAAAGGCAATTTTATTTTCGTTAATTACTTTCTGTTCCGCATCCTTGATTCGAGATATTTAAATGGAATAAACATTATTGTCCTTCAAGACAGGTCTCTTCCTGTGTTGTCTGAATGGTAAACAGTTCCATTGATACGTCTACGAAGTTAGTCAGCGTTGTCTCCTCTCCATCCTGCCAGCAGGTCGTTGCAGCTTCCGGTTCTCTCTTGCCTACCTATCTCTGGCGGCCATCAACCTGACGCACTCCTCACTGTTAAATGCGATATAGGAAGATAAATCTCTGTATCTTCGCAAGTTTATCAGCTATGAAAATCTATACCATTTCATGGACTTTTGTCAAACCAGAAGATACAAAGCACCGACATGTTATCTGACACAGTGCTTACCGAATCGCACTTTCACAAAAGGATACGTCTTCGAGGATGATTCACAATAAATCATTGAATGAGATGTTGCTAAAATCCGAAATGCGTTTGACTGCTTGGAGGATAATCTTTTCGTTGAGGAAGCAAGGAATCATCCCGTCATTTCCGATCAGAGAGTCTAAAGGAAAACCGGAGAAAAACTTTAGTCGGGATAGGACTATAAAGTTAATGTATAGAACCATGCCCAGATTGAGTACAGAAAAAAATACTCGTGTTACTATTTGAAATTACGTGACACAATTTTAATCTTGCATTAAAATAGTTGTTCCCTTTTGTAACAAATATAGGGCTGTAGTTGGAGGATTTTCAAACTACTACTAATGACAATCACTGACATGAAACTGTAACTAACTATAAATGAAATAAAAGGAGGGGTTATATACTTCGCATATTTATCTCTAATGTGGGAAGTGATATATTGAGCACGTACTAAAAATTCTACAATCATAAATATTAAGAAACTTAAACAAACATGCATCATTGGAATTCCACGAATTTTTATTTGTCTTCGATTTATTTCTATGCTTATGACCCCGTATCATTCTAAAAATCGTGTAAATTTATTGGGGATTGAATAAGAAAGGTAACATTTTGATGGAACGGCGTCTTATCCCAAAATAAGAAAGTGTTTGTACATTAAGTTGGTAGATTCGTTCATTCATTCATTCATTCATAGAAGTAAAAGAGGCGGAAGAAGAGGACGTGCTTGGAAAGTGAAGAGAGAAGAGAAGTATCGAGCAAAGACGAGGGATGATGCAGAGGTGGGGAGTGGATGGTGACAGTGAGATCCGAAGGAAACGGAAGTCTGTTAAAAATACATGAACTCAACAAGACGGATTGTCGGGGCAATGGCTCGCGGAGGTTCTAGTGAAAGAATGCGGATGGATCACCAGGGAAATCAGGGATCACTCACGGAGGAGTGGGTGGTGGCGACCAATATAGTTCTTCTTCTTAGGAAATATTTCACTTGAGCAACATTGGCTACGAACACGAAAGATGCCTGGACATCAATGTACACAACGCCTCGGAAATCACGAATGTGGTGAATCTTACACTATAAACTGTAGAAGAGTAGAATATNACCCCCCTCACCCTCATCAATATTGCGTACGTGGTTGTTGCTAATAACCTAAGGACTTGGCGTTGGCGAGAGAGGTAGAACTTGTAGCGTCTGAAATCTCCTAGGTCCCATTAAGTAATAGACTCAAAAGAGGTAAAAGTTAAACTCCGAGCTACATTATCTTTGAACATTAGCTTAAAAGAGTTAAATTTCAAGAGGAACACATTTCTTTTAAAGTTCCGTTGATTCATTTCTCATGTTTATTATATAATTTATTACTAATATCTCAGGAAATCGGACACAAATGCTATATGTCCTCTTGGGTTACAATAGTTCTTTTCTATTACAATAACTGCTTTTAAGAGAATATGACTGGATAGGATGGGACCATGGCTGTGGCATTCGTCTCTAGTTGTAATTGATCACGGAATGCTTATTACGAGACAGGAAACGATGACGTATGCTAAGTGTTTCCGTATGGTCAATTCATTGCATCGTGTGGCACGTTCTGTCCGCGCACAAACGCCGGCTAGAGGAAGCAGGTGTCTGCTCCCAGCGGAAAGGGCAGAAGAATGAGAGGTGCTGTCGTTTATGGTTTATGGACTGAACAGATTCTACCGCGACCAATTGCTAAAAGAACGTTTCCCTACACCAGTACCAATTATCATCGTCGTGATTTTTCTATTCTAACCAATCACACTTCGTGAGTGCGTTGCTCGCCCAAAGCCCCACCCTCACCTCATCTACCACACACACACACACACGATACACTATCATGAGTTATTTCACGCACATCAACTTTTTAAATTAAGTTAAAACCTAACAACCTTTTTTTGGTCTCTAAATATATACAATTTAATTCAAGTCTGAGGGGAAAAAGTCAAATTAAAGATCTATATTGCAATACTGACTGAAATGTTAACTATGAGTATGTAAAATTACTTAATGAATTTAATATATCACTTAAACAGAAACAAATAATGAATTTTCAGAAATTTGGTTTCTAAATTCCGAAGAAACTTAACTGAAATGGGTTTCTGAAAAAAATTGAGTAAAATGAAGTAAAATATAAAGCAAAGAGTACACAATAAATCAGTTTACAAGTTCAAATTTAAATGGTTATATTTAAAGTTCAAATATAATATTTGTTCAGAGTTTTTTCAGAACTGCGCTCTGATGTATTGATCGCTTTCAGCAATAGGTTAAATATATCGTTTTTTCACGTTCAGATATGTACCTACGAGCTATTCAGTTTCACTATAGCAATGTTTGTGTACGGTTGTAACAGCGAACTATTTATCATTATAGTCACTATTTCACGGGACACCACTGCTATTATACCTCTGCGGAAACGGTTGCGGTGCAGTTGCACACCATGGTCAAGAAACGTCTAGGAGGATTATGAGGGTCTCGCGGGAGGTCGGTGTCGAGATGCACACCATGGTCGGCTCCTGCGTTATTTTCCTTCTCTTCGCAGACAACCGTGGGACCCACGGCCATTCTTTGTCACCCCAAACGCTATCGCAAGAGCATTATAACACATTTATTTAATTCATCTTGTTGTTTTTTTTTTAGTTAAAACACTCATTTATGTTTATTTAGAATAAAACATCAGAAAGTTACGGTGTGAGATTTTTTTATGTATTTCAGATAAATACTTTCGTGAACTTAAAAAAAATATTATCCGACACAGTTAAAAGTGATATTATATTATAGAGAATAGTTCGTCTGATTACTTCTTTAATTAAACAATTTCATCATTTCCCAGACTATTTTGAGAAATGTTTTTTTTTTAAACTAAAACTTGTTATTCGCGTGATGAGGACTGTGCCCACAGTCGATACGTTGGGTTCAAAATTATGTTAAACCAGAAAAATAGTCTGAATATGATGAAATTAAAAAAAAATATTATTATTAGTTCGTAAAACTGCAGCACGTGGTATCTCGCATCACAGAGGGCATCGCTTAATGATTCCCCGCTCTTAATCTCTACTACAATTCAGTTATATTTAGATTATTTAAGAACAGTAAATAAACTTAAAGATTATTTAATGGATTCAACGACAACTGTTGAATGTCACTGTGCAGCTGTTTTCTTAAGTTTTGTTGTTTTCCAATACAGATTTTCTGATACAAACAAATTGTAAGTTTCATCAGCAAAAATTAATACAAATAGACGTAATAAATATACCGATAAAAATAGAAAAGAATCGACGCAAGGTGGTGCAAAGATTGTATGTTATGGGTCCATTAGCAAATTTACATTGATAAAAAAAGTTATTAGATTTTTTTTTGAAACTTATAAATTCGTTAGCAAAATTGTATCATTTAATGTTAAAATAACGACTTAGTTATTCCTTGCTGAAAAATAAAACACCTTCTACAAAGAACATATTTTTTAAATGTCGAAACGTACATCTTACTTAAAAAACCTGAAACAAGATGTTCTAGATAAATGGGTACTGATATTTTGCCGTTACACAATAGTATTAATGATTATTTGTTCATTTATAACATTCACTAAGTCAAAATTGAATTAACTCTTTCTTATAGCACGTTTTGCTAATTTAAATACCGAATTTAAAAATATTAGTTACGTTACTTCAGGTAAACAAATAAATATAAAATTACCCGACTCGTACAGGTTTTTCATACTTTTTCAGATTCGGGCCACATTTTCAATGCATTTCTCGTGGAGAAAAATTAAAATTAAAAACAACTATTTTAAAAATTTGAAGTTTAAATTAAAATCTGCCTCCTCGGTGTTTTAGTAATTGAAATTATCTTTAAAATGAAAAAACATCGAAATAATTTAATAGCATTAGGAGGTAATATGATTACAAATTGGAGCGATCACCAATATATCATTATACAACAAACAAAAGTTTTAGTATCGATTAGCAATTGCGAAATAAAATAAATCTGTTTTGTAAAGAAATAACGAACTTATCAAATAGCTTGCCAAAATGTTGTACACATGATATACGAGTATGATGTCATTATACTTATTTATTAATTAAAATTAACATTGCGATTAAAATAAGACAATTTATTTTACTTTGAAAGTATGTATTATTGCCAATGTGTATGTATAGATTAATCAATAAGTATTTTACGATTTATCGCATTGTGTCGAGTTTGGACTCTTTTTTCATGAAAATTAAAAGCAGATTTCAATAGATTTATGACAAAAAAAGTTATGATGTTGATCTTGACCACTATATTCCGACTTTTTTGTAAAAAACCTTTTATTGATGACCAATCCTCGAATACATCGTTTCGTTGAATAACAAAAATAAGGATCAAATACTAAAAAAGTGTATGACTTATTGAGCGTCTTGCAATGACTCAGTGAAAGACTATTGCCTCCCAACCCTTACCTGCGCTGGCGGAGGAAAAGAATGAGGAAAGGTTTCGGTGTGCAACTCGACAGGACCCTTCGAGCAGCCCGCGTGTGCAACTCGTCCCTATTAGCTGGGATAATCCTCGCATTCCACTTTCCAGTTGCGCAACTCGACCTTTCCGGCGGAAACACCACAACAGGGTATCTTCCTTCATTGCTACTTTCTTCTTCCCTTCTATTAGGTTTCTCTCCCTCCTTTCCACAATGGTCGTAAAACTCCCTCTTCCATTCATATGCAAGGAACCCTCCCCTCCCTTTCCAACCCCTGCCCCTATTTTACCGTCGTAGTTGCGCGTGCAACTGCTCTTCAAACAGTTTCTGAAGACTCTTATCAACTCGCATTAACATTCGTGATCTGCGTGATTGCCGATGTTTGGGAGGTTGGTCTCTCTTGAGTTGGTTTTGGGTTCAAGTCCTGGGTAAAGGTATGGGTGTTTTCATCATGGGTAAGACAGTGGAAAACACCAGGGTTTTCATCGGAGCATTATAATAATCTCCATCTCATATAAGGCGTGCATTTGAATATCAGACCTACTTGAAGGTGGATCAAGTCTCCGCGATGAAGACGAGGAAGGAGAAAGAAAGCCTCCACTGTGGAGATCGTTAATAGGTGATCCTGATTTCGAAATGACTCTAGAAGGTGATGAAAAAATGTTTGTGTATTGGTAGTCCTGTGAATTTTGTTATTTTGGGAAGAATTTCTGTGTTGATAATTTGTTTTCTGTTACATCCATTTTCCCTATCAACTGTATTTGACCAAGGACCATTCTTCGTAAATTCTTTTCTGAAAGCAAATGACTTTTTTTGTGTTCACTTTTACGAAATCAACGATGGGATAGTGTGAAAATATAATTAACATGAAGTGGAAACAATTGTATTTAATTGTGACGAGCTGGAAATTCACAGTTCATTAGTAGTAATTTAATGTTAGTTTACTTTTGTTTTGTCAATTTAAAATAACTTGGCTTACTCTGATCTAAACCGAATTCAGGATTTCATGGTATACGAATTTGCTCAACTTTTGTAATACCACATCAATAGCTCTGGAAGTCAACTCCTTTTATTATTCTACATAAAAATTCCCCAACATACATGATTTTCAAAATGAACGCTAAACCTGTCAGTTTTTGTTTTAGTTTTCATTTGTTTACTATATACTAAAAGTTATTTTATCTTGTGAATTCAGCTGGAATTCATTTTTTCGATTAGGGAAGGGTGTTCGATGAATAACACACTTTTAGATACCCAACGTTTTGTTCGCTTATTTATCTTGAGAATATTTTCTGTGTTTTCATGTGAACGTGTATCACTCTTATCTGTTCTGATATTACGTTGCTAGAATACGTGGTTGAGTCATGGTTCACATTTTTTTCGAGTTAAAAATTTATTGAGCATGATTTGCAGCTTTCAATTGGATTCCTTCGAGTAATGAATGCTTTTCCCGATCCAAACGTGTGTACCGATTTGGTTGTGACCTGTACGCACACTCGAGTGCACTGGGGCGCTGCCGGACCCGGTCTCTACGCCGACGATGACCTTGTTGATGACGTAATACTATGAGGTAACTCGCCTTGGGGTCGACCGCTTCGGATTATCCACTCTGCCGTCCCCTCCCCCACCCTTTGCAGCAAAAGCCGTGTGTCCCTTCAATTTCTTCGCTCCAGAATCACTGCTTTTGAAAGTGGCGTCCTATCTCTCAAAGGATGTGACACGAGTTGAACACACGTTCTATGGAGGGTTGCCTTTAATTATTTTTTAATGTCTAATTTTTCCTGACATGTTGGGTCAACACGATTTTAACCGAAATTTTGTAATTCAGAAGCACTTCATGCATTTTAGTCAGACATTTACAAATAGTGTGAGGGCACGAACTGCTTGGGTTTTGAAAGAATAAGCCTCAAAAATATCAATCTTTGATTTTTAAATATGTGTGTAATGTACTAAACCCAATATATTCAGCAAAGTAGCCGAACTTGTGCGTGTGTGCAAAACCGATGGTTGGTTCTGGCCAAAAAGTGATTTTATCTCCTCCTTATTCAATATTTTGCAATATATGCTCAGCTCTACATTTGTCGTTAATTGGATGAGAATGGTAAATTAACAATATTCAATTAAATCAGCACTTTTTCAACGTGACAAAAAGACGAAAATTTTCGAGAGGCGGCATGTACCCAACCTACCTACAAGTATTTCCCCGGTATGGACTTTCTCTATGGGTACGAAGGAAAATGATATTTTACGCGATAAAAATAGTTGTTTAATGGACAACGTAGTATTTGTGTAGCTGCTGGTATGTTAGAGTATAGCTGTGTTAAAAATGAGACCCACCCATTTAGAAGTGATTTAAATCTCCAGATGCAGTCTATATGGGATGTTGAATGAAATAATTATTTATTTCTAATGTTACCAATTTCCAATGATTTTAACAATGGTGGAATTAACGTNTATTTCTAATGTTACCAATTTCCAATGATTTTAACAATGGTGGAATTAACGTAAACTATTATTTTCATATTTATATTTTCATTCATAATTTTAGTCAGCAACGACGTGATGCATATTGTAATCACTTCCCTAATTTCCTGTGGAGAATCGTAGTGGGTCATCGCCTTGCACCATACGTGATGTTGAGCGGGGGAGGGATCCACTAAAATGAGCAAACAGTTGATTCCAGCACAGACAGTGTTTCGTCTTTATTCACGCGCCACCGAAGTGTGGAATGGAGGGTGTTGGGGGGCAGCGCGCGTTGCGAGGCCGTAGCGAAGCTTGCCGACACGGGTCGTCCATTGAGTGCCCGCCCCCCGCGCGCGCGACAGCTACTCGCACGTTGCGCTAGCGACCGCCGCCACCGCCGTCGTTGCTTTTGTTTCGGATCAATGTTACGTCACGGACACGCCGCTTTTCAATTATTCGGCATAACCCGTTTCCCCTGGCACAGATTCTGCTTGCGCAAGATATGGTAGAGGAAAAGACCGCCGCACTGGGAAGCTTTTTCCGCGCTAGTCGGTGTGGAAGTTGCGGACTAGGGTGAAATATTGAAATGGGAGAGGAATCCTTTAAAATAAGTTGGTTCGGGGAAAAGGTGACGTTTCAATGCTATATTTTAAAATTTCCGTATTTCCTACTTCCGAGGCGTTATAGTAGTAATAATTAAAATGCTCAACATCCCGCTTCTATAAAAATATTTCATTTCTGGTTAGCCAGTTCCTTTAATAATATCCTATCATCCTCTATTTACAAGTAGTAACATGTAAATATAGAATATTCCAAAATCTTCTCTGTTAAGTTAAAGAATCGGTACTTTGATTTGTTAATTATGATCGAACTCTTAGATGGCATTATTTTTAAAATATACCTCATAGTATTATGGAAAATATTATTTTTATGAATGAATTTGTTTTGCAACTGGTAACGTACATTTAAAACTTGATGGTATGATCAGAACGTATTTGTTTTGTTTTTTAATTATTTCATAATCCTTTTTAATTGCATAATAATTGATTGTTTCTGTTTTTGTTCTAGGTGAGTAACATAGGCTTCGTTGGCTACAAAAGCAAGGTGCGGTGAGTTAAAGTAGTTTCATCTTTCTAAGTATTATGATTTCTCGAAGAGCATACTTTACGAATTATATGAGCGCATTTCTCATCAAAACTTATTGAACTATTCACTAATGATTCAGAAAGCCACATTTCACGAAGCGAATGTACGTCAACGTAGATGTACAACATTTAGTCGTCGAGAAGAAAATTATGAAGAATATTTTGATAAACGAAGAAAAAAAGCACTCAACGTGTATTGTAATCGGGTAATAGTGAGTTGAGATAGTTACAAAATTTCTTATAAACGTTCAAATTGAATATTTATTTGGTTCCTATTAAATTATTAGAAATCTTCTATCCTAGATGAACTCTTCTATGAAACTTGAATTATTTTTAGCAAACTAGTTCTCTAGGGAAACTGTTTACTGGAATTACTGTTAAGACTCGTTTTCAATTTTAGCGTTTCCTTTCCGAATTAAAAGAATATTTATTAATATGGAAGTCCAAGCACGACAATCAGACGTGACTTTACAAATAAAGAACACATCTATCTGCATGTGATGAATATGGAATTTTTTTATTATACAAGCCGTGAAAATAATGATTACCATAGCATAATTAATACATTTACTTCTACTTACACAAGACGACAAAAATTAAATGATGATGAAGAGCAGGTCAAGCGTAATTTCACAGATAAAAATTGCAATAACTACCTTCATGCATCAATGTGCCAATTAACACTCTACGGCCTTCCAGACATTCCTTCAATAAATCAAGGTATCGGCACAAACATTAACATTTCTCAGTGGGCAAGGGAAAGGCGCCATGATGACGGGAATGCCTCGAGAAGAAACCATCACCATCACCATCACCATCACCACCACCACCACCGCCTCCCATCACCCACCGCGAGGTGATGCAGGGCTGGGTCCAGCGCATGTCAAGGGACCTAATCGTGAATGGCGCATTACACTTGAAATTCCATTTTCCTCCTCGTTACAGCTATTAATGAGATGTCGGGAAGCGCGTTTGAAGCGATGACACTAGCCGCTCGTTCGCTCGCGGGGGCAGACCGCGCCACAAGCTTCGGCTCGTCGACGGAGGGTTTTTACCCACGCGTCCTAACAGCCAATCTCGCTTCCTCCCCCCCCACTCCCGGGCCGCTTCGACGAGGAAAACCGAATATTGACAAGAGATAACTGAATTCCTACTCCCCATGACTGGCACGAATCGCGGCGGCTGCCGGCGGAACGCGGAGCGACGGACAGAATCCTGCCCGGAGGACCAGAAGGAGAGCGGGCGGAGAGCTCCGAGATGGCAGGGAGTGCGAAGGCGAGACAAGGAGGGGTGGGCGTACTTCCCACAAAAAGCTACCACCGCACGCGGACATGCCTTTAGTGGCGGTCGCATGGCGGCTGTACAGCTCCGCCCGGATCTCTTATGTAAAAGGGAAAAACAAGAGCGCGCGGACGGATCCTGGACGGATGCAGCCGCGAGGCATGTGACGTTGGAAGCTGTTAAGTGGAGAGTTCTGACAAAGCGAAGCGATGGCTTGAGTGGCGGAACGCAATTTCTCCTCCTCGACGACTACCGGGTGCGAATTTTATGCGCGTTATATCTGTGTAATCTTGTAATGTAGAAAACAATTGAATTTACTGTATCGTAAATACTAAGAGGAAAAAAGCGAGAGAGTTACTCCTTTAATACCGTACTATTATTAATACTTAGTCAGGTACGCAGTACAATGTTTTGCTCATGATACATGGAAAATTTTCATAACATTATCTTTCACTAAGTATGTTTAAAGTTTGCGGCCGATATTGGTAATTAATACGCTTTGTGATAGATCTCATAGTTTTAATATTCTATATTAAGAAGGAAAAAATATTTATTTCATATTTAGTCTTGAGTTTACTACTCGTACCTCACTGTATCTCGTCTTGGTGTGACCACGTGCTGTCCTGCGAGCAGTTAAGTCGTTGCATCGTCTCTCCCACGTGGGCTGACATGTTGAAGGCGGTGTTGTTTGGAGGTGGTGTATCGCCGACAGTGGTGCAACGGGGTAAGAGATCGCGATTTTCGGCGATACGACTCGAGCTAAGACAAGAAAGACAAGGTGATGCAGTGGAAAATAACGTTTGAACGTAACATCACAAGGTTCTTCAAAACGATTAAGTGGGGACAAAGCATTTGATTCTATTTAGGCGATTTTTAGTTTAAACATTAACAGCACGATGATTCTGTGACAGAATGGCAGGTAATTTTACAGTGATCAACGGGCATCCTTTACCCTCGTTGTTTTAAAGATATAAGTTAACCAATTTATATTTAACCTATTTTGCCCGAAAGACGGAAGATACAATTTTCATGTGAACGATTTTATAACGTAAGTGGTCTGGATAGGTTTCTGCTCTAGCATTACTTTCTTCAAGTCTTATCTTCATGTACGTACCCAGAAGGAGAATTCGGACACTCCCCCTACAAATCTTTATTAGTGGTAAAGTAAGTAACTCATCTGTATACAACATTGCAAATATACAATTTAACGAACTTGAAGAAAACAATCGACTAAGTCCACTGTCATTCCAAAAAGAGTTCTTGCTACGGGTCAATCGATATAGCTTGTCTTAAAGAAGTAGCTGTTTGAACAGCATTCAACTATGTGATAGAATGTCCCAGCACTAGAAACATTCTGCTCGTAAGCACGAAATGGTCGCTCCTTTTTCGCCGCGGATCTCATTCGAGACGGATGTTCGTCGAACTTCGCTTGAAATGTCGCCCACGCGCCCATGCGAACGCTTCGCTGTCTGAGGTGGATTATTTACAGCATTTCCATACCAAATGTAATGAGATATGTACCACCCAAATAATAAGTATATAGACTGCGCAGAACTAGTCTTCGATACGCTTGGTAGGAGGAGATCGATCGCGCGTTCGACCGTAATCGGCGATACATTCACTTAGAGCTGCCCTCCCATCCTCCACACAAATTGCCTTGTACCTAAACATCACTTCTCGATGCTTTTCTCAATTGCAAGCAGTCTATGAAGCATACTTATCTAGAGAATTAATAAATTATTCGTTTGCTCGAGTCTCAGAAACATAAACGGAAGATATGTAAAGTTCTTAAGTTGGATAAATTTAATTCCTTTTCTCAAAAAAATTGGATACCAATGAATTAACGAAATAAATTGACTTCATATTACTTCGCATTTATTGGCAGTTGTAGACTCTAATTAGTTACCAGATATGAATGTAAATGAGAATAAAATAGTATAATATCGATCATTGTATTTTTTGTAGATTTAGCATTAAGTGAAGAGTCGAGAAGTACCTTTACTGCTTTTATGCTTCAGTAATTAAATTCAGATTTGTTATTTCTTTCCCTCGAAAGAGAATTTTATGTTCCTTCTTGAACGACAGGTAGCCTTGACGAATTTCTCATTTTCTGTGTAAAGGAAAATAATGGGCAATCAAGATTTGGTCTATTCTTGACTTAGCTCTTAAAACTTCGTGTTTGTACCAATTTTGAAGTATTACGTAGTACAACCTGTAAATTTGTTCCTTTACCGTGTATTTCACTCGACAAACCGTAATCGCATCGCAAGGGCTTTTTCTCTAGCACTCCAGATCCGAGATCTCGACACGAGAAATAATTACAATCCGCGGCGCATTAGAAACTCGAGCACGAATCGTAAGTCCGCTGCGGTAATGAAACTCCTTTGCAATACCTTCGCTATCGCTTCTTTCCATTTCACCTTTTTCCCGGCTGCCGCTGCCGCATTGCTGCAAGGGTTCGTAAGGCATCGCGAAGCGACTGCACGTCCACGACACACAGCCCCGCTTAACCCTTACTAAGATCGCGATTTGATGTTCCATTTTCAGTGTATCCTGATATCGGAAGAGCGCTGACGTTTTTGACGAATTGTTCTGTAAACGTTTCAAAGTATTTCCGCGAATTCACGTCCGCGACACAAGGAGAGAGAATTTGTTCGATAACAAGTTCCGGCTGTTCTTGACTAACGGATAATTTATTTAATCATATTTTAGCATGCAGAGTAGGCTTGGGAGACATACTAGGCATCTGAGTCATAAGGAACGATTTCCTATGACCTCACGAGGAATTGTGTACCGGTTTTCCAGTAAGCGCATTACAAAAAATCTCGACGTGTTACTTTTGCGTGGCAAAGTTCATATACTATCCATATTTTTATAATAAACACAAATAAAAATTACTTTATACTTTTATTAATTGTTGAAGTCAATATCTTATTGTAATGATGTTTTTTCGTTCACTTTCAAAGCAACTTGTAACAATTTTTCATTTTTGTGGCCTTCACAATCGAGTGTTTGTCCCACTGTGAGGCGGCCACCGTGCGCGCTTCGGTCTGCCCTTGTCGCGGCGGGTGGCGTGCAACTCTTCGTCGACCTCACGCGTCCCCTCCTCTTCTCCTCACCATCCCCACCACCACCCCCGCACCGTAGTGGCTTTGCTGTCGACTAGGGAAGTGTGCGTTCATTGCAAAGAATGTGAGTGATATGCAAATGTGAGACCTAGTTGCTGCTGCGATGTCCGTGGTTGGTGGCAGCGGTCTTCGTTGTGCTGGTGGCAGCTATAGTTAAGGCGAGGCGATTCCCCTCAGCTGCTGAGGAGTGTAGAGCGCGGACGATCATTTCCGGTGAGCGGTTGGTCAAGACTTGGAGATAAAATGCGGAGCAATACGGTAGTTTTTTCGCTTCATTTGTACACCACAGGGAATACAAATAAGAAGAATAAATATTACATATGTCATCTCTTCAATTGGAAATCCAACATTGGAATTTTATTGTTGAAGACCTTTGGGAGAATCAAATCAAAACGCAAAAATGACACATTTTATTAACACCCTCACGAAGTCTAGAAAAAACATTCTTTGTATTCACCTTAATAGTCTTAATTATTTAAATTCAATTAAATGTAAGTTAATTCAATTAAAGGAGAAATATAAGATGTTAGGAAGTTTTACGTGAATCGTGTAGAATTGTACAAAACCCTCCAGATGGAGTTGTATTGAAAATTTCGAGTTGAATACCACCCCCGAGAGAGAGACCAAAAATATTGATTTATCAGTTTTTACACGTACTTAGTTTTCTACACTGTTATTATCTGAAAATACCAAACTTTATTTTGGAGATAAACTTCAGTTAATGCGAAGAAAAAAGTGATTTGTTAAGTTGATCACATTAAAATCATTCGCTGAACACCCGTAATACTCTTAGACTTCTCCAATATTTCTTTATCGATCTCTAGATTAGGGACTGTATTTTTTCAATTAGGGCTTTAGGGTTCGCCAACACACGAAATGTATAAAAGCATAATAATATGAAAAACGTTTTTCTAAGTACAAAGCGCCCGATGACAACTATAGTTTTCAAAAATAATTTTTTAAATTACAATTAGGTGATAGTGTTATATTCGTGTTATTTCAAGTTAAAAATCAGTTTCTTCTGAATAATGTAATTTCATTCGTTTCTTCATTAGATAAGGGATATGCTAACAATAAGTCAATCTTTTCAAACTATCACATCGCGTAGTATTTGTGCCAGATTCCATCAGCACCTATTCAATTGAAACGATGAAGACCATCCATCTCCGTCTGACGCAGGCCATAGTTGGGTGCCTACAATGTGACAACTAGAACAGATGACAAGCACCGATTCAGAGAAGCGCTGCCGTACAAATGTACCGAACCGAATTTCATCTCGACCTCGTGGCTTTTGTCTGCCTCGTCTCACTACCGCAGCGGCCCCCATGAGTCATGGAGGGAAGTCCCAAGTTGTGACCAGCATACAGCATGGCAGCGGAAGTACTTCTTCCCATTTTCAGGCAGGCTGGAGAGCTAGAGAGCGGGGTGCCTTCTGGTGTGTCCTCCCCAACGGCTCCTGATTCCTCAAGGACTCGAAAGACACTTGGAAAAATGAATTATAAATTCCGTGTTTTCAAATTTATATATATATANTACGTACTTGCAATTTTAATTTCTTTTTATTAAGTGTAAATTAAAAATTTAGCGTTATGTGATGGTCTTTTCTAATAGCAACATAACGACGACGCTCTTTCTGTGCAAAACTTCTTTACCATTTCTGTTGCTTACAATTGCTTTTCTGCCACTTTCGTGTCGGAACCCGCGAATGTCATTGAGTCTTCTGTCTCGGAGATGCTTGAGAGAAGAACTTAGATAGCGACATCTTAATCTTTGACCAAATGGGCGTGAAGGGCTACTTGGGATCACGAGAAATACATACTAGGCAACCAAACGATTCCCAGGATAAAGGAGTTTTAGCTTAGTTCGGAAATTTTTAATTGATTTCATGAATGCCAAAAAAAAATTAAATGTATAGGAATTTGTCATCAAATTTTTAGATGTTTCAAAACATCATTAGCATGTTTCGATAAATTTGGTTCTTAGGTTTTTCATTTATTATTCATTCTATGCAATAAAGACTTTTCTTGATACTATTGCATTTCTAAAGTAGTAACATTTCTTGTATTCTCTTCATATTTAGTGTTAACATTCATCAGGAGGATCTAGCGTGCTAAAAACACAAAAAATCTGCGTAGTACTATTATGGTCAGGGTAGTGTTCGTTTCGCTTCTCAGAATCTGTACCATTATTGAGTGCGTACGAATGATGAATTCTGAAGAGACCCACCACTGTGATCTGCGGAGGTAAATCTTGTGGTGAAGCTGTGGTGCGGGGGCGGCGCCCAGTTGGGTCAAGGCAGGGTCACGCGTGCTGTGGTCCCGTGGCGCCAACCTCGGAGCCCTCCGTGATTGGACGTCGCATTTGTAAATTTCCCAGAACGTTTTGGCGTCCCTCAACGATCCGCAATAAGCCCCGCATGACCCCACGATAGTAGCGTCTGTGGACCGGTGACCGATCGGAGCATATGTGAATCACTATAGATGTGCAACACAACCTGTTACAGTGACAATGTGTGATTGATTACAACGTAAATACTTACGACTCCAGCGATTCATTATTTTTACCAATCAAAGGATAGTTGTATAAATAAAAATATCTCTATAACATATTCTGGACAGGAACTTAAAAAATTCATTTAGCTATAAATATTTGGCCAGTTTGTTAGGATGAATAGAATAAAATTTGAATGCGGTATATAGAGTTAGGAGCATAGACGGGGAAATTAAAGAGATTCATGTAAAATGGGAAGAGTGAGAAGAAAGTGATGAGGCGACGACGTCAAGCTAGAGGCAAAGGAGCGACATTAAGCACGTTGGAGACAAAGCAGCCGCTGGTATAATTAGGTGAGGGTCCTTAGGCAGGCGCGCCCGCCAGTGTCATCTGATAAGGATTTTTTTCTTGTGGCAACGGTGCTCCTACGGAGGGTGACAGAGGGGGACGGGGCTGAGTCACGGACGCCAGTGAAGAATGCTCAGATGAAGAGTGCGATGGAAATTGTGATGACTGTATCACAGGTATTGATGAGGTAGCTTAGTTTTGTTGTTACTTACATTTCTCCAAGTTGCGTGTGAGATCCCATTTTGACGTAGTATCGCTACTCACAAGTATGTCAAATGATACTCTGTGTGGGACAAATCTTGTGTTTGGCTTTAAAAATCTGATCAGCGTTTGTTACAATTCCGCGATGGGCTCAAATATCTCTTCCAAAACATGGAGTTAATTTTTCTTTATTAAGAGGACACTGTTGTTTGCCAATATCAACTTCCATTAACCTGTAACATTAATTCAGTGCGATAACTTCAAAGTGTCATTGCTTTGGAAAATGAGGATGAGTATTTCTGGTAGCGTAGAGATGTGCTTCGCCTGGAATTCTTGGAAGGCAGAAGCGTCGGCGATCGGCGCCAGAGGTGGCTATGGCGGGGGCGGAGAAGGCGCCGCTCGTCCGTACGATCGTATCGCCGAGGCGTCCACGCTGTCCCGCCGCCACCACTAACCTCCTCCTGTTCCAAAACAACAGTATCGAAAGGCCCAGTCGATAGTTAAACGCCGGGTCTTCTCTGCGTCGATAATCTCGACTCTCGTTGGGCATCCAGCAAGCGGTATCTGCTTTGTAGCTACTCATTCTCGGAGGCTCTCTCGTCCCTTGTGACGATAGCCGACTCTGCAGTGTTTCGACATTCACTACCTTAATTGAATGTGATGTATGCTTCGGGGTTGAGGAACGAGGAACCAATCAATAAAAGACTCGTGCGAGATATCCCGAGATATCCTAATTGCCCTCTGTGGAATTTCGACGTGTGATGCGATCTAGAATTCCTTTTTGGGGTCGATCTCGTTCAGTTCGGAATTGCTTGGTGGACGCGCATTCCCTACATTGGTCGTAATTCACTGGGCCAGTAAAAGACTTGGAAGACGAAGACTGTTCATTGAAAAACGATTTTGTGACCCTGGGTGGAGCCTCGTATTGTTGGACGTTGAAAGAGAAGATATTTTGCGCGCGAGATAAAGTTGAACTCCGGCATAATTCATACTCAAATCTAGAAGATTACGAACCTATCAGAGTAGTATCATGGGACTGCAATCTTGTAACTCTTAAGCTTTTACTGATGCAAATTTATTATTTGAGATGAAATTCTCAGAAATTTATGCAAAAATTATTAAATAGCATCAACAAAACGAAAAAGGAAAAAAGTGAATTTACAGACTTATTGTGTATAATCGATATAACTAATTAGCTTCAAAGTTTTCTTGAAGGCTAGATGTTACTTAGTTTTCAGTCACCACTTAGCAGTAAATTCTAAGAAACCAATGCCTGTTTTATCGTAACGTCACAACGTGAGTGGAGATGAAAAATGGAGAAGCGTATTGAGCCTTCAAGTGGCTTTGTACAAGCAGCGAGTGTTTGTATCATCGGCGCCTCCGAACGCTCCAGGGGTCCACACGTAGCCAGCGGAATGTGCCGTCTCAGAAGTCTCACTCTCTCCTCCTTCATCTCAGTCATCCTCTGCTTACCTTTCTGCTTCTATTCCTCTTCATTTTTCCGACTACTTGTCATATTTTGTAGATTCGTTTCTAAAGTGATTCTAATAAAGCGCGCAAGGAACGAATGCTCTGGGGTGTAAACTAAAATTTACCGTCAGCACATTTAATCACGTTCCTGAAAACTCGGCTCTCTGATCGAACAAGATACTGGCGAACTACAGTGTCTACTAGCAACAACTCAACACTTAGAAATCTCTTAGATTGCGGTGAACCTCACCGCCAGGTAACAGATTAATTATGTTATGTGACGGGACCGAGATTCGAACTCGGGACCTTGAGCTCCCGTCTCCCATTTTCATTCAACATAACATAATTAATCTGTTACCTGGCGGTGAGGTTCACCGCATTCTAAGAGATTTGTGTGTTTGTGAACCAGAATTGGAAAATATTGCCCAAAACAAAGTACTTCCTAAGGGAGTCGCCTCACATGAGGAGCGTAGTTTCTACGAGACCACCTCAGAGGTCTTCGGGTCTCGCAAGTTGAATGAGGATGGAAGACGGGCCCAGCAGGCGAACGGGATGGCGCAGCCGGTAAGCGCATAATGCGCTAAGTTCAAGGTCCCGAGTTCGAATCTCTGTCCCGTCTTCCATTTTCATTCCACATAACATAATTAACTCAACACTTACTAATGACGACTGAAAAGGTGCAATGGCCTTCTTTCGTAATTTACTCATAATTTAGAATTGAATCAAATCGATCACAACAAGCATTAAGATATAAAGAAATTGTTCTATATGAGTAGAATACACGACGGAATTTCGTATCATGCCTGGGCAACGCGACTATACAGAGTTCCAAAAGCAGTCTTCAACATATCAATGCACATGTCTACGTCTGAGGCAAAGTAAATGACAGTCTCTATGCTACTGTATTTTGAAGCAACGCGTAACAATATAGATTAGAAAATGTGACGATTAAATTATTGTATGGGAACTGTACTAGACTTCTTAGAAACGGTAACTATAACAGATCTTCATTTATATTATATTATGTTTTCTGTTTACCTCCTAACCTTACGTTTCTATTTCGCCCTTTCCACCTTCCTTCTACTGTTTCTGTCTGCCTTCACGCCCAGAGCTTAACAGGGTTCCTTGCGGCACTCCCGCGGAGCCCCGATCAACTCTCACCTCGGCCCTGCCTCCGGCCGCCCTAGTCACTGGCGGCCCACCATGATAGATGATCTGTCGTAAGTTTAATATTGAGATAATTCTAATTATGGATACGATGTTGTGGGTAGAGTTGTTGCCCAACGATTTTTTTCTCGTACATGGAGAAAACAATAGCGCTGGCGTGAAATATTTTATAGCTTTTGTAGCGCTTAATATGAGCGCGTCGGAACGAAAGACGTATCTGTTAAATTAAGAAATTATGCAAATTAAGATGAGTGCGAGACAAAAATGTGTTGATGTGGAGGGGTCAGGAATTACTGATAAAAATCAATGGACTTCAGTAAGTGGCAATTCAGAAACATTTCATGTATTAATATTATTGTATCGGCTACATTATGAATGTTATACTGAGGAAAATGGAACAAATACTTCGGACTGGCTTACTCCTTTCATTTCGCGGACGTCTATATATAGATAATTCATTCTTACTCAATTGTGCAGTACTCTAAATGTAAGAACACCAGATTTGGGACAAACTAAAACAAAAATTAAACATTTGAAAGTATGTATATTTTGTTTCTCTTTAATATAAACATTGCAACATTTTGAAAATCTGGAATGAACAAAAAGTAATAGTAATTTCTCAGATAAACACATGAAGTGATGCGGTGGCGCTCCCTTCGAGCGACAGGTCCCCTTGTGTCAAGGCAGCTTCTTGGCCTCTCCTGCCCAAACGCTCGCCCGCCCACGCACGTGCCTGCGCGACCAAGCGGCACTGATGGCCACAGAGGTGGCAGAGGAGAGGGAAGAGGGGTTCGAATAAACACGACGAATCAGATTTGGCGGAAGGGAAGAGAGTTGGAAGAGAGCTCCTATTATAAATTCATTCGTCTGTTTTCTCCCCCTTTAAAAATGGGGCCAGATCAGACACAACCTTGAGAAACACATGGAATGTACAAATAAACAGTGTGTTTGGTTTTCGTGTTTAATTCTCTGTATCCGCGTAGGTTGCTTCTCAATCATGAGCGTGGCTAGGACTCTTACATTGTTGTTAAGATTTAATATCGCTGACCTACGGCATAATAAACATCTGCTATGAATTTTATTTTTTAAGACAACATAACTCTGAAGATTTGAATTTCTCTTTTTTAGACAAGTTTTAGCTTAACTTCTATATAGTCCTAAAATTATTTTCAGTTATCGATAAAAAACGTATGCTTTGCGAACATTTCGTAAAACTTCTCCTCGGAAAATGGCTCCCGGACGCATTGTTTCTTTCCTTTCAGTGAACGAATTCCTTTCCTTATCTTCGTTCTGTGTTCTCTTGGGGAAGGCGTCTTCTCGAAATGTCACACCGTCATGTTTATACGCGTTCAGGAAAGTAAGCATCCTCTCTTCAAAAGACGAAAATAAGTTTTCTTAAATATAATTTAGATGTATGGATCTCGCATACTAATGCATATTCTATCCATTGATGTGGTTTAAACGCTGGAAATAAAACGATCGTATTTAATCAATCACCAGCTGAGAGCCCGCGGCTGTGCTAGAATAAATTTTATGATTAATTTATGCGTTTTGGGCATTTGGCTTCATCATTCCAATTATTTTTTATTATTGAATACGCTGATCTTAATAGTCAGAGAAGGAACTATTTTAGCACAAATAGGTTAAGATCTGGGATATGGACCCAGCACTCTTCCACTGTCACATTCTTGCTTAGGTGGGGTGATTAATTTCGAGTACTAATATTCAAACGTAAAAATATAAATATTGTGTGGTTTTAATAATGAGATTGTATTTGTGCACACGTTTGAATCAAGGGCTAAACGATGAGAGTATTTTCATTGTAGTTTGAGTGTATTAACCATTCGGAAATGGTGCAATACAGTGAGCAGCTTGCCGTCCTTTGTCAGTGTATGTGCTTGTTTTCATGTTTTAGTGACTGCCTCTTGTTTTCCCTGCATTTGAAATAAGAGACAGTCTAATTAAAACACAAGGCGGAAAAACTGAACAAACAGGAGAGGTTGAGTTAGCGCGATTAACGAAGCTTA
This sequence comes from Laupala kohalensis, assembly GCA_002313205.1. Lineage (NCBI taxonomy): Eukaryota > Metazoa > Arthropoda > Insecta > Orthoptera > Trigonidiidae > Laupala > Laupala kohalensis. Next base: position 525,823 of record NNCF01129218.1, read on the forward strand.
GTTACGCCCAAGAAGAAAACGAAACGCAATCGTGGAGGAAAGGCGAGAGCGGGGAACCCCCGGCGCCGCGCGCGGTCGCTCGCGTTCGCTCTATCCGGGCACCCCCGCGGAGGCGGACATGCTCCTCCATAAGAGGCGCGATGGAACGGGGACCGGTATGGAACGGCGTCCGTCGCACGGTCGTCTCCCAGCGAAGAGCCAGCCAGCTAGCTCAGAACATCATCCCCCCCCCCCTCTCCCGCACCATTAAGCTCCGACGCCGCCGAATCGCCGCCCAAGTCGCACGGCGCGGCGTGAGCAATCGCGCCGCGGAGGCGCCTGCCGCCGTCGGGGGTGGGAGGGGAGACGACGGTGGGGGCGGTGATGTTAAAGAGGCTTCGGTCCCGCGAGATGATTCATTGTCGATGAGAGACATTAACTTAGAAACAAATATTGACTTTCAAATTAGGACGCGTAGAGTCAATAGATCACAGTGCGATGTATTGGAATGTGTTAAAATATTAGAAATGATAATCTTCAGTTTTGCCGAAGATGGTGTTATGGTTTAGAAAAAGTAATATAAATGGTAATGTTACGATGTCGATCGATAAATACAATTACTATTGTAATCAAGAGCAAAACAGCTAACTCTCGCTTTGCACATGCCTTACTAGCATTGATATGTGAATTATTTGGTTAAATGTCTTCGTTTAGAAAGATTTTTAACAGATTTGGAACGTCTAGAGTTTTTCTAGATCAATCCTTAAGAGATGACGAGTGACATAATTTGAAATGAGGTAATTGAATTTACTGTTAGTGTCAACAATATAACTATCAACCAGTCACCCAAGTATAGTGGCAACTTTATCAAAATAAGACAATGTCAACTCGTCGTGGGACGATTACGGGGACTATGCCGTGAAGATGGATACTGAGTATGAATGTTTTCAATCCCATACTCAAAGTTAGGGATTGGTGCTAGGTGAGAGAACAATATTACGCAAATTCGTCCTAAGTTCCCCATCAATTGGATATCTGTAAGCATGTAGTGCCAGACCGAAGGCGCTGGCGAAGTGTACAGCGCCGGAGACGACGACGATGGTGGTGGGCGGCGCGTGTGAGGGAGAGGGAGAGGCGGCGGGTCGTAGCTGGGGCGGTCGGTCGGTTGGTCGGGCGAGCGAGCGAGCGGTCGACGCGGCGGGCGCGAGCAGCGTGAGAACTGCAGCCACCGCCCAAACCGCCGCTGCCGCCGCGCGTCCGAGGAATGTCCTGTCTGACCCCCTCCGCCCCCGCCACCACCTCCTCCTCTTCATCCTCCTCCTTACCCCGCTCTGTCCACCAACCCATACACCTCTCCCCTTCACCATCCACCTCTTTGCATGACGGGGTATCAGGAGGGAGGCTCCCCAAAATGTATCCCCCATATTCTTCGATCCAATTTAGTCTTAGATATTGTTGTATAAATAAGCCAACCTCTGCTTTATGCTTTGGATTTGGTACACCTGTGTCATTTTGCTCATTCAATAATTCTGATGTTTTTTCAATTTTTCAAAATACATGTTTTCGAATTTTTTTACGTGACGTAGCATTAATATCGAATCTCACATTTCGTTAATACAAGTTATAATAACAACTATTATCAACCTTAACATGTTGTAGAGCTGTGCTATAATGGCTATAAAACATGTTATCGTAACAGCTATCTCGTCATAATGCTGTTACGAGTGTATTACGTACCTCAGACCTCGTAGGAACAAGATAGAAACGAAAAAGTGAACGGAAAAAAGTTAATTACTTGTTAACTTCAAGAAAGATTGATTAGTCAAAAATTGACCCATTTCTGCCTCATGCTTAAAAATGTCATTGTATTGATTTAACATCCCCTTAGTCATGACTTACCGGCACGTACCAAATTTCAAGGATCCTTTGTCTCGTCCTTCACGAAATGAGTTTCCCATATACCTTTAAAATGTTGTTCTATTATCTGCCAATTTGATCATCTCTCTGCATAAACTCTGAAAAACCAATCCATGTAATCTCGTGTCAACGTGGTCGTGCGACCTGTAGGAATGCCGTGCTCCTGTAATAAATACCTCCAAAGGACGTGGGCCACTGTGGACATTGTGCGGTGTGTGGCATTTGGTGGTGGATTGTCTCGAGACGACCGTGACAATGGCAGACGACCCCCTGCCTCCCCCTCTCCACCCCCGGCGACTGCTTCCCAAATTGGAAACCTGTGTGCTACCGCTCGCCCCCGCAGCGCCGTGACAGACGCTGATGTGTCGTCGAGGGTCGCTGTCACGTGCGGCGGGCGCTGTTCGCTCAAGGCGATCATTGCTCTCACTGCGTCCAGTGTGCTTCCTCGCGATGTGGTTTCAGTTGTCAAGTTCTTGGCTATCGACTTGTTACTACGTCATCCTTTCCATTTTATATCTCTTGTCATTTTTGTGATGTGACAAGTTTCCGGTCATTATTTTCAATTCCGCTAACCTAATGATTTGTTCGAAGGTATTCAGAATAAGATATGTTGGTGGCCGGAGAACTTTAAGGTACCAAACCTACATTGATCTGGAGTAAGTGAGCGAAACCCCAGTTGCAAACCTCACCTACTTTGGCAGAGGTTCGAGTCCGCGCGCCTCCGGTTAGCTACACGTGGGAAGAGAATACTCTTAACACAACTATAAGTCATTGTTTGATCGTAAACATTACGACTGTTTTGCTGAAGTCGCCTTCAGAAACAACTTGGTCGGTGGTTACAGCTAACGGTCGATTTAGGTGGAGATCACAGAAAAAGACACCAACTTTTATTTTTTATTAATTCACATGTATGTTTAAATTCTTTTAACAATGGAATAGGGTCTTGGATGTCTCTCCCTTCACGAACACTGGATTATGTAAAAAGGTTTATCGTATTGCGGCTGGCACAGTTTTTAATCATGTTTCATCAATAACGCGAAATGGGCGGTTTAATTTAGAGAACACCTTAACCCACCGAGTCGTCGTTTGCACATTCCTCTGGCTGCTCCTGTTGGGTGGCACTACATTCTTTTGCTTGTTCACACTTCCCACTACAATAAACCTTGTCTGTGTCTTCATCTTTCTCTCTCTCTCTCTCACACACACCATCACTTTCTCTGAGCTGAATTGATCCACTTCATTACCACAGATGAGTCAGGAGTCGCATAATAGTTAATAGGACTATGCATATATGAATTTCTTCTGTGTACCTACACTTGAAGGTATACCACTATGGTCAGCTGAAAATGGCGAGGAGCTGAGAATCGAACCCAGGGTCTTCTGCTTTGAGTCACGGAGGGTGCTGCCCTCAACATCATTTCACCTTCAACTACTGAAGAAAGTGTGTCCAACCTTGCGATCTAAGCAGGAGATCGGCTCGTCGCATTTTCATCTGGCCGCAGTTATCAATTAATAGACTCTCAAACCCGACATTTGAGGCAGGCGTCAATTGAGGAAAGGATGAATTTACGGATGGTAAACTGTTAAGACCACAGAGTTCGTGATTGTAAAGTTATAGAGATAAATGTCTGGCAGTCGGTTATATTACTCAATAAAAAGAAACTCTTTTCCAGCAATTTACGCGATCTGTAGTAAATTACTCAAGAGGTTGGCTGCTAAAAATAAATCGCGGAGTGACTTCATTATATGACACATTGTTTAACGACATTCCACGGCGACTATAAAATATCCGACCTCGAGATCTGGAATGCTTGGAGTGTTGAATGCCTCTCATGCCACCGGTTGAGTAAAAGTGGAAAGTCATTACAGCGAAACTCGTAACACTCGCGTTGTTTTACCTCACGTCTTCCTGTCGTTTCTGCTCACTTGGTAATTCCTCGTCAGGAGAAGAAAGAAACGACTCCAAATAAAAAACGGCTCCACAATTTTCATCTCGTGTTTAGTACTGAATCACGAATCCAGGAAACTTACTTTGACTTCCGCTTTATCAGTTTTCTTAAGGTATTGTAATAGCTCAAACATTGCATCTGAACACTTTGATGGATTGTTCACGTCTTTTAATTAACTTTGTAGCTTTAAAATGTGAAGGAAAAGAACTGTTGGAGATCCACTACTTCATAAGCATATTAAAACAACATAAAAAAATCTATTAAAATAGATTAGCTTAGCGGAAGTTAATCTCTAGCCCCAAAAAATTGAAATTTATTTTAGTAAATCACCATAAGTTATGGACAAACCATTACTAGGCATTTTTGAATTGTTTTGTGTGTTGTTGTCGTGAAACTTAAATTATTCGTAGGATGTCAATTTACTTTTGATGTACAATGACAAGGACTCCACCCATGCAAATAATAAAACAGCAACTGGCCTTTCTGGAATTTTTAACTCTTACTCAAACTCTGATGTATCAAAAGGAAGCCTAACTCAATGACGATTTCCCACTCCAAAGAACATGACCATGAAAGTTTCGATTCAACCCATTTAGTGGTTTATGCACGAAACGTCTCCCACCGAAATTTATTTGCTGATTATTTGTCTGTTTATCAAACTTCGCGAAATTATTTTGTAACGACTAGGAAGAAACCAATTATACCTCAGGCGACGCGGAGAAGCATCAGCGCATACCTTTTAACGTAAAAAAGTAGAAAAATACCATGACAAATTTCAAATAGAAAAATCAATAATGCAATGGAATTTCAAATTAGATTTCTTTCAGTCAGTACATGGAAATATTTAAAAAATACATTTTTTTATTTTGTCTAGATTTTTCAAAAGTTTCCTTTAAGATTGCTTATTGACTCTTACGTTTTTTGAATCAACTCACAAGGTGTATGTTCTGGTAAAAACAAACTTCGTTTTCATAATCGTCATAATCGTTTTCATAATCGTCACGTCGCCAGTGTTGTTTCGCGGTTACGAGAAGAGAGGTCTAATGGAAAGGAGATTCCTTCGATATGAAAATGAGACATGTGCTGAAGAGGTGCTCGAGTCTCTCTCAAGTACCGTGTTATAAGGTATCTGAGAGCGGAGAGCAAATATTTGATGCCTTGCGGACAGCGTTTTGCCACGTAACGCTCCATTCACCAGTGAAGGAAGGAACGAACGAACGAAAGAACGGAATTTGTTGCGGAATTAGAGCCCTCTCCATTGAAGAACTGGTCCCGTACGATTGTTTAGTATCGGTGGAATTAATTCGTAACTGCTGGTAAATTATGGTCTTTATAATTTTTCTTTTCACGCGATTTTATATCCAATTATTATTAATAATAGTAATATTTCTATCTGCACATAATTTTGGCACGATTTACGTCATCTGTGGCCCTATCCCGGTCGAGATTTTTCTCTTTTTTTTTTCCTTTCGTCACTTTAATCGAAATTGTTGGGATAGCATCTTGCTTGCTTCCAGATAATATAGTTGCTTTGAACCCTCCACGTGATCATACGCTCTTTATGACTGATATTTTGCTAATAAATTATTGATTTATGTTATTTATCGGTATTTCTTTGAACAAGTAAAGAATACTGTTGTACAAGTAGGAGTGAAGGGATTTGGATATGCGAGTGAAATAATCAGACGTAGTAAAGTAACCCATTAAGCGTCAAGAATTATGTTCTATGTAGAGAGAAAATACAATAAAAAAGAAAACATTGAAGAGATTACTGCAATGAATTAAAGAAATAGAATACTTTTTAATATTTCTTCGTGCTATGGAAAATACATTTAAAACGATTTTGGGTGCCTATTTCGTGTATCACCCTTCCCAAACTAGAAGGTAATACTCGTATAATCCCATGGTTTTGTACAAACTTGAATAGTCCAGTCGTTATAACAATTTAAGAAATGAATGATATAAATATTACATTCTTGGCGGGGTCCTATTTACAATGAGCTCTACACGTTTTGGTGTCACTTTTGCTTGATAACTGCGCTTGAACTATTATAAATGAATAACTCAATGAATTTTTCAGATTCCATTCAATAATTTGTAAACATTTATTTTATTAGAATTTTAAAGAAAATTTGCCAGAAATTTTGGTAAAATATTTCTTCGATATAATTGCCTTGTATTGAATTTACATTTTATTTTCATCCCCACATCTTACAAGGAATTAAACTAAGCTGCATACCATCCTAAATTCCGATATTGTCGCTTCGCTCGTATAAACGTAGGAATCCGTTTCTGATTTATATCATTCGGCAACCGGACCGATGACAATTTGTCTTCCCTTAATCCAAACTTCAGAAATCGACAACAAAGTTCAAAGAGGACAGAGAAAAGAAATGAAAAACGAGATGAAAGAGAAACCTTGTCCTGCTTTCGATAATATTTCGTACCCATGAAACTTTGTAAGGCTCTGAGTGTCACGCGGCAGTTTCGAACGATGGCTCTTGGCTTCGGAACCCTTCACATCTTCACATGTCCCGAAGTCTCCTTGGAAAGCAGTGAAGCCGTGCACTACTGGCGACGCCCTTGTTTAAAAGATCAGTTCATTCAACTCCACCTTCATTTCCGCACCGCTCCGCGCCGCTGTGTATTTTTCCTGCAGCGCGCTCTACCGTACACGAGAGCAGGTGATGCAGAAGTCGACCATCTTCTGAAGATCGACACATTTCTGTTCTCATGTTCTCAGGATAGTGAAGGAATGCTGATACGAGTCCGAATATGTCTACACTCCATGCACTGTCATACATGTTTCACGTTTGACAAGTCTCTTGTTCTTCAGCGTACAGAAATAATATTTCTATTCCTTTTGTCATCTCTGCAATTATCTATTTTTATTATTTATAGCTCTCGTCCAAATGATTTGTATGAATTATAGTTTGTTCATGATTAAATAAAATTATAATGAAGTCGATCTAAAGGTTGAAAAAAGGTAGAGAAAATTAGGAAGTAATCTCTTTTTGTTGTGTAATTTCAAGCAATGTGCGGAAATACAGAGCAGTTAATCGCCAAGATTCCGAACTCATAGGTATTTATGATACTCAAGCAAAAATGAATTCAATTTTCGGAACGTATTTTCAGGTGCAGTTCCACAGCGTGTGTACGAAGTTGATTTTCGCCACCTGAGTCAATTTCTCCCAGAGTATTTTTTTACGAATGTGAATATTCTAGGTCACCACTATTGAGAAAAATGTCGATTTTCATTTAAAATGCCTTTTACTAGAACATTCAAAAGATAAAATGACTTTAAAAATATGAAGTTCTGTCGAATTTTTTTGTTTTCTTTTTCTTTTATGAATTTAATAACTCTCAAATCTGACAAATGAAAGAAGTTCTACATTTTCCTTCATTTAGAAACTTATTTTATTGTGAAGTAAGCTATGGGAAATCTTCGTACGGCATCAGTCACCCCCTCACATCTCAAAGGAGATTCTGGGAAATTAAAATTTGATCTTCATGGACCGAAGTTAAAGAAAAACTTCATTTATTACAACAATATTTTGAAATATAATTCATCGTAAAAAGCCACCAAAACTACCTTCTCTCCCTTGAACTGAGAATCCTAGCATTCTTGTTCTGTGGGAATCGTGGCTACGTGAGCAGACAGCTTTTCCCTGTCGTTGAAAGCACTGGCAGCCGACAGAGCGACGTTCGCCTTTCTCTAATCTGGGTCGCGATGCGTGCCACATTCCGAACACGCCACCCCTGTCGCAGAAGGGTGCTTTACTCCCTCATCCCCCCCTCGGGCCGAGAGCAGTCGTCCTTACTATCTTTAAAAGTGAAGGTTTTCTTTCGCGACTGATTTACCACCGGAGCGCTCCATGTCAGTGACGAAATCTTCCGCTGTGGAAAATGTGCGAGGCGACTCTCAACAGATTCTTTCCTCACGAAACACACATTGCGTTTCTTCATTTAGGTAAATATAGAATTTTTCCTTTTCCTTTTACGGGAAAAGTTAGAAAAATACGGGACTGACCGAAGTTTTCACGACGCTTTGCGATATGAGTAGAAGAAGTTGTCATTTCTATATTTCGTGATGTCTGTTGACTTCTTGAGACACTAGTTTTTGTCTTGATTTTGTCAAGGATTATTCAGGGAAGCTGTTTAAACAGCGTAAGTGGGGGATTGAACAATGTGGATGACAAAAAACGACTTCACTCTAGCAAGGACGGGATTGTCCCATCAGTTCCGACGAAGGGTCCAAACATGGAGAAAAACCAGGTCCAGGATGTACACAGATGCAATATAGATTAAAACAAAATAAATTATAATAATAAACAATTATGTACTTGCATTAGTGTAATTGAAATATTATAACCAATATGAGATAATACTTCAGACAAGTTTTTAACTGGCACATTCTACTACTACTTTAGAGTAGTTACACAAGCACTTGGTACATAACTGGGGAAGAAAGAAGAAGGCTGGTGAAATAACGCGGGAATTGAAAGTAATTCTTTCACCGCAGGGAATAGCTTCATCCAACCTGCACCACCTCTTTGGTGTACTTAGTACGATGACCTCGAGTTACTAATTGTTCCAATAAGCATGAAAAGCAGTTCAGCGATATTCTTGCAAGTCTAAGTGTAGAAAAGTTTCTCTTCTGTCTTCTACAATATTCCGTTTTACTATACCAAGACGATGGCTATACATTGATATCTCTTTCCTGCTTAGTCTTTGTATTATGCCACCTTGTGTTGTAGATTGCTTCTGCGTCGTCATAAAAGGGTTTCATACTAGTTTTTGTCCTTCAGTGTCTACGGAGTAACGATTTATTTCCATCATAATTTGCGGTAATTGTACCTTTGTCTGGTTTTGGTTAAATTGACTTGTTGCCGATAATGGTCTTTGTCCCGGTTATCGGAAAGCACTTAAAATATTTTGAACGTATATCAAGAAGTTAACAGTAATTTCACGGGGAATCGCGAAACGGAAGCGTTCTAATCTGTTCCATGAAGTGTCCGGAAAAGACTTTTCCGTTATGTTCAACGAACAGTTGTAAAGGTATGCGCTTCATTTAGTTTTAGAAAAAATTATTGTGTGAAGACAGGGATAAAACTATTTTAGGGTTCTTTTTAATCGAATTAAGAGCGACTATCGGAACATGCGTTTTTTTTTCTTCTTTTCCTGGATAAATAAAATATTAAGGCTTGACAAGAGTGGTATGTATCAGTCATTTATATGAAAACAATGATACAAACCAATTTTATAAGTAGCATACTCTAAATCAAAACTAACATCTTTACTATCTCTCTTCGTATTCCCAGTTAATGTCGTCTTTCTTGTAAATTCAGTTTCAATGAAGGAAGTGGTCTTGCATTATGATAAATGACAAGTCACGTGGCACTCAATATAATTTTAAAACTCATTTTTTTAATTAACTGCCACTGTCGAAGATGACGGGTTATTGAGTGGCTGACTTTCGAGGTTATTCTGCATTACGAAGATACCATCAATTCCTCCACGGCTTGTCTCTGAAGAGCAGAGTCTGGAGCCTGAGAACCATGCTTTCATTACTCCCAATAAAAGTAACTCCTTTACGGCGCATGCCCGACATGGTGCGGTGTAGCGACCATAAAACACGCGGCAAACAATACAGCGGGCGCTAATGAAACAATGGGCGAGATGCTTTACCTCCACAACCCTCTCATGGAGTCTCTATTCCGTGCTGCCGCCGCGCCGGCCGCTGCCACCTTACTAACACCTCGTTGTCTCACTAATGTCAATTGGACAGATAGAGGATTCAGTATTAATCAGTCTGTTAGCATTCTTGTTACTTTCTTAATCATATGAGGAAAGTATGAAAATGGTCCAAAATAGAAAGTTTCGTGATATGTACGATTTACGAATTGCGAACTGTTCTCCGATTTTCGGTATTACAAGAACGACGTGTACATTCGATGACGTAACAAACGAACTTTAGATCAATACCATACTTTGGGAATGATTTTGGTTTCATTTGGAATTGAGCCCTACTTCTGGACAGCTAATTTCGATATCATTGCCTTCTACTTTCCTCTACTCAACATTTTGAAAAATTGAATGTATAATTTTGTGTAAGAGTATTAAAATCTGTATGTAGTTTGTGATTCATTTTTGTACGACACACCATTTGAGAGAAAATGGTGTCTGTGAAAATGGTGTCATACATTTATGAAAATGTTTGGCCTATTGTTTTGAACGTTAAGTCCTGTAAATTATACTAGATCGATTTCTTGATAATTCTTTACTTTGTACTATGCCCTGTTGGTCAGAATCATAGTTAGAAAGTTGAGGGTAGCAGAGTTCACAATTTTTGGAATTAATAATATTAATATAATAATAATAATAGTCGTACCAACAACTTGATTCACGTGGAGGGGTTACTAATAGAGTAATTAAAAGGAGGAGGTGGATAGAGGAAAAAGGGTTAGCTTTTCAGTAGTCACAGCTATATGAACTGGGACATGTAAAAAGCTACAAATGTTTCTGACCCCACCGGGAAATGAACCCGAGATGACTTCGTGAAGAGAGAGAACGCTACCACCTGAGTCACCAGAGGGGTAATCCAATACTTCATCAAACGCAACACGAAGGATCCGAAATAAATAGAGAACCGAGCCAATGACACGTCTTTAGGCAACTTCATATTTCCTCACGTGATTCGCTTGGCTGCGTGCACCGACTCGAGGAGGCGTAAGAGCGCTACGCGGAACCACAAGAGGAAGAGGAGAAGAAGGAAACGGGATGAAACGGGTGAAAAGAAGAAAGTGGAGGTCATTATCTTCGTATTTATTTGAAGGATTGAATCCAGTCCCGGAAGTGTAGCAGACTCATCAGGAGCAAGACGCTGAGTCGAAGCAAATAGTGGTGCATTCAACACACTTTCAAACGAACTACTCTTACTATGTGATCATGTTCCAATTTTTTAAATTGATTTATTTCGATCAATTCTTGAAATTATATTTAATGGATCATAATTTAGTAATATATTCTGCGTATCTTGTAAATCCATCTTTAAGAGGAAGGGATGTAGTATTGATTTAATCCCACAGCTCAAGTTCCTTTATGCCTATGTGTATTTATGTTCAGCACTCGGGTTTTCTATAGATATCTGAATTTATATTAGTTAAATTTTATAACACGAAATATCATTTGTTAGTCCCACTTATAAAACTTTGTTAATTTTGGTTTTCACCCTCACTTTTGTATATTTAGGTATATATTTCACTAATATAAAAGGTTCGCATGTTTTTCTCTCCCCTAGACGTATCGGTCAATCCAAAAATCAGGAGGAGTTAAGTCAAATGTGCCTATAATTAAGAAGATTTCTGCTGTTTGAATATATTGGTATTCCAAAAGCACAAGATTGATAATACCTTGTAGTCTTGTATATATTTATCACATCGACCTTCGTTAAAATTACTTTACTGTTAAATTTATGACTTCAAAATCGTCACATACCCTNAATACCTTGTAGTCTTGTATATATTTATCACATCGACCTTCGTTAAAATTACTTTACTGTTAAATTTATGACTTCAAAATCGTCACATACCCTATCTCCTTAATGAAACGTCGACCTGCATTTCTGTTATTCTTTTTCTTCTGGGGGTACTTTAGGCCAAAACGGACAATACCGGTGTCTATATCAATCATGAAGTACCTTCTTAACTCACGATTGTTGTAAAAAGAAGTCAATTTCGTTTGTTTTAATTATTTTAAAGTCATGGGAAATCCAAAGGTTTCCGAGAGACTTAGGAAACCGTGTCATGTGTAGCTACATCCTCAAACCCCGTCTTCAAATGCTCCTCTTGGGGATAGGCGTCCTCCTCGTCTTGCTGAGCATCCAACTGGGACTAATGCTGGAAGCCTATGCTTCCAATGGACGGAGCTCTAATAAACGCAGAGTGCTTTTTAAGCTTCGCTGCCTACTTTCCCGACTTAACGTTTTTACTCCGTTTCAGTGAACTAGAGAGATCTTCTGATAGAATTGTCAGGAATAATACATGGAAATATACGAGGGGTTGTTTAATATTAACATGATTTACAATCCATCATGTTCCTGGAGTCCTCCTCCAAGCATGAAAGTTTTCGGGGGATGGGAATAAGCACCTCTTTGCCATTGCGACATCAATTTTGATGCTACGGTTTGGTACAATGTTTACTTGGCTTTTTATTTGTTTTCGTCAATATTAGCAGCAGTTGTTTACTGTCAATGAACCAGGTGCACATCGGTCATGATAATTTAATTTGACTATATCTGGGAACTTCATTTATAGAGAAGAAAACCTCACCTCTGAGTATTTTATTTAGACCAAATGAACACATTATGTTGATTACTTCTACGTTATGCTCGATTTAAAGACATTTTCACTGGATGAACATATTAAAAGAGTCCATGCAAACGCTGTAACGCCGTTAAACAGGAACGCTTTAACGGAGTTTCATTACACATGACCGACAGCAATGTTCTCTAGCGGGAGGACATACTAGTAGCGCTTCCTGGGAGGCTGTATAAGAATTAATTGGTCCCCTGACGTATGCTAAACATACAATATATTTTGCTGACTCCGTTCTAATTTTGACGCGAGTCTAATAAATTTTTGGAAGACAGATTTACATTTCATTTTATAGGCATTGTTGTTTGTAAGTAAAATATAGTTGAAAATAATTTTGGACCATCGTAAGTCGAGGGCTATCTAATTTCACGGTATCAGTCTGATTCAAGATGTTGACATCACTATGACGGGCACTCACTTGGACGAGCTTTCAGGAGATTCACGGACTTAAATCAATCTCATTATCGCGCCAAATCTAGATGTGTGTTTTGGACTAATTAATTTGCCTGCTTAATGATACCATTAGCAGTGAGAACATTAGAGATGACTTTAGGTGGAACGCGAGTTGTTTGCATCGGTCTCTTAATGTTCCAAATTAATTTATTGCTTCCCTTTTTCTCCCTGGTACGTGTTAATTTTTTAGCCGCTCTATTGGTTTCTTTATTAACGGGAAACAAACTTACATTATAGAAAAAATAGAGAATGAAATCCCGGGAAATTATTTTTACTGTATTTTACAATAACATAATTTCTAAAAGAAAGTCGCAAAGATACTGGAAAATAAAGGAAATTCGTCTCGGAGTGGTGGCGATGTTTCGCATTGAAAGGTGGTCGCTCTCTATTACCCTGAAACTGTAATGGATGTCCCAATTGATGAAGCTGGAGGTTGTCAGAGACCATCCGCCCGCGCGTCTGTTTACCTTGAAATGCTTTCAATGTGAATGGTGGCCATTCGCCAGTGTCAAACTTGGTTATGCGTGGACGGAAATGACATCACCGAATACGTCAGTGGCTGCACAGCGGGACGGAGGCTCTGGTCGGTGTTAGCAGCTTGGAAATGAAACTTCGCCCACTCCTCGCAGTTGGAATGTAGCTCACGAAGGACGTGGAAATATCTTGGAGTGTTTATGTAAAGATCATTATTATGTACATAACATTGATAACATATAGGTTAGACTAACTTTCATATAAATGGTTAGAACTTACTGGTCGAACATTACTGTGATAATACCTACTGAATTTGTGAGCACATAGATTATCTAAAATGTTATTCCTAAAGTTAGTATGTAATGTGTATTAATGGTTTGAGTTCATAATTGTTTTAAGATGCCAAAAAACGCAAAAATTAAAAAATATTTATTTAATACTTGGAATGTCTATATACGAGTAAAGTTCCTTAATGTTTCTACTCGTCCTATTCCACATTCTTGTAATTAATTAAAATTTTTTTGAGAAATGTTAGGAAAAATACGAGAACAAGCGTCTGACTTATCAATGTATGCATGACGTATTAACTACATTCAACTCTTATATTGTACCGACTGAAATGAATGGAAGTATTTCTGTAAGTCTCCAAAGGTAGAGTAGTCCAGGTTGCGTTTCAAAGGCAGCGCTACCATCTGTTTACATTCGAGTAAATAACAAAATCGAAGTTGCTCCGTTGCTTAATTAGGAGCATTGTATTTAAACGTAGTAGAGTTGAAAAATAAAGCGGACAGTCCTCTGTGGCTAGTTTCTGCCGTGGATGTGGCTCGAGTCTTTTATTCCGCACCGACATCCACCGTCGGTCTCCTTGATATACAAACCAAGTCCCTCTCCACGTGGAGCACCTGAGTTTTATGCGTCTCCGTGCCCACGGTGCTCCGAGCGTCTACTTTGTCAACCGATAGTTTTATGGAGGGAACCACAATGGTGGGGCGAGGAGGTGAAGTGAACCTCTTTATGGATCCGAAAGAGTAGACTCTTGCGGACTGCCGTGAACGGGTCTTCCAGCGCCACTATGAAGGTGATGAGCGTATTAGACATTCTTACTTAATTAGGACCATAACTTCTCCAAACTCCTGTCATCAGAGCTTCATAATCAGGTGGAGAGCCGCCACTCATCGCACGATGGAGTTCATTTCGGGTGGGTGGGAGGGGGTAAATCCCGTGAGGACTAGCGAGCGGGGGTGGAGGCCAACGATCCCCGGAATCTGAATTGCTAAAGAGCAACGCTGAAAACTGACAGAGGGAGGGAGGGAACATGAGGATCCGTGGTTCGTATAACTCGTCACGAGGGAAACTTAGAGGGATGGGGGAGGAGAAGGAAACCAGAGAAAGGGAGGGGAAGACTGGGCGGCGGCTACGGTTTTCCTCTTTAATGTGTTTTCAGTCTCAGGATTATGATCGCTATAAAACATGCCACTTCCGCAAAAGTTTTCCCTGAAGCTCGTCTTACGAGCGCGGGATGCGTCTATTGTGTATCGGAGTCGGGGGTGGGAATCGTAGTGGAGAGAGAGGGTGGTGTGGCTTCCTCACTTCGGTTTCTGAAGGGAGAGTTCCCGTGGTAGTTCCGGGGGAGCGGATTCGGTGATTCGTCGGGAGCTTCGTTGTAGCTGCAGCAGCTCCGACGGATACACGGCGATAAACCAATTGAACTTCCAAGCGCCTCTTATGCGTTTCTCACAGACGGAAGACTCCGAGCGAGGGTTGAAGGGTCGTCGACTTTCAGGTGCCTTGGCGAATATGTCGAATGAATATTTTATGGCGCGTCCACTTACATGCTCGTATTCTTGAGGAAGGTTAGGGAAATGGCACGTCATAGTGCTATATCTATCATTCGTTTGAACACGACTTTATATCTTACTTTTACTCCGAATATTTACACTGGGAGAAATAGATTGTGAGAAATAGATGAAATAGGATGTGAGATTCATAATCGGAGGAAGAAAATGATTCCTCCAACCATTGGATGTGACATCTCAACCTTATTATATCCTAACTATAAGGATGTGTTGTCATAACCAAAGGCTTGCAGAATTCCTTATCTCTTTTAATTTGGATCACGCTTCCAAACCTAGGGTTCTTGTATATCCATAGTGATTTCTAAGTGTACGGAATAATTTATGAAACGTCCGTGTAATCCCTCGTGAAAATGTTTTCCAAAATTTACCCCCGAGAATTATTTTTAACAAGCAGGCACCTTCATTACCCATGAGAAAATTAAATCTTCGAATAAAAAGGCAAGAAACGTATTTAATGTAATCGGTTCTTATGAATTTCCGAAACAAAGTTATAAGTAAATTTATAAACAACTTATCAATGATAAGTAATATAAATGGATTGGAAAGTTGTAAATGGCAGTTTTCATTCCTAGTTCCCATGTGATTAGCTCCTGAGCTATGCACTTCTCTATCCGAATGAAAAATGTTTCTAGATGGTTGTAAATAGCTTACGGTGACACAGGCATGTTAATTTCCACTAAGTTAATAAATAAGACTAACTTAGACTTAATTAATCCTGGAATGGTGAAGATGGAAATCACCATTCGTACATTAAGAGTACGTCACAAGTTGGGGATCTGTTATCTCCGGAAGGGACTGAATTCAGTTCACCACAAAATCTTGAGGGAAAAATGATTGAAATTCAAAAATTGAATAAATTGATTAATCATAGGGAGGACTCTAGTGAACTAAAATGCAACGAGACATAGAGAAGAAGCATACAGTATTCGTAATAGTACGATGTATCGCTGCTTTATCTTGTGTCAAAATCGAAAGTCTAAATCCAGAGCCATGATATAGATGATGAAAATACCTGAAACAAACACCTATTGGGAGCATTGTGTCGGGAGCTGGAGGTTATAAGGATGGTAAAATAGAATAAAATTTAAACAATATATAATAAATACACTGACTGAAATATGCAAAGTTCATTTCACGTAGAGTATAATTCTGGAATACGCATTTATATTTGGAATGTTATTTTCTTAGTCTCAATCGCGCAACCTACGGCGAGACTGTAAAAGTGCTTCTCGTCGCTCAGCGATCGACGGCATTTGTTATGTCGGCAAGGTAATTGGTTGTCGTGTCGAAAACGTTCCACAGTTTGCACCCATGGGAGTGAGAGCCTGGCGGTCGACTTACGAGGAAGTTAATCCATGCAAATAATTTGTATCTTCCCGGTTCGGGTAACTACTTCTCCCCCCGCCCCCTATCCACACGAATTTAATGCAGTGTTCTCACGCAAGTGGACGCAACAAATGCGGTTCTCCTCATCTCATCTCGCCACCGCCGCGAGCTGCAGCTGCGTGACAAAGCGAAACGCTTCTTCGGGTTTTCTTTGATTTTGTAGCAGTCAAACAAAAAGTGGAGCGAGTGTCGAAGACCATCTTCTCGTACTGGAGAACTCCAGCCGCCGCCTCCGCGTTGATCGGATGCAACTAGAGAGGGGTTTCGGAGACGACTGCAATGAGCGTATACAACTTCAAATTATCTTCTGCGATGCCACCATTCCACATTTTGTGATAAGACTGTAGTTCTCCACTCTAGTTCTCCACTCTAGTTCTCCACTCTAGTTCTCCACTCTAGTTCTCCACTCTAGTTCTCCACTCTAGTTCTCCACTCTAGTTCTCCACTCTAGTTCTCCACTCTAGTTCTCCACTCTAGTTCTCCACTCTAGTTCTCCACTCTAGTTCTCCACTCTAGTTCTCCACTCTAGTTCTCCACTCTAGTTCTCCACTCTAGTTCTCCACTCTAGTTCTCCACTCTAGTTCTCCACTCTAGTTCTCCACTCTAGTTCTCCACTCTAGTTCTCCACTCTAGTTCTCCACTCTAGTTCTCCACTCTAGTTCTCCACTCTAGTTCTCCACTCTAGGTAGATACCTGTCGAGACCGACGTGTATCATCAGTCTCATGATGCAAGTGGGGCATAGAAACAACGTTCAACGATTTTTCATTTGATACATTGGTACTGGTATAATTTAAATCACTACTACGTTTTATTCTCACAACAACGAAAAATAAATTAAAATTGGCATATTTGAATTTTTGTCCCGAATAAACTTTAAAATAACAAAAATTTGAAATGCATAATACAATACATTAATGAAATTTTGTATTTCTTTCCGAAATAACATTCACATAACGTTAAACAAAATTTATGCAAATGAAGATGGGAACAGTGACATTTGCGAATTGCCTTGTCACTGCTACCTTTGAGCGGAATGGATCCTGAATATTAACTTCGTGTATTAAACAACAGGCATGGCGGATAAATCGTTAGCTGGTACCCTGTTATGAGAATCTGCATCTCAACTTGGCATGGACACTGGACATGAATTATAAAAATATCAATACTAATGACTTGGGGTTCCATTCTTTGAGCAATACTAGATGGTTTCGAATAGAGATACAATCATGCATGATGTTGGAGTTTTATGGTTATTGGTTAGTGAAAATATATTGTTCTTATAAATGTGTCATTTCTTTTTAATGTTATCTGAAGTTTCTCCTTTAAATTATTTATTAATTTTTTGACGTA
This sequence comes from Laupala kohalensis, assembly GCA_002313205.1. Lineage (NCBI taxonomy): Eukaryota > Metazoa > Arthropoda > Insecta > Orthoptera > Trigonidiidae > Laupala > Laupala kohalensis. The sequence continues at coordinate 543,563 of NNCF01129218.1, forward strand.
TAATAATTCAGTCTACTAACCTTGTGTTCTCTATCAGTTTCGGGACACCTTTGTTGTAGAGGATCGAAACCTGATGATGACGAGGGCGCGGGGGAGGGGCGCGGGGGACAACGTGACGAAATACACACAACATTGGCCGGAACGGAACAAATAAAACAGGACAGAAATAGATCCACTGGGGGAAAAGTAGAGGAGATGGAAAAGGAAACGGGAGGGGGAGGTGGTGGAGTAAAGGGACCGCAAACATAAAGAATGTTAAGGAAGGAAGCATCGGTAAAAAGGTGAGAAAAGACAGACACCGTGAAACAAACGAAAAAACGACACACAAAAGAAGAGCGAGAATGTGCCCCCAAAAAAGTCAAAGTCAGTCGAAGAAGATAGAGCAAGAGAATGGAGAGCAAAAGAAAAAGTGGGATTTGTAATATTTTCTCACGGCAGGCAAACGTTTGCTCTGTTGTGATAAGATTGCGTCAACAGAGCGGCTCGCGCGCCGAGACGCTCCTCCCACACCTTGGATCAACAACACTTGGCGTTTGGAGGTGAAACCGCTTTGGGCCGGCCGGCCGATCGGCCGCGTCGGCGCTGCACCGTACCGTGAGTCAGTTGTTTTTCGGGACCGCTGCCGCCTTACGCGAGCAGCCCCCACTCTCACCCCAGCCCCCTCATCACCTCCTCCCTTTCCAAGCGACCACCCTCTGTTGTCGCCTCAGCCCCGAAAAGTCTCCGCCCACTCAACATAGACCTCTGTCCGGATTATCATGTTGAAACTATTTATTACTCTAGCATCTCAACGGTTCTCTCTCTCTCCAGTTTTGTCCTTTAGTTCCAAATGTTTATCCTTTATTTTATTACTTTCATCAAATGTCTTTCAGCAAGACCCAAACCATCATTTTACTCCCTTCCACCTGACCATCATTGACCATGAGTGAATTGGAACGGAGAGAAGTTGTTTCGCCGGTGAATGTAAGGTACCGTATCGACTCAGGATAGGAGAAACTCCAGCTGAAAACCTCGCCTATTTCGGAGAAGCGGGATATCAAATCCGCGCTATTCCATTAAACGGTATGGTGGGAAGGGGAGCGGTATCATCACACCGCTGTCGGCACTACTTCGGAAACATTAGAATAATTGGACGCATCGCCTTATTTATTTCTCATCGCTTCGAAGGACTTCATTTACAATTTTTTTTAATTGAAAAGATCTTGTGACTATTCTGGTACTCAAAGAATTTCACCAATGGTGGGGGTGGGTAAATTACTATATCTAATTAGCAGTCAATATCAAAGTATTAGTAGATACTGACATTCATTCCCAATTTCGTATATTTCATGTAGTTAATCGCAGTCTTTATCCAGCGTGGACTGATCTTCTTGCTACACTGAGGTTTGGAATTATGTATAAGTAAAGGAAAATAAAATTAATAGAGAATTATCTCCCGAGGTTATTGAATAGGAGATTATTTTGAAATATATTGTTTTATATTCTCGTGTAATGTAGGAATAAATCGGATGTAGCATTAAAATACCGCGAAGTTTTCTCTTGATGCATAATGTACGGGGGAGTGGGTGATGAAGAGGTGAGAGAAGCAGTGCGTTCCATCCTCCTCTTCAATTTGTCCTCAAGTGACTCGCGTCGCTTCATCAGTCACGTGCTTCTGTCTATGTAAGGCGCCTGCTAATAAATCCACTACGACGTCGACGACTGCGGAGACACAGGACCCGTCCAGGTAGAACCCCTCTCTCCCACTCACCACCACATTCGTCTACCTGTGTGTGAAATGCTCGCCTCCTACCCCGTCACCTCCACTCCGGTTTTGTTGTGACTTTATTTCGTGAAAAACTAGGAGTAACTTTGCTTGTTAAAGCTCCGCCAGCATAAATTCTTCCGAGGTGGCGTGATGCGTGTTCTCTAATGGAGGCCGCTATATATTTGTTTCGCGTGTGATTTGTTGCCTCTAAAAATCTCATTTGTCCTTTATTACTTTAGAAACGTCTTTATTTATCGTCGCTGTCTCTCCGCAGTCGCGGTGTTTTTGTTTTTCCACCCTCCTCCTCCCCATCCCTCTCCGCCCGCGCGCCCTCTAATTAACAAGTCGCGATTCGCCGCGGTCCCGGAGTCCTTGTTACCCTCAGTTTGGATAAGATATAATGAGTAGCGGTGGTGGAGCCGCCGGCGGCTACGGCGTCGTGGTTTATTGGGCCGCCGGACCTCCCGGGTGGGTGGGCGAGCGAACGGGCGACTCACCTGCTGCCTCCATCCCACTCCCCCCTCCCCCTCACCAGAGCACTGGTCACAGCCACTCTCCCTCCACTGCCGTGCGGAACGACGTCTTTGTCGGCGAAGGCCTTAGGACGAGCGCTGTGTAGCTTCCGGCGACGTATGTCTCGAGCTGTGTGAGGTCGTTTGCTGTTGCGATAGGTCGATTGTGGTGGCAGGGCGGCACTGGGCGATGAGAGGGGAGGCTGCTGATTTTGTCGTCGTCATCTCCCAAACAAAGGACGACGAATGGGTGTCAGATTGGCGTGGAACGAGGCTTCGTCGAGAATTCGGTGAGCCAGGGAAGTTGTAGCTGTTGATACATACTTCATCCCTTCATTCGTGAACAATTAGATTTTGATGGAGGATGGGAAGAAACATCGAACTGCATTTAATCTCGAATAGATTCCCAAATTATTCTACTATGCTAGTTTTATCTTTCTTGGGTGCGAGTTTAGAGTGGTTAGAAACAGTTCTGCATCTTTAGATATTATTTTTGGACATTCCTATTTTATCTTAGTATGTTCAGTATGTGATGTGGTAAAATACTGGGACGTTCGTTAGATGCGGCGTTCTGAATACCCGATGGAATTCTCGAATTCTAAGGAAAGATTTAACGAGGGGTGGACTGTTTCCCTGGATCATTGGCGGAACACTCAAAATAATATGGGAGAGACCGGAAACCTTCTTGGACAGGCGGTTACATAAGTTGATCTATTATTATTGTGAAAATATGCCAAACATTAATTGTAAAATTAGAGCATATATACCGAAGAACGCTGTCTGCCTAATTGTTAAAAGACTCTCGTAATCTTAAAGTCAATTGCGCTTGGTTTATCTGTTCTGCCAATTCGTCACCTACTGGCTTTCTGATAGAAAGAGGATTTATTTACTTACGGGTAAATATTNGTCACCTACTGGCTTTCTGATAGAAAGAGGATTTATTTACTTACGGGTAAATATTGACTTTTTTTTAAATATTGAGTTTTACTGAAATTTTTTAATAATGAAATATAACAAAAACGTCATTAGTACATTAATGAATAAAGTATGGAACGAACCAAGAAATACACAATGATAACATATTTCTTCACGTGCCACAAATTCCGCGTGTTTGAAATGTAATACGATTTTATTTTATATTATTATATTATTATTTAAGCAAGTTGTGTTACGCATTCCGAAACTTAGTTAACGCAGTTAGTCCACGTATTTCCCGTTGCGTATATTTTGCAAACGTTTACTCCCATTTACGTTACTGCATTACCTTCTGGAGTAATTCCGGTCAGAGTATTCAAACTTTCAGAATTCAGAAAAGGATAGTTCGGATAATTTGTAAATCTCACCCCCGAAACTCTTGTAAACCTTTATTCAAGGAATTAAATATCTTAACACTTCCCTGCATTTATATTTATGAAACGGTCTTCTTTGTTAAGACCGAAAATCCTGGCCCGGGTTTTTCTCCGGTTTTCCTTCGGGTAGAGGTGGATTTCTTACACAGGTTCTCTAGGCTTTGTCTAGGGACGTGTTTATTGTAACAATAAATCGTGAATTTAGTGTTTTTTCAACTCTTATGATTTTTAAACACTATACTCAGAATAATCTATAGTTCGATAATAACTTGTTCATGTAAATTTACAAACATATTTGCGTTAAATTACAAACATATTGACATTATATATGTATTGTAACTCGCAGCTAACTTTTTATCTTATCTAGGAACTTTTGCTGAAATTTTTGAATCCGCCTCTGCCTTAGAGCCCTTGATCAGAATTGATGGGATGGTCCCTTGCTTGCTTCCGGAGAGTAAATTAGTTTATTGTCCTCCACGTGGTCATACGCAGTATGTACTGTTTTTTGACAATAAATTTATTATTATATTTTATATAATTTGTCATGTGATTGTATTAAAAATTTATAAGAACTTAACTAAATTCAGATTTATTCAACTAATCGCATTGCATACCATGAATTAAATTCTATTTGACTCCATTAGATACCCACGCATCTCGCCAACGTTATTTTACTCTCGCAATTTTAATCTCGATTTGTCATCCCCACCCCCACAATTTTTACAAGAATTAGAGACTTCCCACAGGGAGAAGTAATGAGAGCCATTTTATTCAAAAGGAAGAACATGCAATGTGCTTAAGAGATTGACGACTCCTATACATAACTTAACGAACTAACTTTCTAATATACATTTATCATGGAGTTTATTCTAACTACAGAGTGTTTTGCGAAGACTGTGTCTAGTTTATTTAACAGCTCATTAAGACACGAAAGAGTTGTCAAATGTTTTTTCCTACATTAAGCTTAATAGTATTTTATAGGGTGGTTAAGAACAAAAACATTCGGGCAGGGATGGGGCAGGCTTCAAGAAAATTTTCTTGTTATCACTGATACATCAAACTCTACCTACCAGCTCGAGTGGTTACATTTCTTGGGCGCGAGTCTCGCAGATTCATAATATAGTGAAGTACCTATAGAGAAATGATAAATGCACAAGACTGAAATCTGGTAACGGATCAATCGAGGGTCTGTATTATCCAAGTAGCATATTGCTCATTTAAGTAATTTGTACTCTACCCTTCCCAAGTATTCTTCATTAACTAGACGTTAAGTTAGCAAAAACATTTCTACAGAACGGCGTTACATCACTGTTTTGCATGGGTATTACAGATCCATTATTAAACATTGTGTTAATATGATTTTTTTTGAAGAATTATGTGTATTATTTGATAAAAATATCTCATTAATATTATTTAAATAAATTAATTCATCGAACCACTCCCTCCAAACGTGCACCCATGAAAATCATTGAAACTATGGACAGTGATCATTGGTGTCACTTGGAGCATTTTGTAGGCTGGGTCCGGGACCTAGACAACGTGGATATAGAGTATTTTTACCCAAATCCTAGCAACCTCCGTGTAGACGTCCCAACCGGTCTCTATCTCAACGAACAGACAAAAATTTCATTATGATGTCAGTGATATGAAATATTACAAAATTACGAATAAAACCATTAAAGGTACTGATACATTTTTTAAGCAATTTCTAATAGACAATAGTATTAGTATGTTTTTGTATTTTTCAGAGAAATACTCCAAAACCATTTCTGCAGTTATTTGCATTCTTCACATATTCATTTTAGATGTATCGAAGTATTGGAGAACCTCTCATGTTTTATTATGCTCCTCAGCCATGTCTTTATTCTCCTCGTGGCTGAAAGAAAATGTTCTTACCGGAAAATTCTTGGGGTGAGCTCTAGACCTGTCACTGCTCCCCCCCCCCCAACCTCCTCTAGTTACGCCAATGGCAGTGTTTCACAATAGTTCTAATGAAAGTTGTTTCGTGTTGTTATAAATGTTTCGCAATTCCTCACCACACCACCTACGTGGTGGCTGCTGCTGTCTACCCCATCGCGTAGCCTTCGCCGCCACCGCCGTTGCCTTCGCCGCCGGGGCGTGTGCGTGCGCCTGTCGATGGCAGCAAGCGGCGGGCGAGAGTAAACCACGACGGCGGCTCGCGTACTCTGTAATTGAGCGGCACGCAGCAGAAGCGGTACTGCCGCGGCGGCCGAGGAGGTGGCGGGCGTATCATTATCACATCATCACCCGTCGGCCTGGGCGATCACGGCGCGGCGGTTCCACAGGAGGAGGAGGAGAGGCGGCGTATGCATGACAGTGTTTACAGTGGATACTACAAAGATTCGTTTTTACATGAATCAGTGGTCACCTGACGATAAGAGTCCTCTTTTGAATTAGGAACACCTAAGATTTTCCTTTCTTAGAAAATTCTAACAATTTGAGATTTGTGCGAAAATATTTTTTCACGTCTGTATCATAATAATGTTCAACAATTTCACCGTTCACCGATGTATCTCTCTAATTTTTTAACATCCATGTCTGTTGTCCTTCACATTATCTCTAGCTATGTATCTAACGCATCCAAGTCTTTGCTTTGAGCGTGTATAAAATCAACTATATCTTATAATAATAAGAACTGCAACCTCTTCCATCAAAGTCTTATCCGTGAAGTAAGAATGTACCGGTGATAAGGTCACTGGAACCAATAGGGGGATAGTTAGTGCAAGTAATTGGTAATTGTAGAAACAGTACATTTTTCCGTCCCGAAACTAACCTCCACGATGCGTGCAAAAGAAAAATTAGTGTTCCACAGTCTCATTCCACAACTTTCCGCCCATATATTTGTTGCAATGTCGATAACATTTAGGGTTGCACGGTTGCGAAATAATGAATGTGCAGGAGAAAACTGTCTAGTGGATATTGAATGACTCAAAACAAATAAACTCCATCGAAGGAGGGAATCTTGTTCTCCCACGCTTATAGGAAGGACACGCTTATGTTCCGTGTCGTTTCGTAGTGCGGCTCTCTTGTAGTGCGCCATCTCTTGTGTACCTGGAGCGCCTCAAAGCAGCCGCTCGTTGCACTACCCCTAATTGACAAACGAGCTCCGGGTTAATTCCATTCCTCGTGGTTCTGCCCACCGCTCCGTGGTTTTTGTCTGACACAGTCACCACCTCCACCCACTCCATATTTTAAATTGCTTCGCCAAAGCGATGGAGCTTCGCTGGTGGCAGCTGTTGGCGCAGGAGGCGGCAGTCTCTGTGATTGCATTGACGGAGGGAGCGGCAGCGGCGGTTGCTTTTTAGTGGTCATCCACTCGCGAATCTCCCCCCACCCCACCCCTATTTCACAAACGAGCATCCAACATTCCCTCGGTCGTCCTTGCGCGAAGGTCGCCGCCGCCGGAGCGTGGGCGTCTTTCTCGATTGGCGGTTGTCGTAAAAATAACCTCGATGTTTCGTAGCGAATCCGCGGCGATTCGTGCTGCGGTCACCTGCTACGGCCGCTGCCACCCGCTGTCATCCAACCGCGCAAAATTTCGCGAGCCATCAAAGTCGCCGACGCGGCCGGCGGACGAGTTAAAAAATGTCGAGCCAATTTTCGTTGTTTGAGGCAACGTGTGTGTTCTTTTTGGCTGCGTTTGGCGACTGTTACATCGGTGGTGGCGCTGCGGTCGGCATGGCGGTGTTACCTGTTGGCATTTCCGGCTGCTTCGAGATCAAAGGATTTGAGGATGCGAAATTTCCGTCTCGTGTTTCAATGTAGTCCATTAGCTTTTGAAATCCGATGACATTTCGTAAAGCGCGTTTATTGAAGCATTAATGTGCAATCTCTTGTTTTAAAACCTTCGGTGTCTTTTCTGAGAAGTGGCTGATTATTATTTGCTATGTCTCGCTTTAAGCCTTCTCATCAATTTTCGTTTTGAAGGAATGAATTAATGTCCAATGCGATTTAGTTCTTTTGAACGTAATCATTTCTTTCAAATATATCATTTCAAACGTATTCTTTCTCACATTTTAAGACTTTTAATTTCTTCTCCCTTTTGAAACATTTTTATTTTTATACCTTCATACGCTTCATGTCAGTAATAAGACGTTATTAGAGAAAGATAAAATCACATCCAAAGACAACTGTTAAATTCCTTGAATGCGTATTCTCGCAACTATTAGGATACTTTTAATAATATTTAACTAAAATTAAACATGTTACGTCGAATGAAAATGGGAGACGAGACCGGGGAACGAACCCGGGACCTTGAGCTTTGCGCGCTCATGCGCCTACCGACTGCGCCNCTCCTTACCGGAAAGTAAATAATTATTTATTTTGCGAATATTTCTTAGTTTTGCTCAAAGTTTGCACGGTTAAATAACTTATCCCTGACACCTCATATCCGTCCGAATTTTACTCGTGTTTTACTTTGGGTATTTTGATTGGATGATCCATTGCTAACTTCCGATCAATTCCACACGGTAGTACGCACGTTTCAACGTTTTAGCGATATTTATTTATTTATCTATTTGAAATACATTTTATATCTAGTTTTTATAAAGCGGAGTGGTATTATTCCGCCTTCGTTTACTTCTGTGAAGACGCGCGTCTGCTTCAGGGCAGCAAAGGATCCCACGGGTTGCAATGGCATGTGCACCGTCGCGCTCTCATTCCCCACGACGCAAAGCTCTTTTATACCCATTTTCTTCCGATTCGCCAGCTACCCACCTCTCCACTCTCCAATCATCCCAATATATAGTACTTCTTCAGTTTTTTGTTGACTTCGCTTATTGTAAGTTTGGTTTTTTTTTCAGGTTTCTGCGAAAAATGTCATTGCCTTTACTTTTGTCAGCATGTCCTTGTGACCTTGGTGCCAGTTTTGTGAAAAAAATGTTTGCGAACTTTTTTTAGTGTTATTCTTTCACCCATTTTAGTCAAAACAGCGGCAGAAATGCGCGTTTGGATAGCTTTCTTATGCGACATAAGCCCATAGACTCGGAAGCTGATCCTAGTTACCAAGAGACCATGAAGAGAAGCGAGTTTCGATACCTAAGGTCTTAATGGAAAGGAGTCGTTAAGTGTTAATTTATTCTTTACATTTATTCTTTCTTTCTTTCTTTCTTTCTTTCTTTCTTTCTTTCTTTCTTTCTTTCTTTCTTTCTTTCTTTCTTTCTTTCTTTCTTTCTTTCTTTCTTTCTTTCTTTCTTTCTTTCTTTCTTTCTTTCTTTCTTTCTTTCTTTCTTTCTTTCTTTCTTTCTTTCTTTCTTTCTTTCTTTCTTTCTTTCTTTCTTTCTTTCTTTCTTTCTTTCTTTCTTTCTTTCTTTCTTTCTTTCTTTCTTTCTTTCTTTCTTTCTTTCTTTCTTTCTTTCTTTCTTTCTTTCTTTCTTTCTTTCTTTCTTTCTTTCTTTCTTTCTTTCTTTCTTTCTTTCTTTCTTTCTTTCTTTCTTTCTTTCTTTCTTTCTTTCTTTCTTTCTTTCTTTCTTTCTTTCTTTCTTTCTTTCTTTCTTTCTTTCTTTCTTTCTTTCTTTCTTTCTTTCTTTCTTTCTTTCTTTCTTTCTTTCTTTCTTTCTTTCTTTCTTTCTTTCTTTCTTTCTTTCTTTCTTTCTTTCTTTCTTTCTTTCTTTCTTTCTTTCTTTCTTTCTTTCTTTCTTTCTTTCTTTCTTTCTTTCTTTCTTTCTTTCTTTCTTTCTTTCTTTCTTTCTTTCTTTCTTTCTTTCTTTCTTTCTTTCTTTCTTTCTTTCTTTCTTTCTTTCTTTCTTTCTTTCTTTCTTTCTTTCTTTCTTTCTTTCTTTCTTTCTTTCTTTCTTTCTTTCTTTCTTTCTTTCTTTCTTTCTTTCTTTCTTTCTTTCTTTCTTTCTTTCTTTCTTTCTTTCTTTCTTTCTTTCTTTCTTTCGTGTTAGATGCATTCTCTAAAAGTAGAAGTCAGCAGACGGAACTTCTCCGCATTCCATTTCGCTTTAGTTCTATCTGACCCGTGCGGTCAAACGCTGGCGGCACTGATGGGAACCTGTCAGATGTGGTCATCCGGCGGATATCCTCCAGTTTTACGTAAAACAAATGTCAAATGCTTCAACCAACTAACCTCATGTCCCAACTATTGTTCCGTGATGTCCAGATCAGTGTGACAGTGCCGTTACGACTTTCCGCCTGCCACCCAAGGTCACACGCCTTTCCGAAAGGAACCGTTTTTAAATAGGGGTGAAAGGAGTCGAGCAGTCAGGAAATACTGAGGTTTTCAATACAGGATTATTTGAAGTGTGCTTCTAAAATTCTGTTTTAGGTTTCCTTGTGTCAACACTTCTCTAAACTCGACGGAAAATGGTCTGTTGAGTTATATAGTTTTCTTATTACACAGCTACTGGAACAGTTTCCGCCAAATAATCTTATATTAATTTCCTTTATGATCGTTCCAATTATTTGTTTAATTGCGATTGTATGTTGTTTACGTATAAAGCACAATCAGTCAAATATTTATTAAATCTATTGTACATCTTCGAAATGGCGAGTCGACGAGCCTTAATGGTATGTGATTCTTCTATTGTCGCTTAAATATAAGTATTTGTACTAGCTTTGCTTTAGTATTGTATACATTTATTAATTAATAGTAAATATTTTTTAGATTCCTTTTCATAAAAATGAAACTGATTTAGCAAAATATTGTTGTATAATTCTTAAAAATATTTCATGATTTACGAAGTATTACAAACAGCAAATATACAGTAAATTTTATATGGATTGATTGCTAATTGGCCCAGTTCAATCACTTTGTTCTTCAGCAAGATTGTCAATTGATATCGGCTCGTCGGTTCGTATTCAAAAAAGAAAAACGAAAAAATCTCTACCTAAAATTCGCCTACTCCAAATGGAGCGCTTCTTTTGGTGTCTGAGGCGAATTTTGAGGCGATATTCACGAGTGCTCCACCGTGAATACACAGGCTTTGAAAGTTGAGTTTTATAGTGTTTGCGCATTCCAGAGGACATTTATGACGGACTTTTAAAATCTGAATGACAATTTAAATACGAGACCAATTTGAAGTACCCCTCAACAATTTGAATCCGAATTGCACTCGCTCTAGAAAACGTGTGAACTCCTTGAGGTGGTGTACCCCAAGATTCTCGTTTCGCTCAGCCTCACCAGCGTCGGTCGCCGCAGTCTCCGCCCGTTTGTCACTGTCAGCGCGGGGGGGTCCTCGAGGTAATTAGCCCGGGCGGCGCTGGCGGCCAGCGCTGGCGGGCATCGTCAGCTTGCGCCGCCACCGTCAGTGCGATGCGTTCGTTTCGGGGACGCGGCGATTGAGATCACCGGTCGCGCAGAGGCGCCTCGCTATCCCCCCCTCCAACCACCACGCCCCCCCACCCCCGCCGGCACGCGCCTATCGCACCGCGCATCTCCTCGGCGCCGCCGGTGTCCCTTGGCGCTACGTGTTACTCAGATATTTATGGGGCGGACCTCGCTGTAATCTGCCTCCAATCGGATCGGCGGCTGCGAGGAAAATTGATTGTGAATGTTTTTTCTGGAAGTTGACAAATACGTTCAGGGGTCAGGACACGGTCTCTCTTTCGTTCAGAGTGAGTTGTTTATATTAGAAGTCATTCCTGCCTGTATTATGGTTTTGTGAAAAATGTTTAAGTGTTTGTATATTAGTTGTAGATCTGGGTTCCTTGTATGCAGCTTTCGTTGTAGTGATTCTCTCTGCATATAACAACAATTGCATTGGAATATTTACTATTTCACGTTACCGAAAGTAACATGCATGATTTTTGTTTTCTGTAGATAGAGTAGTGTCGTTTTTGCATTTCTTTTATTTCATCCGAGAAAGACATTCGAAAACTACCGAACAAATATGAGTTCAGATGACAGTTACAAACAAAAAGTCTTAAAATTACTTTCAAAATTAAAAACTTTGTAGGTCTTCCATCCAATACCGGTTATCCATTCGATTGTTCATGTTTCATCATCCACCTACTTGACATTTTCCACAGGAAAGTAGATTTAAATTTGTTTTCCGAAAACATATAGCAAATAACTACCCCAAGCGGTTTTTGTGAACTCTTCCACCATTGGATCCGTTTCTCTTTCGGATTCCGCAGTCACACCTCGGAAGAAAAGATCAGCAGTCCTGCCTTCCAGCTTCTGTCCTCTACAATCACTCTTTCTCCTCATCCACAGCGTCTTGACTGTCACTGAAATCGACGACAGTCCACTTATATTTCTCAAAATTTCTTTCTTACTTTTTACAGAAGTGCCCCGAGATAGAAACGGAATTTTAAGAAAATTGCATTTGGAAAGCGACCTATTATCCTTGAGTTATGTCAAAATTTCTTCCTTCCCAATCCCTTGAACCCTTTCCAACTCTTCGAATATATGTTGGAGTATCTTCTTAAATGCGCTACTAACTTGTATAATCGGATTTCTGTGAAATTGTCACAGAATCATTTGAAGTACCTCCGTGCTCTTGACTTATCGAGCTAGTTATTTAGTTTCGGATTTCGAGTTGCTTGATTCAAGTTTCTTGCTGTCAGTCAAAATCTTGAAAATCACTTCATTAGGTAAATGTGTTGTATTCTAAAAATTTTCTCGGAGTCCTTGTACATTCCAACTGACAGAAAACGAAACCGGCCCATAGAAATACCTAAATTCACCAGGACTATTTGTAAACTCAGAACCAAAAACTGTCAATCTGTTGGGTACCATCGATAATGTCTCATAAACGAGATGATTTCGTTTCGTACACTGATATATGGATGGGCAGGAGCAGGCAATATACAAACACGGCGTTGGAGAGGAAGCTTTTTGATTCCAAAGACGATTCAAACTTCTGTGAGGGAAGCGAGCTTCTCCAGTTTGCCATCTCGGAAGATCGTACCCTGAGTGAGTCATACCCTCAAGAGTCTTCATTCTCTTCTGCTTCGTCTGACGATTTGCTCACGAAGGACGTTCATTTCCAAGACGATGATACATTAGCGAGCATCTTCCTTACCTTCCTCCCATCCAGAGGTTTCTCCTCGTTGCCACCGCGAGCGCTGCCTACTACCGCTCCCACCGCCCACTCACCTTCGCCGCCTTCAAACGCGGACGCGCTCGCCTTGTTATGGTAATTGACTCTTGGCACATCAACACTGGGGCGGGTTTGGGCGCGGTGGGAACCGAACGTAGGAGACAGGGTGGGGGGCATTGTCCCTGAGCGGCAGCGGCTTCGAGTTGGCCCTCTACACGTCCAGCGCTTAACAAGGGTCCGTTCGGCCAAGAAGAAGGAGAAGCAGCAGCAGAAGACGACGAGAGACGTCGTCGCTGGAGGGGGTGGAGGTGAGGAGGCGGTCACGCGTTTCACGGTGGGTGGTGGTGAGAGAGAGAGGAAGAAAAAGAAGAGACGAGGCATTTATTAGGCGGCGGAGTTTTTCTCGCCTCGACGCCGCCACTTTTCGCTTTGGCGCACCGCTCGCGCGACGTCATTGCCTTAAAGGGTGGTTTCCTTTCATATATTCGTTTCTCAAAATATTCTTCCAAATCCATATTTTACCTCAGGTGTGCAACGACCAGGCATATGCTACGGAGACGAGGAGACAGAGAGGTCTAATAAAATTAAAAATTAAAAAAACTACCTTAAGTGACTCATACTTATACTTCGATCATTGTACTGCACGTATCCTCACCGATGAGTGGTAATTTCCCTTTTACGTTCACTCGTTCTAGTTGGTATTAAGAAAACGTTCAGGTCGTCTATTTAAGCTCCTTTTTTTTCAGAAACTAAATATGAATACAATTTATAAGCGTGAGTACAACTATGTTTACTGGAGCACGTACATAGATTCATAGAGACTCATACCCTTAAATAACTCGAATTCGTTTATGAATTATGTACTAATGATCTAAATGTACCGAACACGTGTAAATTTCACACGAGGTAAAACATGTTTTAAATAAAAGTCTTGTGTATTGTTTTTCAGAAGATATTTTCCGAACAAATTTTTGTATAAAATTTTAATAGTATTTTTTTCGTACTTTCCATTCGTATTTCTTTCAAATATATTTAATCAACATTTAATTTTTCATGAAGGTGCCATTACGTTACGAAAATCTAATAATATTCATTTAATGTTTACCAACCTTTTATGAATTTCACTTGTTACTCCTTCAGAAATACTCATGTTCTTAATACTTCTCATTGAAAAGCTCGCTTTGTCCTTCGAGAGAAAAAGATTGTCGCTTCCACCAAAGCTAACTTCGAGGTATAATTTGATCATTCAATTGCCAGTTAACTTGGTCTAATAACATACACCCGCCTTGTGTATTTGCTTTCCCGACCGAAGTGTTGGTTTTTGCGGCGGCGAATCGTCATTTGTCGGCCGCCTACCAATCTGGTTCCTTCGAATACGTCTTAATTCTTGACGGCGGTGGGTCTCCTCATCGCCGACCCGCCTCCCGACCCCCGCAGAATAAGCGTCCTCAGTCTGTCCTCTTCGGACGTCCTCCTGATGCCTCCAGCAGAGAATGAAGCTGTCCTCTTTCGCTCTCCGGAGGGAGAGTGTAGGTGATCGGACCAAATAGAAAGACACTACCTCCAGCTTCTCTAGTGTTTGGTTGCCCTCAAATCCCTTTATCGGTTTTAACCAGAAGGAATACAAATTGTGAGCATGTCGATTTGAAATTTTTCATGAACCGGCAAGGCTCATTACTCGTATTTTCTTTTAAATTTTAAATCAAGAAATCGTCAGTTTTCTAAATCAGTAAAACATTACAGTAAATTTTTATTTTTTAACATTTAGTCTGAAATTTTTTTTCGAACAAACAAATTTTTATTACCTCATAATGGTATTGCATTTCATTGATCATTTGTTTCCTATTTTATTCTGTTCATCGATTTGCTTTGCTTGCTCCAGCCAGGCTCCAAATATGATCATCCCCCAGGCTCAATAACGTGTCATCATCCTCAATCCAATGCTTTTTTATGGGAAAAATTCATGGTTATTTCCTACTTTTACCGTAGTATTGTGTGCCACACATAAATAAATTTGTGATTGTGCACATCCGTGTGTCAGGGGTTACATTTGATTATATGAATTTACTTGCTTTTGCAATTACTTGGGAATCATTTTGTTCAGTTTACATGTTGTCCTCTGCACCGAATTCATGTCTCTGGACAGTGTAAAGGGGACTTGTTGAAGTTTTACAACACTTTACTATACATGAGACGAAGATATTTGTTCATTATTCACTTGTTGACAGTATTAATTAACGATGCCAGGTGTGCTTCATATTGTAGGTAACGACTCTCCTGGAGAAGTAGTGATAATTTGAATTGATCATTGGGAACGAAGTAAAATTATATTAGGATAATTTTTCGCAGTCACACCAAATGACGCACAAGGATATTTTATTATTCATATGGACATTTCAACCATTTTCTGCGGTCCTACTAGAGTAGCCGTGATGTTCTGTAGCCCTTTCGAGGACAACAGCCAAACGTTGAAACGCCAGTATTAATTTAAAAAATTGCCTTATTTCATTTGGCCTAAATGTGAGGAATCATTCCCATGTGATAATTACGGCCAATAACTTTATGTGAAAATGTATTATTAGAAACACAATTAATTGCATCTTACTGAGGATGAGAATAGATCGTAGAATGTGAAACTTAAAATCCACCTCACTGAACGGGATACTCGTATTTGATGCAG
Source organism: Laupala kohalensis (assembly GCA_002313205.1). Taxonomy (NCBI): domain Eukaryota; kingdom Metazoa; phylum Arthropoda; class Insecta; order Orthoptera; family Trigonidiidae; genus Laupala; species Laupala kohalensis. The sequence goes on from NNCF01129218.1 coordinate 558,859, forward strand.
CACATCCCTCCGAAAAGAGCCTGATGCCTCTTTTGATCAGGGTCGATGATGAGTGTTGATAATCACGATGGATGGCTGTGTTCCGTCGACCATTCCGGTGGCGAAGGTAATAAGGCTGGAAGTGGTTTGTATCGGCATTTCGGAAGTGGGCCACCCAACGTCGCTTTCGCCCAGGGTGTCCTTCTACGCGCAAGAGGCGGGGCCCCAAACGACCGCTTTGTGACGATGACGAGCGGCGAGCTTCTGTGATGTCAGAGTGACCGATTGTTTGCTTCTGCTGATTTGTTGGGTCTGTTTTGCTTGGATCACCGTTCCACAGAATGCGAAATTGGTTTTCCCTGAGTGGCGGAACATTTCACTCCACCAGAGTGAATGATAGATCCTTTGAACTGCTTACATGTCACGTCTACAGCGACGAATAGACAAGCGTTCCTTGGATCAGCTTGGCATAGGCGACCAAGGCGTAAACATCTGGATGTATAGGCGAAAAATGCTTCTGTGGGGATTAACTATTTTTCGGTGTATATTCCTTATATCACTATTTTTGCGACTTTTGGCGTAATGCTCATCCAAGAAAATAAAAAAAAAATATTCCGAAGTTCTTGAAACTAATTTTCAATTGCTCTCTAGTATTAGTTTTCTGCGAACCACATCGTTCTAGAAAAGCCAAGACATATTTTCTCACATTGGCCAGTTTAAGTCAGCTAATTACATCTTGAAAATCATGAAAATTTATTGAAGTGCTAATGTTTCCTCACTTAAAAAGACTGTAAACGTGAAGAACACATTTAGCAGGAATCATTTGGGTTAAGTGACGAGAAAAAGAAAGCTCAATTAGAGGTTTTCTTGAACATTCCTGACTCATGAAATATTCTGGTGAGCATTAATATTGCGAGAGAAAATCACCACCGCAGACAATCGAGCTAATGAGATATGACTTCTGGAAGGTGATAATCACCCGAAGTGAGTTTATGAGTGCCAGGCGAAAGGAGGCGACCCAAAAAAAGTGTGAGAAGTCGTACGGAGTCCCATTCCTCTCCTTGCATTACTCTACATGTGACTTATCTCTCCATCGCGTTGTTCGTTTTATGAATTAATTATCTCCCTACTTTATGTAAGCAGTAAAGGTTCTTCCGGGTGCTAATGAACTCGTTTGATGGAGACCACTCTATTCATAATACTGTGATATGGAGATATATTACAGAGTTTGTTACAAACAGTGTAATGAGCGTAGTGTTCATATGAAATTTGGATCAATTATAGTTTCTTTATATCGACGTGATAAATCATTCTTTTGAATGCAGATTTTAGAGGTCTGGAAGGAAGATATCAGTTGGCTTCGTGAGAATTGAGGAAGCATTATACCAGCCCTTTGTTGAAGAGCTATTTTGAAAATAATAATAATTGCGTCAAGTTCATCTGCCGGTGATTGATGATAGAACGTTTAGAACTTTAACTGATCAACATTTCTATTCTCTCCATTCACAATCACAGAACTACTTTTGGTCACTAAAACTAAAGGTGAGCAACGTTTGATGCATTGCCCATAGTACACCATCTCATCCCCGCGGTGAAAACGTCTCCAATGACAGATCCTGGGGGATTCGCCGGAGCTGCTGTCTTCCTGAGCAGCGGCGTGTGGTCTCCTTCTTCTTCCGGGAAGCGCCGGTGGCGTGTCGGTCCGTTCGCTCTTTGTTTCCACGCTTTGATGTTTTCGCTGCGGGGCGCCGGTTCATCGCCAGAACGATTGCCTCCTGAGCGGTTCTTTTTCCCAGGCGAGGACATCACCTATGCGCCGACGGTGCTTCCGCTTTCAGAGGTCGTGGCACGATTTAAGTTTCCTATCGATATTTTCGACGGAATAGAATATTGTTATACCCTGACTTAAGAATTGAAAAGCTAGTATATTTGATCAACGCCGGCTTCACGAGAGGATTATTATATCACTAATTTTAATATAAGTCTTCGTAGGTAGAAATAATAAGTTAATAACAAATTCTACAACAATTAACGTGCATTCTAATCAAATTAAATACATAATTCAAGACTTACGACCTAAAAACAGTGTATATTTTGTGATTAAAAATTAAAAAATGGTCGTCAGGTGGAACAGGAAACATAACAGAACAATTGAACTTAATATTTATAAAAAATACACTCGGAGTTTGAGTTTACACAGAAATACTATTTGGTATTTACAATACAATATTATATGTTTGTGACGTTTTTGCGTTTATGTAAACATATTTTGTGTTATGTTTATGTTTAATATCATGTTCAATTGTTCGGTTGTTGTTTCTTGTTACACCTGACGATGACTCGAACATAAAGTCGAAATGTTGTGAGTTTTTAATCACATAATATATTCGTCCGTTAAAAGTCGTAAGTCTTAAATATTTTATTTAATTTGATAACGAATTGTATTTCAGTTTTCCGTGAAACTTTCCTTTTTGAAAAAAATTAATTTAATCTGTTGTTCAAATTAACATGCGTATTTTCTCCCTGGTGTGTATTTCGACTTTCGTGTATAAGTCGTCCAAAAATTGTAGGAACAAACAAAATTTTACTGAAATTCTCTTCTTTTTTTAAATATTTCCAGTCTTATTCCCGTCAAATAATAAAACATGCGATCCATTTCAACAGCGTATGGTACTATATTTTGTTAAACTCACCTTCTCGTTTTTCGGTAATATTTGCGAGATCTTTGATCACGATGCTTTCTTTCACTTCCGTGGATTCCGTATACGAGAATGCGAAGATCGACGCTGTACGGATGGAAGATCTTGGAGAGTGTACTCCAACGTTAAATCCTGCCCAGCACTGTTTCGTCACACCTCTCCTTAATACAGATGCTGAAGTTAACCTCAAAATGTATATTCTAATGCTTCTTATTTTATACGCAGATTTCCTCAGTGGTTTAATCTATTCTACGCAAGATTTATTCTATGAAAGGAAATTCAACTTTAATCCGAACTGTATGTATGTATTCGTTCGGCATTTTGATGGGGAGACTGCACAAGGCAGTGAACCATCACCGTTTTACCGCGTGCTCTACCAGTGACTTACTGGCAACGCGGGTGATTGAGGACTTCCCGATGTCCTCATGATGACAAGAATGACGTGGAAACGAGGTGAAATGATTGAAAGAATTAATGGGGAAACGGGAGTATCCGGAGAAAACCTGCCGTGAACACCGCTTCGTCCACCACCGCGAATTCTACTTGGATCAGACAGGGTTTGAACCAGCGTCACCAGAGGTAAAAGTCGAGTACGCTAGGCACTACGCCACGGGTCACGGACAAAAATATGAAAGATGAGTAAATATATTTGGGAAGAGATAATATGAGGCTAGAGAGAGAACCTCTCGTAATTGGACATGCTTATGTAGTAACTTGAAACTGTGCAAGTTTATTGCCAACTAATTGGTGCAAGTACAATACAAGAGTTGAATTAGTCCGACGAGTTGTAAAAAATACTAACTCGGAGGTCCGCTAAGTATCAGATTTAACCAAAATTCTTCGCATTGAATTCACATTAAATGGTTTTACAGATGTTCGATAATTCTTTCTAATATGGTTGTACATAATAAGCGTTGCGTTTAAAGGAATAAGGGTTGCGCTTTTCAGAAAAAACAAGTTTTACTCCATTGATCGAAGTTAAAACAAAAAACAGGACAGAAGTACAATATATTGCAGATGTTTATTTCTGAAAAGTATTTATTTATTTATTTATTTGACTTGGTTTGAGTTAGCTGTTCAATTTGACGAAGTCTTTCTTTCTTGCCAGGGACCACAAAGAATATATGTTATGGATCCTCATTCATGTTTAAAGTTGAACATTAGGATCATTATAAAGTATATTGTTCAGACAGGGAATTCCCCTAGTTTCCTCTGCAGACACATGGCAAAGTCCAAATCCATTTCATTGACTGGAGGATCAGCCAGGTCTCTGATGCGGACGCGCCTTATAGGAGTTACCCCGGTGGCAGCGATGTGGGAGGACGAGGCCGATGCGTTCCCACCGCGTGCAAAGGAGGCGCCAAGCTGTGAAAAACGCGAGGAATGTTATCTTCACTCTCAGCTTATCTCTTGAGGCCCTCATGGGAAGGTTTGGAGTGCAGCGGCTACGCACACCATCCCGGCTTGGCGTAAGGAATTTCAGATTTTGTTTAGTTGATTTAGTAAATTTATTATTTTTCTGCTGATCCTCTCCCAAGTTTAGCTCGTTTTATCTAATTGATGGATTTCACCCTCATGTCGATCCATAATAAAAATTATCTTCTACGAAGCCATAATATTGATTGATTTTAATTCTATTATTTGAAGCTTAAAGTTTTGTTGATGCGACATAAGCCACATCGCTTTAGAAGTTTGTCAAAGCAAATCGTGAGTTGTTAGTCATCTCAGTACTTCGTTACGGAATATGTTAGTTCGTAAATCGTTTTTCCGAGACACGCGTGTAAATTGTAGCTCGCGATGCAATCACCCTAATTCCTTGGGACCAGAGGGGGTTGGCGGGGTCCTCTGTCCGACAGCGATACGTCGCGTGTGAGTGCGTCACTTCCGGCGTGTTAGCACGTTCGCGCTCCGCTGCCTTTCCGGTGCGGTGGCGACGTCTACGAATGTAAGCGCTGACCTTGAAGACGCTGATGGAGGCGCGTAACGGAGTCGACCGAATGCAGAGAGGCTGCGCAACGCGAGGAATACGCGATGCATGCTAGTACTCTGGGATTGGAGATGTGAGATCCAAATCCAGAGTTAGGGAAAGATTTCTCCAAATCTTTGATCATGACAGCCCAGCCTCGTGGTTCGGATTCTATAAGGTCGGGATGTCACATTCATAAGTTTGGATGAATCTTCTCTGTTCTGTTTTTGGACCTCACATCTAAACCACATCACACAGTGTCCATTTCTGGATTGTATCTCGTGAACGGCTCAAACGATTTTGATGAAATTCACAGACAAGAGGAAATTTGGGATGAGTAAGCGATCTAACATGGTCCCACTTCTAAGATCGTATTAGTACTTTAATATCAAAAAAGAAGTGTGTTATCCACCCCGAAGAATGTAGATAACTCCATTAATAACCATGCAAAAGTGGATGAGAAAGTGAAAGACTCCTGAAGCAAAATGATTCGTATCTTCTATTCACAGTGTATTATTTACTAAGTGAAGACAAACTGATGAGACATTTAATTGCACAATAATGGAAAAACTTCCAGCGAATGGTATACATAGTATTGACAATACAAATAAGTAGTTACATAAGCAAGTTTTATCTGAGAGAAGCTCAGTTGTCTTCGTTATGAACTTGAAAGGGAAATTTGTTTTTACTTTTAAGACTCAGATTGTAGATCTCAAAACGGGGACAAGTGTTCTCTGGAACAGGTGAATGTTCTTGACGCCAGGAATTGTGAAACGGCCATTTGATAAACCATTTCCTTTTTACGGAACGCAGTATAAAAATATTCCCATACTATTACTACAGGAAATACTTTTACCAAATTTTTCGAGATGTTTCAGTTGCCTGTGTTTATTTAAATCTCACCAATTTACTGAGTCTTTTCAATTTATTACCCTATGAGACATATTATTGTACAAATAGGCACAAAAATTAGGCCCCGCAGATGGCTCATTTTCGACTGAGTATGGATTTGGCGAACCCACGGCCCCTAGCTGGGGACTGGTACTGCGCCACCAGTCCTCGGACACCGTAAGCTTGGGCATGCTTCAGCGACCACCATTGGTGCGATGGTGGAAAGTTGCGTGTTACAAAGGGTGGAGATCTTGCCTTCATTGGTCGTGTCGCGAAGAGGGATTAAACCTCTATAAAAAAAAACCCTCAACCTCAAGGTGTGTTACGCGNGCCTCACCTCAGTTGAATAAGGTTATGTGGCGTGATGCAGGGGTTCCACGTCACCAGACATATTTTCCTCCGAACTCGAGGGACAAAATGACAGATGTTTCGATTTTCCCGCATTGTGGAGTGGATGTGCCGAAATGCCTTCGAAGAGGCCAAGTGTACACAGCCCTCCCGCTTCAGAATATAAAAAGGAAAATTTACAGAGTATTCCATATGATAATGCTTTTGTTTTAATGACCAGAATAAATGGAAGTTTCAAAAAGATTTCTCCCTTTTACATCAAGGGTTTAGAAGGTCTTGTTGGCTCTCTAAAGAGCATTAAACGATTGAGAAACGGAGCGATGCTGCTTAAAACGAAAGCAAGCAAGCAAGCTTTAAAGCTCCTTCAATGCACACTGCTGGGAGAATACCCTGTTAAGTGTGAGCACCACGCTGCGCATAACCGTAGCAAGGGTGTGATCACTTGCAGGGATATTATCGATACGTCTTGTGGTGATTTAGTAAAGAAATGGGAAACTCACCACGTGGTAGAGGTCAGGTTGGTGGTGTTGAGGAGACAGTCTCCTTCATCATATTTGACTGTCCTAAACAGTCGAGATATCTCAAAGCGGGTTGGTTAAACCTGCTTGTGCGACCTTTCATTCCAAATCTTCTGCACTAGTTTAATTGTCAGAAATTTGGGTACACGACAACATTGTGTAAGGGACGTGACACCTGCGGGAACAAAGCATACGAACGCGGTGTTTCATGCCCTGGACCTGCCAAATACATTAAATGCACAGGCAGCCTCCCGGTGTGGAGCAGGGAGTGCGTCTCCTTTCTTGAAAAAAAAAGAAAATCCAAGAAACCGAGAAGATCCCGTACGGTGAAGCGCGGAAGAAAAACAGGGTTTTACACCCTGTATTTTCTACCAGTTACTCCACCGCTGCGAAGACTCCATTTATAAAGAAGAGTATTTCCATCCAGGTAGATTTCACTGACGTATCTACGACAACGTCGTGTACATGCCAGGGCAAATATAGCAAGAAAAATCTTCAAAATGCTCTCGCAAAGACAAAAACGTCAGCGAAACCCAGTTCTTCTACTTGAAAACAGAAAAAACCCAGCAGTGTAAAAGTAATTCCGACAAGTGCCAAGAAAGAAACTAAGAAACAGCAGGGTCCCAGGGCTAAACACATAAACTTTGCCGCTTTTTTTAAAATAAAAATCAACAACACCGTCCAAGTCGCGGAGACGAAAAAAATGTCTCTGCCCTACTACCTTTCTCCGAGTCGGATTGTGTATTGTCCGACTGTGACGCGGATATGCACATTTAGGAACCCGACCCAGGAGGTTCTAAATCGTAATGGCTTCCATATTTCAGTGGAACCTTAATGTCTATAGAACTCAACGTGAAGAGTTACAGTTCTAAGCGCGCCGCAATCCGATCTGCATTTGCCTGCAAGACCTCATTACCAGAACATTCTTTCTCTCTCTGCGGAGATACATCAGCTTCAGATATAACGACACCACGGGAGACCGAGCAAGAGGTGGAGTTGCCGTTTGTTAGAAACACTATCCTGTGCTCACATGACTTTCTAAAAACAAATCCAGGCTATATCAGTCAAAATACACAGCGTACTAACTTTGACCGATCTTCCTCCGACACGAGATTTCTCGGAGACTTCCCTCAGATTTAATTCACCAGCTCCCTCGACCATTCCTCCTCCTTGGAGATTTTAACGCCCACATTGTACTGTGGGGTTCGTCGAGCGATTGTCCCAGGGGCCGACTGCTGAATTAACTCTTTGAGCGTCAAGATTTATGTTTAATGAACAACGGAGAAATGACCAACTTTGCGTTTTCTACTGGGTCATGGACTGCTATAGACCTGTCAATATGCTCTCCTGAAGTTGCTGATATCTTCCAATGGAAGGTAGAGGATCTGCATGGTAGTAACCATCATCCTATCTGGTTGTCTTTGCAGGAACGTACTACTGTTCCCGAATGCAAGCCACAAAAATGGATTCATAGAAAGGCTAACAGAATACTGTACCGTTCTCTGGCTGTCTTCAGAGAAACTGGAAGTGTCCAAGAAAGGGTCAACAATCTCACCCAGGTGATTCATCACGCCGTTGAAAACTCCATTCCGAAAATGTTTCCGCGAAGACCTCATGTCCCCTGGTAGAACGATGCATGTCGGTCAGCAAGACGAAAAGCATTGTGAAAATTTAAGTGTAGTACATCTCCGGGAAACCTCGCCGCATATTTGATTGCTAGAGAAAAAGCACGCAGTACCATCAAAGAATCCAGATCCGTCTCCTGGAAAGAGTTTCTAAGTACCGTTAAGAGACTACCAACATCGCCCACTAAAGTATTGGAGTCAATCTGAAAGATATCTGTAAGGTATTCTCGAGTCCCAATATCTGGCCTTAATTATCAGGGTCAGATTCTCACCAACAACAGAGAAATTGTAACGGTGATGGCTGAAAACTTTGCTGACCTAACATCTACAGCAAACTGCGGTCCTGATTTCGCGAAGAAAAAGGAAATGGCAGAGAGCACCTCCGTTGGATTTTGTTCCTCAAACTATGAACCATATAACACTGCCCTCTCAATGTGGGAACTTGAGTCAGCTCTAGCTACAGTCCACGACACTCCTCCTGGCCCTGATACAGTTTACTTTGAGATGCTCAGTCAACTCAGTCCAGAATGTAAAGAATACCTTCTGGATATCTTCAAACTTTCATGGCCCGAGGGCGTATTCCCTAATTCGTGGAAGGAAGTAACGCTAATTCCCCTACTAAAACCCGAAAAGGACAAGGCAGCCATCAGTAGTTATCGAAGTATCGCCTTAACGAGCAACGTCGATAAAACTCTGGAAAGAATTATAAACCTACGACTCGTCTGGTATCTTAAAAGGCATAACTCGCTGAATCGATCTCAGTGTGGTTTCAGGAAGTTCCATTCCACCCTGGACAACTTACTTCTCCTGGAATCAGCAATTCAAAATGCTTTCGTCCGAAGACAACATCTCATCGGAATATTCTTTGAAATCGAGAAGGCTTATGATACTACATTGTCATGGCATTTTCGAACAACTCTCTACCTTGGAATTTAGAGGACATCTTCCTCTGATGTTACAGTCCTTTTTGGATCAGCGTTTCTTCCGCTACAGAATTGAAAGAGATACCTCGGATCTGTTTCTTCAAGAGAACGATGTTCCTCAGGGTTCAGTCTTGAGTGTGACCTTATTTGCAGTGGCCATTAACAGCATAACATCCGCTGAAAATAATCCTGTCCTACTCTTTTTGTCGACGACTTTGCTATCTTTTGTTCATGGCAGAGTGTAACAGGTGCGGAGCGACAAATCCAACTCGTCCTTAATAGATTATACCTCTGGTCGAAGACGACTGGCTTTCGTTTCTCTGCTGAAAAAACAAGCCGTGTTCTTTTCAGTAGGAGACCAAGCCTTCTGGCAGAACCTCACCTCGCCCTGGAGAACAACGTTCTAAAATTCTNTATCAGAGACTGAATAGGATTGAATCTGACAGACTTAAGAGCGAGAACATTAGAGTCCCTGAATCTATTGATTAGCCTGAGTAGCAGAGAATGGAGCGCTGATCGCTCCTTCTTGCTCCAGTTTTATCGAGCATTCATAAGATATCAGCTCGATTATGGCTGTGTTATGTAAGCTATTTAAAGAAGTTGGGTAGTGTCCACCATGTAGGAATCAGACTACTTATGGGAGCCTACCGTACTAGTCCTATTCAGAGTTTGTATGCCGAGAGTGACAAACCATCTCTTTACGTCCGGCGGCAACTCCTCATGCTACGACACTTTTGCCACGTGATAACTTTACCCGACAATCTGGTATACAACGTAGTATTTCATCCTTCCTCTTCTATCCGTTTCTACAACAACAGACTGAGAGCAACAAAACCTTTTCGATGTCGCTGCAAAGAAATTTTGAAAACCTTGATTATACGCACACCTCATGTCTTAAATCATGGCTTCCTAAGACTCCTTCTTGGGATTTGCACAAGCCGAAGATTAATTTTGAAATTATGCATCATGACAAGAACAACACTCCAGCTATGATATTGAGTGTATACTTTCAGCTAATCCTCTACAAACATCGGGTCCATATCCCTGTGTTTACAGACTGGTCGAAGCAGGCTGATGGTGTCGGCTGCTCCGTGGTATTTCCCCGTAAGACCTGTGGCAACCGTCTAGGTGACTTGTGCAGTGTTTNTTACACCGCTGAGTGCTACGCCATATTGAGAGCACTGCGATCAACAAAGTGCTCCCGTGTATCAAATTTCCTGCTTAGTTATGATTCTCTAAGTGCCCTTTAACAATTCAGACTATGTTCCCAACTGATAAGCTGATCCAGAACATCCAGGATATGCTTTTCTCGCACGAAAGTGATGGAAAAAACATAATGTTTTGCTGGATTCCCGGATACGTGGGAATCAGAGGAAATGAGGAAGCAGACGTTTCCGCAAAAACGGCATGTCTCAAGAATCGAGTAGATATCTTTACGATTGCGAAAAGGGATCTCCCAAATTCCATCAAGACAAGGATTCTGAGTGAGGGGAACAATGAGTGGTTGACTGTTGAAGGGAATAAGCTCCGACGGTTATATCAAATCCTGTTAGGTCATGGAGCAGTTTCTGTAGGTCTGCCAGGCGCAACGAGGTCTTGCTGATCAGCCTGCGCAAATGACATTGCCCTCTCACTTTTGGTATCTCTTATTACTTGATGATGATCCCGTTTCTGAGGTGTGTAGCTGTTCTGACAGTGCGTCACCTACTTAACTGATCGCAGAAAATACACCAGAATAGAGAGATAAATTGGTCTGACTGCAGATTTACCAACAATTCTCGGAAATGAATCGGATGATGATGATAAACTATTGAATTTTATGANATTGAATTTTATGAGTAGATCGGGACTCTCGAAAGTTCTCGATATGTTTTAAATTTCCAGTCTTGTTTCCTCTTTCCTGTCTTCTTTCCTTTTATCCTTCCTGTCCATAATTTGCAAACTATAAGTATTAGATTTTTTTTCCTTTTTATGTGTGTGTTGCAAATGTTTCCTTTTCCTTTCTTCATCTTTGTATTTAGATATTTGTTGAATTCAGGAGGGTTTTTTAGTGGGTACGGTCGATATATTCGGCGAGTCCCACACACTGGGAAGGGTCTATACGGCTCTTACCTATGGTGCGAAACTGCATTTTTTTGACGAACCCTAAAGCCCCACAAAAAAATCTGAGTTTTCGTCCCCATCAAAAGTTTTTATGAATTCTATTAGAATAACTATTAATGTAAAAAATGTTTATTTAGTTAACTAATTAACATGACATAGTAAATTGAATAAGTTTATATTATTAGAGAAAATTTCGCGTACATCCATCAATTTTTGGCAATATATTTGCATTACCTCCCTCGCTTTCAGCCCTAAAGAAAAATTGAATTATTCCATAAGCCTGAGTACTAATAATTTCACTCAGTAACGTTTATGTAGTGCGAGGGAAATGAAAGGGAATTGATAAATTGCGGATCATGTATCTTTATTCCTCGTTATATTACTGAGCTAGTATTCCGTTTACTCAATGTAAACGTTCGAGGATCTTAGGGACGTGTAATGTATTTTTGTCATGTGCGCATTTTCCCACGGAGGATGTCGCCTGTCAAAGACAAAACAGCAATCTTTCATATGCCCTTGACATCAGCGTACACGTCACTTACGTAACTATTGCCCATTCAAAAAGGCGTCGACTATTTCAGTCTTTCAATAAATGATCATTCGTCTGTAACAAACTTTTTAAAAGTTCAAGTAATAATAATAATAATAAATTGTGAAAAAACAGTACAAACTGCGTATGACCACGTGGAGGACAATAAACTAATTTACTCTCCGGAAGCAAGCAAGGGACCATCCCATCAATTCTGATCAAGGGCCCTAAGGCAGAGGCGGATTCAAAGATTTCAGCAAAAGTTCCTAGATAAGATAAAAAGTTAGCTGCGAGTTATAATACATATATAATGTCAATATGTTTGTAATTTAACGCAAATATGTTTGTAAATTTACATGTACAAGTTATTATCGAACTATAGATTATTCTGANAAGTCATAAGAGTTGAAAAAACACTAAATTCACGATTTGTTGTTACAATAAACACGCCCCTAGACAAAGCCTAGAGAACCTGTGTAAGACATCCGCCTCTACCCGAAGGAAAACCGGAGAAAAACCCGGGCCAGGATGGGGCTACAGAATTAAGTACACAACCGTGCCAAAGATGAGTACACATAAAACTAAATTAATATGAGCCCTAAGATAACACAATCATGCAAGAAAATAGTTTTTGAAATTGTTATAAGTTATTTAAAAAGTATTACAGCAATGCCGTGATAAAGTACAAGACTTATTTAACTTTTATTAAAATCAATAAATTCTTTTACATTGAAGAAGCACTGGTGCAGGAGGTAGTTTTTAACCGCGGATTTGAAGATATTCAATTTCATAATGTCTTTTATATTCTTGGGCAGGGAATTATATAGAACGATTCCCGAATGATGCGGTCCTTTTTGGCAAAGAGTGGTTGACACACTAGGGCGATGAATATTACTACTATTGCGAGTATTGTTCGTGAACGAGACTGTTTCGTACAAAGAAAGATTGGCACTTCAGTAATTCGGTCTTAACAAAGAAGACCGTTTCATAAATATAAATGCAGGGAAGTGTTAAGATATTTAATTCCTTGAATAAAGGTTTACAAGAGTTTCGGGGGTGAGATTTACAAATTATCCGAACTATCCTCTTCTGAATTCTGAAAGTTTGAATACTCTGACCGGAATTACCCCAGAAGGTAATGCCGTAACGTAAATGGGAGTAATCGTTTGCAAAATAAACGCAAGGGGAAATACGTGGACTAACTGCGTTAACTAAGTTTCGGAATGCGTAACACAATTTGCTTAATTGGGAATTAAGATTGTCAACGGGATAATTCCATTTGAGGTTGTCTTGAATATTCTTTCTCTTGATTTATAACCGAAGAAGAGATACCAACCCTTAATTTTCACTTGTCCGATAAATTCGTACTCGATAAATACAAAATATCTCAACTCTGGTTAAATAAGATTTTTCCTCTATTTTTTTTACATCGAATCTGATATTTATAGACACGTTTGTGTTATTTCCGTTATGAAGAGAAAACATTCAATCACAAAAATCTCATATTAGTTCCTATGCGCATGTTGACTCACGCAAAGCTTAGAATTTCTGTACAAAAATAGGAAAAGGTATTTTTTTATATATCATGATAATGGGGGAAATTTTTTGTGATAACCGCATGCGAATGGATTAAGTCATTCCAAAGGAAAGCGCGTGTAATTTTTTTATAATTTAATTATTGGTGTGTTTTTTACTTCATTAAATTCACCACCTTTGATCATACTTTGGCGTATTGTTATTTTAGCTATATTTAAACTAATAGCATTTTTCGGGTTTAAATGCAACAAAGGTCACATCTCCGTCTGGACGAAAGGAAAATTTGCGAAAAGATTCCCGACGTTTCACTAAATATTTTTTATTTCATAATTTTCCAATATTAATTCGCCCAATATCATTCACCTTATGTCTCCTACCACCCGAATGCTCGCAAATAATTAACCGGCTTCCCTTATTATCATCACAGCGAGACATTGTTCGCCTCTCTTATAAACTTTGATAGAGTGACGTGTGGGGAGTGGGGTCCTAGATTTACATACAGAGGCATTGCTATTGTTTTTGACGGCGGCAAATAATGAGGTATTGATGGTCGTAAAGTTGGCCAGCGCCTCGTTATGTCTCCGGCGCGAGTAGGAGCAGTGGCAGTGGCGGCTGCTTCACCTTGTTAGGAGACGTGGCGGGGGCGGCGCGGAGCGGTGGACCTCAGCGCCTCCCACTTGGTGGAAGAGACGGCGGAGGCGGCGGGAGCGACCGCGGTGGCCGCGCGGGTGGCCGCGCCACAGGCACACCTTCTTCCCCCTTCCTCAGGGGGGTTAAGGCACCTCCGTCGCCGGCAGCTTACCTATATAATTTAAAGCAGCAGCGCTCACAAAAAAAGAGAAAAGAGGAATGTCCTTCGTAGGGCTGGGAGTGGCCATGCAGTGAGCAGCTACGAGGAGTCGAGGGGGTGTCCTTTTTGGGCCTCCCTCTGAGAACGCGGGGGTGGGAGGAGGGCACACAGAAATTTTCCGCACTTTTAAAAATCGCTCCCGCTCGTGCCTTCAAGCGTGCCGCCGGTGACCCCCCGCTGCCGGACGGACGGGCGATGGTGACTCTACATGTTCCGAACTGCGATAGAAATAAATTGTTAAGGAGCGTGTAGGGATGGGTGATAGCGGAGACCCGATATGTCAAAGGTGTCGATATAAACATCCGACCAAAATTGAGGGAGGACAGTCGATTGAGGATGTTCGATGCCTTGGCAGTAGACTGTGGATGGAAGGGAAGGGGTGGGGGAGGTGTCTACGCACCGCCGCTGTCCCGACGACGTCTTCAGCGCAGTCCCAGGGACAATGCTGTGGCCCCTGGAGGGACAACCTGTGCGTGCTGACGCGGTCGCTGATGGGTTTACCGGATTTGGCGATCCTCTCTCCCTCCATCATCTACCTCCGCCCCCGCACGCCACGGCGCACAAACGCGAGCTGCATACCGCACTTTCTTCTCCCTCTCCTCTTGTCGCCTTTGGCGGCTGCAGCGGCGTACGAAGAGGTAACTGATGTTTCCTGTCTGTCCTTGCGAACCTTGTGAACCGCCGTGTCGGAACGCTGATGAGCATTACTTGTCACACAGAGCTCTGCACCTGCATAGCTTCGCATTCTTAAAGATTGCTGCGTTCTTTCGCCTGCCCTTCGTGTATTTGTGAAGACGTTTGAGGGCGTGCATTTTCGAACGTGTGAAATTAACTATGAAAGGTCGAGAAAAGGAGGAGGTAGTGTATTGACACTTAAATGTTGAGGATTGTTGTCATATCTGTACTGAAAGGTGAGGCTGTATGTACTCCGATGGAAGAATTGTGACCAAGAACAAATAATACAGCAATTACGTATTATTAAAAAACTATTATAGTAAAATTGGTAAGCAGGGTCCTTACATCATTTTCAAGTGATTCGATTCCTTTTTGAAATCTGTACTTATTTCGCACTCATTTCTAATTTCTTTTTCATTTGTTGAAGGATGGCATTCTTAATAAATTCGGGGAATATATTTTTTTTTTCGCGTAAATTGTTTGTTTGTTCATTTTTTTGATATTGAACTTACATTGTCTGTGATTTACATGTGTTTATACACACCTTATACTTTCACGTAATTGAGTTTCATGAAACGGATTTTATTACAGGTTTCTCTCTCTTTTTTAATAAAAGATTTTTATCCCCTTGTATTAACTAATATTCTTTGTCAGTGCTTCTTTTCTCTCTTCTTTTCCTCATCGCCTCATTCTTCGCTGTTCTCGCTCGTGAATACCTTATTTACTCGGACTCCCGTTGGTGGCGGGAGGCACTCAGTAAATTTAGCGGAAGCCAAGCGAACGACACTAAGGCGATTACACCTCACAAACTGTTCACTCGACGAAGCGCTGCGCTGCCCCTTCCACACAACTTCTGCTACAGTTTAAAACAGCGCGGAAGTGTCTGTCTGCCACGCCAACCAACCCTTTGAGACGTTGTCACGGGGAATCCCCGACCGCCGACCGACCAAGTGGTTTCCCACGGTGGTTTAAGGCGCCGCCGGATTTCGACGCTTACGGTAACGAGGCGTTTTATTCAATGCCCCTTTTCTTATGCTCCCTCCCTCCCACCCACCCTCTCTTCGAGACGACCCTTTTTCGAGGTGGCGGAGCGGAAGGATCAGAAGTGAATACTTGTCCAGAGCCTTTGACGACTCATTTGTCGCTTTTCGTCTAATTAAGGTTTTGTCACTTGGAGTTGTTTAGTGGAAAATAGCTTTGTAGATACTCTGTGGGTTCAGTGGTCCATTCCGAACACTTCCTACAGTTAAACATGCTTGAAGAATTTTACTGCAGTTAAACATGCTTAAACAATTTTAGATGCACTTTTTAAAAATATTTTTGGGAAATTCTATAAACTACGAGTGTAGTATGTCGTAGAAAATGTATTATTTAATATCGAGGAAATGTATTCAAGGTTGGGGATAATATTTATGCGCTAGTATTTAGAAGATAGTGCTGTAACTAAGTTGTGACTCAAGGCGTATGTAGTAAAATGAAAATATATTTAAATTTATAATTGTCAGTCGTCATACTCTAATTCTCTGGGTAATAAATAAGCGCTCACAGAGATGAGCAAAATTGAGTCAAATATGTGCGTACTTGTGTGATAATTTATTCCTTGGTAACACGTAATCAAAATCATAAGTCGATACAAGAATTCAGTTTTTCTTAGCATCATTTCGAAGAGTCAAGGTATTACCGGTCTCTAAAAATTGCAAGTTTTAGCAATAACTAATAAATTGTGTAGTTTAAGGGAACTTAACATTTCCTCTTCTTATTTTGCCATGTGTACAACGTAACCATTATACGGCCAGTTATTTATTTCAAATTCACGAGCGGTCGTTCAAGAATTTCACGTCTACTCTTTCCCACCTCCTCGTGAGCGGATAGGCGTAATTGCAATATCATCGCATTTTGATACATACTCTTCAATAATGGTAACTTTTTTCTCAGTGTCTGTACTTATGCCTCATCTGTCCTCAAGAAATTCGACCGCATTAACTGTTTCGTTTATTCCCGTTTCTCTATTGTACACATCACAACTCCCCATCACATCTCATTCCTTTTCCACAAATACAATAATCAGTCTTCTTCCTTCCTATTCGTTTTTAGTATTCCTTGAAGTGTCTTTGTTACGTTGTACTCTATAAAAGATGTCTCTTTAAAAACTATGATGATTCATCTCATATTGAAATACTAATATTGTATGTACTTCTTCTGCTTTTTTTTTCAAGAACAGCTCAAACGATTTTCATAAGATTTTCAGAATAGAGATGTTTTGGGCTGAAAAAGCGATCTAACATGGTCCAATTTCCGATCAATTAATACTTTTAATACTTTTTTATTCAATTCGATATAATACTATTTTATTAATTTAATTTTAATTCTCTTTTATTAGGAACTACATATTATATATTACGTATTCCAAACAATGTGTTACTGGATTGTTTACAATGTGCGGATAAGATAAGGTCTCTTGAAGGAAAATTAATGATGAATGTTTTCTATCGTCTAATGTATGTCTATTTTTACAACATAAATTCGGGGAGAAAAACTAGTAAAATTTAATTATTTTTTCACGACTCTATAATGGAAAATTTAGCCACGAGTGGTTTGGGCTGTGGGGGATATACAAGTCACAAAGTTATTTCAATAGTTATGTCAATAAGTTCGATATAGAGGTTGGTTCGCACAGAATTGGAAGTTTCAAGTATTCACTCTGAATGAAAGTCCATCTGATTCACGAATCTTTGTTTGAAGCTGACTAGGATGACTATGAGTAGCGCAATATGAATGAAGCGGCTGCGGGGGCAGAGGCATGACGGAATGAATGAAGGTTCCAACAAATTGACAGTCGCTCCCCGGATGTTGCTGCTGCATCACGCCACGCGAACGTCACCACCACTGCAGTCACGTAACACTGGTGCACGTGGCTGCGTGGCTGCTGCTGGGGCTGACATTGACCGTGAGGGAACTGGCGCCTTGCGAGTAGGCAGCATGCATTGCATGTCTGCGTTCCGGGTTGCAGATTTGCCCTTCCTCTTACCGTTACTATTCCTAAGCAACTACTCCATTTGTACTTCCAAACGATTTTTTTAAAATATCGTCTACACGAATTTACATGTGCTATATCATCACTGACTCAATATTATATTGTTTACATGAGTTTAGAGATAAATCCCGTTTTGCTGTTCTTTTTGAATGAATGCGTGGATAATAGAATATTAGACTCTTGAAAAGAAGGCCATTGTACATTTTTCCTGGACAATTTATAAATTTTATCTTAATATGCGGCATTGGTATCACAGTGCTTGGATGCAGTTTGTCGTACCAAAATTACACTTCTGCACTACTGTCCATCATGGAATGTTTCAAGACTACTAAGAACTTAAATTCTCACCAACATTCAGTTCTCAGAATTTGATTGTGCGAACTGAAACGAGAGAGGATATACAAATTTTCCTGATACTTTTTTTTGTAATGCATCTTTTCTATACTTGAACACTTCTATTTTTTCTAGAAAGTGACAAGACTTTTAATTTACCGGAATTACTTTTGATAACTTTTTTAAAGTGAAAATTATAACAAATTTGTACTTTCAATTATTTAAAATTGATATTCTCACAAAAAATTTACCATCGTCTTTGTAAAGAAACAAAAATAATCTATGTTTACCTAATGTATCAAGACACTATTACTATGTAACAAATGTTTGGTTAATTTGCGTCTAATTCCGGTGACTTGTGTCACTCTCCCCGATATCTCTCTCGTCGTGATGAATGGCCACAACACTTTTGATGTTCGTTCTACCTCTATTTGCCTTCCAAATGTCATGACGTGAGTCGCAACGATTTTCCATCGCTGCTCGGAAAGTGTGCTGCCTGCTAGAGGCGACGACGCTGCGTGGGATGAAAGCGGCCGCAGGCGACGCGCGTAGGCGTTGGAGTTGGTCTAGTGACCGCGTGCTGTTGCGAGTGCCTTGTAAAGCGGAAATAGCGACGTTATCGCGGATACGGAAATTTTTGCCTCCCGCTACGCGATGCTTATCGGAGTCGCTCTCGTTTAGAATTGATATTACTAAAAACTCGCCCATTGATTGAATCAGAAGAATGGACCTACTTATATGTAATATATTTATCGAACCAGAAGGATATGTAATACATAAAAATGAACGTTTCGATGTTTGTACGTTGTGCAATTCTGTACCATGATAATTTCGTACTCGCTGAAGGAGTACTGCTGAAGTGACCGTAAGCTCTTTTATTTTTCCCCCATGTTTATATAATATAATTTTTCGTGAAAACCCTACACGATTAGAAGATATTCATTGAGAATAGGCTTCACAAGAGTATTATTGCATTGGAAATATTAACAAGTAATTTTATTTAATTTTATGGTAGAAAAGGTTATGAGAAACTCGAGAAAATATTTTTTTATAATAAGTCTTATCACTTATTTCCTAATGAAAACATGTATATGTGCAACGCGAGTGAAAATCACCTAGCATTCGTATAAAATCTTATTTTCGCAATAATTAGACCAATTTAAACAAATTTATTAACTTATATTTCGGATTTGATATTTCTTTGGTTATTAATATCCTTACAGGATATCGGGAATAGTTAGGTTCTGCGTACTGGGATACAACTTTTCAATTCTTAAATTCAAAAATTATGTCTGGAAAAATCGTATTATTTAAACCATTTTCCTAATTTCGTTCCTTTTTTTTTTTTTTTTTTTNAGTAGATCTGATAAATGAAGATACGAAATTGAGAATCTGTGAAGGGAAAGACTACTGTAAACTTGATCGATTGCTTCAGGGAAACCAATTTGAGATGTTAGAAGTTGAGGGAATGATGTGAAGGGTGGCTTAGGTATATTTCAAAGCGGAGGGGCATTTAGTGTCCGATAGACGTGTTGACAATGGATGTTATAGGAAATAATTATTTTCCCGAACATACATTATAACGGAGAAGCGATAGAAAAGTATTTGCAGGAAGGGTATTAAAGGGAAACAAAGCAATAGATGTCTAAAATATAGCATTCTGCAGCGACGTACATTTATTCATTAAATGTTATGGCTAAAATTACAGTTCAATTGAATAACGTTTAACTGTGAAAAGAATGATCTTATTGAAGTTACGAGGATTAAATCGAGTTACTATCGATGCACTTTTCAGTGTATATAGACTGCAGGATATCCTTTGTAAGTCACATTCCACATATTAAAATACCGATAGATTTAGAACGAAGAGGGCATAATAATCTCTGAAACCTTTACAAACTAGGAAATAATGAAACGGTGACGTATCAGCTTATTCAACAACTAACTAAACACACGCATCTTCGCTGGTGTGAATTATGTGGTTCTTCAGTAAGTATTCTATCATGAATAAGCAATCATTTCAAGTAAAATTTGGATAAAATGTATTTTTAAAATATTAGTAAATATTGACTTCATTGCTTTCCTGGTCAATGCCTTGCGGTTACATTCTCTGGGTTCAGTATTATTGGTATTTCTTACAACAATTAGTTTATTAACATGCTAGAATATGTATAATACACCTACTACATGGTATGGTTTTCTTGTCATGTTGGTTTTGGGTATAGCTCCCAGTGACTTTAACAGAAACTATATTTGAAAACGTATCACGCAAGAATTACTGTGTAAAGTGGAATCTGAACAGATGTACTCACTGTATTGGGAGAAGGATCTTAACAAAGTTTTGTTTTGGTAAAACATCAAGAGTTTGGCGTAATACAGAAAGATACGGAAATGGGCAGGTCCTCTATTATTATATGTATAAATGAATACAAAGAAAATGCTTTGGAGGCATGGGATTCATCGTTGACGCAGGGGATGGAATGGGAGTTGCGGGGAGGGAGAGGGGAAGAGGAGAGACGGCTATGGCAGTGGGAAGTTCTCGGACTCAGTGGCGCCGATCAGATTTACTCCTTGCAGGGGGCTAAGACGCTGGTCGCGGTGGCCCCTTTGGGGGAACTAACTCTGATGCGAGAGAGAACTCTGGTGATACCTCGACCACCGTTTGCGTCTTCATCTTTCTGTCGCGACGAATCAGTCAGGCGCCCCTACACGCCAAAACTACAAACGTCGGAGTAAAATCCAACTCCTCTCGTCTCAACAAACACAGAAAAGAAAGTTAAACATATTAAGAGGATTTGTAGAGTTCTACATTGACATCACCGATGCCTCCTGTATAGTAAATATACAAAAGAAACTGTTTAATTCAACGCTCAGAAGTAACAGTGCTAAAGAATTTATGAAACAACGCTACAGAATGGAACAAAAATAGGAAAATTTTAATTCTTGCAATTTATGCTTTGGACGGTACTCTGTCAACAAAGTTCTTATTTTAGACAAGTGCGTTTAAATGAAATAAAAAGTACGTTTATGATCGAAAGTAAATCTTTATCAATACTTTCCTTTAGTAGCCAATATCGACATATATTACGACCTTCTTACGAGTTCTCGTACTACCTCCAAGAACCTCGAAGACATTCCCTACACCCTTGTTGCTGCTTTTTGTTCCCCGTTTGTTTGTTTGTCGGTCGATCTGTTTTCTTTTCTTCCGCCGCGACTGACGCAGAGGGATCACGACAGGGCCGCCGCAGCCGCAGTCGCCGCTTAATGCGTCGGCCTTAACGCGCCGATTCCATTAATACTGGCTGACGCGACGTCTATGTCGGCCTGTGCAGCCGCGGCACGGAGATGTAGGGCTCGCGGCGGGGGTGGAAGGGTGTGTGATGGAGGGACAAAAAAATGAAGGACCTGCGCCGCTGCCGCCGCCACCGCGCGTCTTCTCACGCGCGCGCCCTGGGCGGTCAGCGTCCTTCGTCTCCTCTTCTCTTGCGCGGCACAGCGCGGCCTCCCTTGAGTTCGGAAGTAAGGGATGCCGCTACAGATGGCTGCTACAGCGTTTCGAAGGTGAGGTGGGATAGCGAAAGGAAACACTTGCCCGTACTAACCTAACCACAAACATGTCTGACTTTTTTGCATCTTATTGGTCTAAGCAGGATAAAATAAGCTAAATTTCGTACATCTAGCATCCATCATAAACACATTCTACATATGTGCGAACTACGATATCTATTATTTTTATTCCGATAATGAGTCAATGTTTTTAGAAAAATAGCCCAGCTACCTCTCTCGCCGAAAGACCGTGCACGCAAATTGAGCGACCGGCGGTGTAAATTTACAACTCTGGTACATCACGTGGCACGAAGCTATAAGTTGTTTATATCAAATTTTCACGTGTCACAGGTTGCTAGCTCTTGTTTATCCTGATCGTATCTTTCGTGAGATTGGTAATACAAAGGTCATATTTTTACGATCATCCCTTCGATAGCAATGCTTCCGGCCAAATCTCAGAAGTGTCGTCTCATTCTTCATCTCTGATTCCTTGAATAATGAGAGAAAAGTTTGCGATTACTTTCCACAAAACTAAGGACAAATAATAATAATAATTATTATTATTATTATTATTATTATTGGCTACTAGATTAATATAATTATAATTGTTGTTATTATTATCGCCGCGTCTGTATCAAATGTGTCATACTTTGGATTTTAAAGAAACTGACAAAGATTTGTAATCATAAATAGACTGGTATCAAAATATTAACATGGATATTATTTGAATGATCAAGAAAATAGCATTAAATTAGCAGATTCTCGCTGAACATATTGCCAATTGTCTGTCTACATTTTCCTGGAGCACGCTTTGCGATTCATTGTCCGGTTTTGTGAATCATGCGTAGTTCGATCCTCGGTTGTTTTGACTATTGGATGTGATGATGTTTTTGAATAGATATCAATAGGAATTCAAGAACAATTATTTACTCACAAAATTCAGAATCTGACGCTAGTGTAGTCAGCTAGTAAATCATGTAGCATACTCAGATGCAAGTCGTATCCATAACTCCTCGGATAGTCCGATGCGCTTCTTTGCGTCCTCTCTCCTCCTACCATCTCTAGTTTCGTTTCGAGTGAGAGGGGAGGGTGGAGGGGGTGTGATTGTGGAGGGGGATCGCTTGGATTCGCTCCGCGTGACAGTGCGTGCCAGCGACGCGTCGCATGGGAGGTAGGTAGGTAGGAAGGTAGAAAAGTAGTAGGCCTGCAACAGCAGTAGCAGAGTAACAGTGGCGGCGGCGGCGGCGGCGGCGGCGGCGGCGGCGGCGTTGCCTGTGTCGTGGTGCGGAACAGATCTATAGGTTCAGAACCCACTCGCCGCGTGCCTTCCGCTCGAATTCCACAAATGCGACGCCACTGCTCTCTCAATTAGATTATTCATAAGGAGTTTCAATGTGTTTCATTTTATATTTTATTAATTTTTATAAAAGTCGAATCTTTCTTTTGCTTTAGCTCTTACATTTTCTCTAATTGCTCTCAAATANTATATATATATATATATATATATATATATATATATATATATATATATATATATACGCAATCTGCAGTCACGTTTCTACGCCGAAACGTTTCGTCCAATATGTGAGTGACTAGTGCGTTTCTTTCTCTATTTTTTATTATCTGATAACAGTTTTAATTTCTAGAAGACAGTGATGTGTTCAATCTATCTAATTTCGGGTGTTCCAAAAATGGTGTTCCAAAGTGGCACGTAATCCCGAATGAAATTAATAAATAGTATTTCCACGTCTTACGTAACAATGCCAACCTCCGTATAAACGCACGAGAAAGCAAAACAAGTGGGCGCATTAACCCCGGAAAAAAGGAGTGCGAGTTGAGTGAGTGGCTGTAAACAAGGCGAAGGAAGGCGCGCGTCGGATTCGGGGACGACCTCCGCAATCGATAGCGGTAGACATGGTGCGGTGTGCGGGGGGTGATGGGGAGATCGGGGTGGCTGAGTGCGTGTCTGCTTTCGCCGCCACCATCGACCGCTTCCCTCCCCTTCTCTCCCTCATCACCCCACCACGCGGTCCTCCTCTTCACACACGACTCGGCGAATTGCGCGGCGGAGGGTGGAATTGCGAAAGATCGTAAATATACCTCATCTTTGTTCAATTGCTGAGATACCATTTTCAGTAAATGTTTACAAACAGTGAAGTATTTAATAACCATGTAACATGTAATGACTATTTTCACATGGTTAGTGTTGTATTATGTGTAAGACACGTATTGAAAACATTATCTAGTTTCTCTAAGAGTGTTAATGTTTTCTTCACGGGGATGATATTTTCACCAATTCATGAAAACATGTTTTTCTTGAAAAGGGCCGTAAAACATAAATATGAAATTGTTTTGTTTGTTTTTAAACCACGGAAAATAAATTACATCGGAACTAGAAACAGAGCGAATAAATGAAAGATGTTCTTAGATATGTTAGTCCTATAAGTACATAGGGCTCTAATGGCCTTGAAGTCGGCGAACCCTGAAGCCCCAATTAAAAATATAAGTACATAATAAAACGCAAAATTAATATAGCAAAGAACTCGCGTCTAGCAGTTTGTAAAATTCTGGATTTTACTGTACATACTTCCATTATTTCATATCAGTTTTCCTGCTCAGATGTGATGTTAAAAAGTACACAAACCTCCACATATCTTGTTGTGAAGAAAAAGAACAAATTTCTTTTAATATGGGAAGACAAAACCACAGATCACGGTTGAGATGCAACGCAAACACAATTATTTCTTAGTTCATTTGATAAAGTGCACATCGAAGTATAACTGCGCAGAGAATATGGCCTTCAGCCCATCACTTGAGAAACCTAGGTAACCGGCGGAAAAGCAGATATAAGGGGAGTATATTTCTACGTCGATTCGTTTTGATTTTATGTTGTGTTTTATCTTCTGACCTCTTTGTGATAATAATGATAGTGTTTGATGTCTGCTCTTCTGGATACAAATGAAATAGAGAAACGACCTGAGATTTTTGCAGAAAAAATTAATTTTCGATCAAACTAAGAAAGTTCACATGTCACAACTTACAAAAAGCAATTTGTATAATAACCACATAGTGTTGTTTTATTTTACTTATTTTTATGTGGTTATTATGCAAATTGTATTTTGTAAATTGTGACTTGTAAACTTCCAAAATTTTATTCATAATTGAATTGTCCGTTTAAAAAAACTCTGTTCGTTTCTCTGTATTGTGTATATGCTTTGTTCAGAATGTCTCAGCCGCTGTTCACCTAACCACATCATTTAGGTTAATGGTTTAGAAAGTAGAGATGTGGGGTTACATGGAACCAAACAAACATCGGTGTGGAATAGATTGAGTCAGTGAGGATTCGATACGACGCTCTGCGTTACCACTATACCACCGCTATGGGTGAGAGATACAGATGCCAAAAATTGAGATACAACTGCTTTCTTCTAATTTGTTCTTGAAACTAATTGTACTTTCTTGAATACTTGTTAAATTTTAAGCATTATACAGAATTGTTTGATAAAACGGTATAGGTTATAATTCCAATACAATTGTGTCATTTGAAGTTTGGCATTGAAATGCTTTTTTCTTCTTGCGTATTCAACATGGAAAAAGTTGACCTTTCAATCATTGTGGTGATGTGCGCTTACACTCCTCGTTCTCCTTTAAGTTAACTGGTAAGAAATCGATCAAGCTCTGGTTGTCGAATGGGTGTCTGTCTGACTGCGTGGGTGGGTGGAGGCATTTCCAGCTAAGTGGAGCGCCCCCCCCCCCCACTTCACACGGTTCGTGGCCCAAAGCTCCCTTTGCCACAGCGATCAACGAGGCAGAGTAGAAGACACATTTGCTCGTATTTCATTCAACTATTCTAAATTTACTTTTATAACAATTTGATTATTTGAGGTTGGGTAGATTTTCTTGTTCCGGACTCAATATTTTAACTGCCTCAAGAATATTATCAATGAAAAACTAATTTTACCTCGAGCTTTCGAATGGTTTAGTTTACATTGTTACGTATTGAATCAATAGGAATTATTACGATAAATGTTACGATTTTTCCTTTCTAATTTGTTCAATAAAGTACTATATTATTGTTCAAATCCGTGTACATCGAGCAAAATAGTGATTGTTTCGAATTCGAATCCGATCATTGGAAAATATAATATGGCAGTTAATTGAGTCCAGGATCTACCGATGAAAGTTCTTGTCTAAATTGTCTAAAAGCGTTTAATTCTTTTTGTAAACTTGTAACATTCTTGTATCTCTAATTGAATTTAAATTCTATGTTAGCCTGATTGCTAAATATAGGTGCTTTCTATTTTGCTTAGGAATATTTGAAATCGCGCTTTACTTTTGAGCGACGCTAAGTAATAGCGCTGATTAGTTGTCGCGTGCGAAGCAGCATCACTTAGTGGGAGTGCGTGTTTGAGAAGTGAGAGCAGTATCTTAACAAATGAGAGCCTTTAATGCCATCCACTCTTCCTGGAAGCCTTGGACCAAGCTCTTCGTCGACAGCTGCTCAGCTCACCGCTCACCGCTCTCATTCGCCCCCCCCCCCACGCTTCTCTTCTCGTTTGCGCGTGTGTGGACGCTGCTTCACACTCACGTCACACACCGTTAAGCATCAATGAAGGAGTGACATAAAGCTACATCCCGATGAAAAACAGTGCTTGGGCACACTGGCCACTTTCACTTGAACGACCTCAAGTGCGTAAATGTATGTACTCTCCGGCTATTTTCGCTCTCTACAAAATACTGTATTTCCGAAAATTTCTTTCGGATATTTTTATGGATGCTGTGGAAACTCCCGCAGCGATGATTTTTGAAAACTTTTTTAAGAATCTTTGTTACTATTTAATTAAAAATTACGTCAAAAACCAGTAGACGAAACAGTGTGATTGAGGTTAAAACATTTCAAATCTATCAAGAAAAGACGTACTTGTAAATATATTAAACATCAAAGCAGTAGAAGAAATTAATTTGAAGTATGTTTATTTAATGCGTGTCAAAAATCCGATCTACTATTTTCCTGTTTAATTGACAATAATTTAAGTTTTATTCGTTGTGCTAAGGTATACACATTTAAATACTTTGGTGCATCTCAAAAGTGCATTACATTAACTAAAACACGAGATCAAATTCACTACAGCAGTTTGTGATTATTAAAGTGACGATTCAAAATCATAAGACGAATGAGAGGAGAAGGAGAGAAAGTAGGAAGTCAAAATATCTTTTTCCATTGACTATTTTTATTTGGACTAATACGCGAACTTGAAAATTAATTTCGACAACAGATGAAGACTATTTCTTAACAGACTTTGCTAAATTTGTTAAAAATCTTTGAATAGGTTTTTTTATTTTATAAAACTATTAGATTTATTTCGAAGATCATGTGTTTCTCCAATTTTTTGTTTACTTAAGATATGTCATTGCGATTACATATCAACACATGTTCAGTAATTGAAAAAACAAATGTAGATTGTTGAGAATGATACGTCAAGGTAATTTATACCAATGCAACTGACAAAATAGCCGACCATCTCGAGGAACAGAAAACTCTCGTAAAAAGCACAGCTGTAACAATACCACCGCGCCGATTTCAATCTCCACCTGCTTAAACGTTTCGGATACGGTCCGTTTCCTTTGACTTTCCCACATGTGCGTTCTCTCAGCTATTGTTTCGACTTCCACTTTGGATTCTCATCCCGAACAGTCGAGTCGCCGGTCGAGTAAAAGTGATCTCGCTGTATCTTTCGTCACGACAGGAAAATGTCCGTCTGCTGTTGAAATGATTTCGAAGCAATTTTTTTATCACTCACATGTGCATCTCTCTTCGTAATGTAACACATTTTGAAACTCAACGTGGTAAAATTGCAAGTTCCATAGTCAAACTAACACTATTCACGTATAAATAAATACATTTATGGTCAAAAAAGCAATTATAAACTGCGTATGACGTGTGGGACAGTAAAATAATTTACTCTCCGGAAGCAATCAGAGATCAGCCCATCAATTCCGATCCAGGACCCTAAAGCAGTGGCGGATTTATCGTTTCGGCACCCCAAAGAAAAAAATGGCATGTTCCCCCTAAAATAGAAATCGTTACATGCTTTTTATAAGATCGACACAATATCAACAAATTTACATTAGAGTACAAATGAAAAGTCATTTAACAAGTGCCTCATACTATCAAATCATTGAATAACCTAGAAAATATTGCTAATGAATCGTAACTATTAAAATAACTCAAAATTCGAGTTTAATAATAATAATAATAATAATAAATGACGAGCCCTAAAGCCCCGAGAGAAAAAATAAAATAATAAAATCCTCACAGACAAGAAAATCCATCATACCACCAGATATTATTCTAATAGACAAACTCAAGAAAATCACACACATCATACATATTGCAATACCCAACACCCGCAACTTACACACTATTTACAATGATAAAATTAAAAAATATGAAGATTTGAAAATAGAAATTCTTCGCTTATAGAATAAGGAGTGTGTATATATAGTTCCTATAGTCCTGTCCACCACTGGAGTCATCCCTCACAGTCTGCATCTGAGAATCAACCGGCCTCATTTCCCAAAAAACATATTTCTAACTTCTCAAAAAACAGCCATCCTTAACACCTGTAGAATAGTCAGAAGATTTTTAAATTGTGATGTAGCTTGAGGTGAGGATGCTTGGTACTCCCCGCACCTCACCTGAACTACAAGTTGCGGAAATAGTTCATTAAAAAAATAATAATAATAATATAATAAAATAGTAATAATAATAATACAGTTAATGAGACTACTAGAACGGGTTACACAGTTAATGTAAAAAAACAACTTCAAACCCTATTTCAATGAAAACATCCCCTGGTTCACCATCTAACCCAACAGCCCGACACACAATCAGCGTGGTCGTCTCCTTGTCCAGCTGGAACCGTCGCGTCGCAGCGGCGCGGAGTTGGTGGCTTGCGCGCCGAAGCGCGGCCGCACGCAGCACGCTCGTGCCCGGCGCGCGTCGCCACCGCCGTCCCCCTGCCCACTACCTCCCCCTCTTCTCTACGAAGCGAATGTCTCGAGCGTCGTTAGATGCGCCACGACGTCCCCCTGCCACTGAGAAGCAATCTCTCTGCTCTTCTCCTCACGGCGACCAAGTACTTCGCGAGGGAATGGAATGAATGCTTCGGGTTGAATCGGCGATAACCGGGTGTATTTAATGAGGAACTGCTCTCCTGTAACGAATTGAAAATAAAATAGTTAAATTTTGGGGATGTTATGTCAAGCAGCTAAATTTTTTATACTTTGGAGGTGGGTGCATGTCATGATTTTGTCTTGGGACGCAGAAATGTTAAATCGACCACTGCCTTTGGACTTATGATATTATGAATTTTTGAGGCTATATATTTATGCGCTTGAGTATATAAGGATTCTTACTATTATTATGGTTGTTGTTGTGGACGACTCAACTCTTTAATGTCTCCTGAAATGATTTCATTACTATGTTATTTGAATGAGAAGATTCAGAAATCAAAGTGGACTTGAACACTATCTAAATCTCGCGTTTTATTTAATTGCGACGCATGAATTTCGGGACGTGACACAGCGAAGTTCTTGAATATTTTGAAACTAATCTTTGACAATAAATATAATTCTTTATTTTTGGTCATTCTTCAGTAGACGTGGAGGTGAAAAAAATGCCAAAACTGAACTCTCAGGATATTATCTAAAAACATATAAGCGTAGTGCTGCGAAAAAGATTTAAACTCCAGGAAGAATAATTTCTGTCTCTCTCCATCCCAGGATTTTAAATGAATAAAATCATTATTCAATGAGACCCAATTGGTGATAAATGGACACAATTGAAGGGACGAGAACATTTGAGAGACTCATAACTGAGATAAGTCTCTGGCTACCTCCGAGACCTAGGAAAATGGACAGCCTGTAGTAATTATCAAGATGGAGTTCCTTCCATCTCCAACAACAGTAAATATTACAGCAACTATCTAGAACAAAGTGGAACTCCTCTTCCGATACGGAACTTGATGAGCGATTGCGCATAAGCTTACTTTCGTATGTAGGGCAACCGCACGAGAAAGCGTGATGGCGGCGAGAGGCCGCGCGTGATGCGAGTTGGCTGCGTGTGGCAGCGCGTGGGTGTGGCCCTCGCACCTTGGCAGCGGATGCGGCGAGCGCGTGCATAGTACCTCCCATTGCGGCACTCCAATACTCTGTACCTTGATAAAGTCTCCCCTCCTCAAACTTGTACGGTGACTATGCACCGAAGATGTCGTGCGAACTAATTCATGCATCAAACTATAACCTAATTTAGAAATTTTTGAGATTTATTTTCCAAGTTTTGATACTTTTTCTTTGACTTATAAGTTCCTTTCGTGTAGTGTTGATTTAAATGAAGTCGAATTTTGTAAAATATTCAACTTTCTTCATTATCAATTTTCATCTTCCTCGTGTCATGCACTCGTATTATTCCAATAACTTGAATAATTCTCAGGATTTGTCAAAATTGAAATATGCTAACTCATTCACGTAAAAATGCTTGAAAGAATTTTGACTTAAGGTATATCGTTTCATACTTTTCAATCTGATTACTATCCCACCTTGTGATTGATGTAGTCCAAATTAATAATTATTACGTTGGTGGTGCGAGTGGTGATTTAATTATCTCGATCGTTCGTCATTTGATAAGGAATGTTTTCGGACGTTGGTCGCAGTCGTAGTTCTTCATAGAGAATCCTTGATTCGTCCAAGCGTCCAGTGGCTTGGACTGCGGCTGCATCGCTTCCGGCGCTCTGCTGTGCTGTGCTTGGACCCAGAGACAGTCTGAGTGCAGGCGTCCGCAGAGGCAGAGGGCGTGACGACCGAGCCTCTGTCTGTCTAACGATGCCCATCACCCCTTCGTCTCGTCACGGGTCGCAGATAGGGATTGCAATCCCGCAAACGTAGATCCGCGGATCCCGCGAGTTTAAAAAATGGCGCCAAATGCTTCTTAAGAGCACATTTTCAAAAGTCAGCACCATAGGTTAGTCATAGTCGTAGCACCTAAGTAAAGTGATTAACAATTATTTGATCATTAGTAATTATAAGACTGAATAAGCATAACATTAAACAATTTCATAAGACTGTTAAGTTCAAGATAATAAGAACATAATAATTATCACATAACTTACCTGATTATTTGACTGATTATTTTTTAACGAAAGTACTTAAATTACTCCTAATAAATTTATAACTTCATACTGTTATTTGTTACAAAAGTTTGATTGTTAAATATATGACATGTCTAATAAAGGTTGATTTTTTGAACAAAAACATGCTGTTTCAATATGACTCTATAAAATTCGATCCCGCAGCATTGAAGGAGCTGCGGGATTGCAATCTCTTAGTCGCGTTCGCCAGACTCACAGACGCACGGAATTTGCGGGGAGCATTAGCCGAGATCAGACTGCTACAGATCTATATCCTCAATTCTAAACAGACCAATCGCTGGACGGTGTGATTCGCTAGGTTGCAAAAACACACAATGAAAGTTGTGAGATATCGGTAAAAGTGTGGAATAGATCATTATATCCCCCAGATGGTATGTGTGTTGTACAAATCATAGCGAGTGGTTGACAAGGTGTTCGAGACTACAGTAGTGCAAGCTGTAGAGGACGGGGAGGGGATTGGGGGTGGGAGTATGCTCCACAATGGTGGGATAAAATTTCCCATATTAATCATTTTCCATGGTAGAATTGTGTATTTGTTGTTAAAACGTAGTGAATGCTAAAGCTTTCTCAAATGACTGTTTTGTTTCAACTTCTACTAGTTTAGTTACATTGATTAAAACACTGTCAAAAATGAACAACTGTCCATTCAAAATGACTTGCAATAGCTGCTTTTTTATATAACAGGATGAATTTAATACACTTTGTGATTACTCCGTTTAAAAAGCTGTTTAATATACCTATGGTCTCGAATATAGTTTAATGGAATCGCAATTCTTAAAAATGTCAATGTAATTCACAATAATTATGAATATTTATAAAATATTAATAGAACATACGTTCATATGTCTGTACCCATTACACGTGACATTTAGTAACTAAAGTGCAGACGCGTGATAAGGGTCGATAGTACCCATTCCTCAGTAAACGACTTGGCTTTCTCTATTGCCAAGCCACTGAGATGCAAGAAAGAAAAATTTTGAAACACTTAAAAAGTAAATATATTTTGCCAAAAAGTCGGGTTACGCTACATATGCTCACATATAAGCCAATAAGATAATTTTCTCTCTGGTAACAAATAGGAGAAAAAAGAAAAAACGTGACTGGAAAGAGGCTACTGCTTTATTTTGCTCCACCGTCGCTAGATATAGTACAGATGGAACAATAACTCTAACGCGAATCAAGAGTGTAAGATCTCGCAGTAATAGTTGCGTACGAACATCCTGAGTTCGTTGGAGGGAGCGGAAGCGGGTGCGGAAGCAATATATACAGCGTTCTCCGTCTGCCTACGCTTCTTCTCGTGGTACTGACCGTTGCATTTTTTACGACTGTTCTGCCCGGGTGGCGATGCCGTTGTTTCGACAAGACGCTTATGTTTCGAATAGAGATGCTATGGCAGGTAGATAACAATCACTTAAGGGTGGACTGCTGGGAGCTGGAAGTTTTTTACACGGCGCGCCGTGAGAATGGTATATTGTACTAATTGACTATGCGTACTTGTTACTCCAAAGAGATTCCTCTTGCCTCCTGTTTCCTTTTGTACTTTTTTTGTATGAGGGGAAAGTGTTTTCGTCCAAAATCTCCTCTTTCACATTTTGATGAAACCTCAGTAGGACACACTCAGTCCGGAATGAAGGCCTGCTCTGTGTGTTTGTATTGCGTATGATAATAGATCATGCAAGTATAGTCACGAGAATTCTTTAGCTTGGATTAACTACATTTAGCTTCTGGATTATGAATCAGAAACCCATCTACGAGCTTTCGTCAAATTCCATTTTACCCGCTTAATACTTTAATTTAATTATTTATTGCTATATTGTAGAAAAATTTTGTTCTAATAAATGTGTAACCTGCGTTTTTTTTGTTGTTTTTTTTGGGGGGGGCGCTTTTGGAAATATCATTAACAAAGTTTCGTTTCAATGTTCAGTGAGAAATAAAATGATGACTCCTGACAGACGAGAACCATGTTGTCGATCTTCCTTCCACACAATTGTCGATGCCCACAATTCTTCACGGAGATCGCGACCATATTGAATATTCCCTCGGGATTGGTTTAAGACGCAACTGGTCTTTTTTGAGAGAACTCAATCGTGCATGCCACGTTCTTTCGCCTGAGAGCATTCAAATCCCATTTCCTGAAAAATCTCCCCTTGTTCGCCGGCGACTGTGAGATTTGGTCAGCTACTCTCCGTTCGTGAACATTGAACGACAGGTCTCGCCTCTACGTTACTGGTCTTTCCACCGCCTCCATTTGCTTCTTTAGGCGACCATCACTAATTGCTTGCATGGATGAGATCTTTCAGTCCTCATGTATTGTGTTACCGTTTACTCAATATGTTGTGTTCAATACTCGCCAGGGAACATGAAAGTGGAAAGGTGAAAGTGTTGATCTTGTGAAAGGATGGATTCATTTAAGGGATTGAGGTAAGATAATAAAACTGGGTGTATAGAGAAAACCTTAAGAAATTACCATTAATTGTGAAATACAATTTGGAGAATTCTATTAGGAGGAAGAGAATAATTAGCCTCCAGAACAAGCAATAAATATTTTCTTGGAATCTTTCAAAACTTGATGGATTTGCGTGTATCATCAGTGTACCACATAATACAAATGGTGTAATAAGTTCCCAGTTAAACACTGACTACGCTTACACTCCTGTTCGATGCTTGTATGAAATATTCACGTATCGCATCGAGGGCTTCATCCCTCTTTCCAGTCCATTGGCGGTGGTCCCTCGATAAGGGACGAAATTCCCGGTGGCGGAGCAAAACAGATTATGAGCGTCTGCTGTCCAGAGGGTCCATAAGGCTTATCTGCTTCAATATTCACCAACAGCCTCCTAGCATCTGGGAAACACTGCGACATTTATTAGTGGGATACGTGCGTTGCAGGCAGCGGCGGCGTCTCGGGTGGCGCAGGGGAGGGGGTAAGCTTGACGGACGGAATGAAAGGGCGCCCATTGTGGCGAGGTCCAGTGGGCGAGGGTGGGCGTTAAGGGCTGCCCACCTGAGGGCCTGCATCTGCATGGAACGCCCAGCTCCGCCCTTTTCGCTCTGCCTCACTAAACCCCTTCCTTCTCCAATGGCTTTTTACCTCCAATGAAGTTTGCTGTTGAAAATTCTATGGAAGAATTTCCCGCGAAACAATGTATCACAACATTGCTGCAGTACTGAATCGATAAAATACAAAATTAGTTCAATGCGTGCACATTCTAATTTCGTATTATACATTACAGTATTTTCTTAATTTTTATTTTCACTCAATCTTGGTTTAGTTGTGTACATTATCTCTGTAACCCCATCGAGATCTGGGGTTTTCTCTAGTTTTCTTTTGGTCAATTCGTCCGGAATTGATGGGATTGTCCCTTGCTTCCTTTTGGATTCTAAGTAAACTTTAAATCCTTCACTATAAATTATTTGAAAAAATACAATTGGGCTTTCACCTCAGTTTGTTAGAGTTCATGAAAATAGAGACTTTGACGTGTTCAAATAAAGAGTGAATGATGTTGTTGCTGGCATTCCAGACGCCCTCCCAATCTATCATTAAAATTCTTGCAAACCCGACCTCTCTTCGATTTTTCTTTCTTTTCTTTTTTTATCTTTTCGGTACAGAAAGAACAGGTATTTTGTCTTGATATAACACACTCGAACAAAGTCACCACTATTTCATATCACACACAAAACAAAAGGGACATTGTTTGGATTTTCAAATATTCTTACCGAAGACTACTGCGCATTGTACCAACATTTACGAATCAACGTTCGTACTTCCAAATTTATTTCGCGTCCGGATCGAAAAATTAACTGACACGTTCCATTGTTAGGATGCCAATGATCCTGTATTTATTTTATTGTAAGTTCCTATAAATTTATTCCTCCCAAATTACTTATACTTTCAACTTCTACATTCTCATACCTCAACTGAAATTCATGAAACGTAAGAAATAATATAATGATAGATAAATCCAAACCCAGAAGGAAATTCGAAACGGGGAGGTATTAAATTGTTATGAACTTGTGTGTCCGGGACAAACCGCGTCTTAGTAGACACAACTACCAATGTTTCGGCCATCATGCTGTGGCCTTTTTCAGGGGCAATGTCAAAGTCGTACAGACCTTAGTCGCTGTCGTACTCTGCTTCCTTCACCCAAAACAGCAAGAACCTCTCAAGTCACAAAATCGCACTACAAAACAAAATAAAAATTTTAGTTTTTGAAAGGGATGTTCGTAAAATTTTCAGCACACTCAAACTAACGAACGATATATATGTTTGGAGGAAACACGGAAGAAAGTTTATAATGTATTAGGGTAACTAATTGAAAAAAGGATTATGAAAGTAGTATTTAATTAGCATTGTGTAGATTCTCAGCGAGCACGTTGTTCTTTTTCCATATTCCTGTTCATATTCTGTTCAAGTCTTTTTGTGTTGTTTATCGTACATGATTTATTTGCAATTTTTTTTACAATTGAATACGATAAATATTGTTAATAGATTTTATCGGAGACTTAAGAAAGGTTATTTACCTACATCAGTTTTGAATTTTGTGTGTGAAGTGGAGCAATCTAAGCTGGTAAATTAATAAACAATCGAGCTCCCATCCTCCCATTGGCTGAGAATAGATTCCGTGACAGACAGTGAGGGCGAAGAGTGTCCCTGAGGACGTGCAGGGGATTTCCCACGGGAAGGCAGACGTGTCTCCGCGCTGCGGTCAGGTCGCCCTCCGAACGCGGTTCTGCGGCGCCTCTTGTTAACGCCGTGCGCCCGTTTATTGCTCATAAAGCGCGGCACTGCGTCTCCATTAGCGCATCGCTTCCGTTGCGGGGCGTCTCCACCGGCGACACGCTTGCCGCCCTTCGCACGCAGCTGCCCTTTCCTATTGAATTGTTTGTTCTCAGATCTGTCGCAGGATTAATGAATCCAGGGCAAAACCACAGCCACTCATTAGAGCATTCGGATCAGGTTTCTTACTGTTGTGCTCTGACCTTCGGGGTCACTCACGTAATACGTCACGTAAGTTTGGTACTTTTTGAATCCTCTCCCCCCCTCCTTTCGTACAATATGGCGACCTCTTTCCTACGTGGCGTAACAATTTTTTTCTTATTTATTATTGTAGTACTTGTAAATGGGAAATGTAGCGTGCTATTGAAGCTTATCTACATGGAGCGATAGGAGGTAGGAATTGGATGGTAGGCTATTGTTAGTAGGTGGGCGACTCAACTGGATTTACCAACAACTTGGCCCACGTGGAAAGGGTTAAAAGGAGTTGTTAGTAATAGTAAGATTTATTGGTACTTGGAGGAGGTGGATAGAGGAAGGAGGGTTTGCTTTTCACACCTGGGACATTCATGTGAAAAGCTACAAATTTCTTTGGCCCCACCGGGTATTGAACCCAGGATAGCTTAGTGATGAGCTACAACCCTACCACCAGAGCAACCAGAGGGACGTAACAAAGACAGCTTATCGCAATCTTTGTTCTGTTCAATGATTTATAGATGAATATTTATTTTATTCAATAAATTCATGTATAATAAATATCGGACTTCGTCACAGTTACTTCAACTGACTTAAAATGAGTGACCATTAGTTTTCTTTGTCCCTGAACCGATGCAATAATAATGATTAAATAGTTGTGTTTTTCTGTGGATTACCTTTTTGGAATGTTAATTTACTTCATGGAATAATTGTAAGGTAACTAGAATAACTTCTCGATTAGCGGTTACTAGTTCGTCCCATCTCATCACAAAAATGAATATGTAATTAAAATTCATCTTGTATCGAACTCCTTCGAGTAACAATGATAGACTGAGATTCGAATGGTATTTCCCCTCGCTTCGTCGTCCACAACAATTTTCGTCAGTCGGTAACACAACTTTTCCGAAGCGAGGCGAAGTCGTTAATTACGAATACGAAAACAAAACGAAGTGGAGTTTGCGTCATAACTTTGGTGCTCAGAGTTCTAATTTCTTTCCTACTCAACGTTACGAGAAATAACGAAGGGTGTAGTGGCAGCGGTGGAAGAAAGATGGCGACGGAGTGTTTGTCTAGTAGCGCCGAAAATACCGCGCGCGCTTCTTCTTCATAATCGTAATTCGAGGTTTCTGGAGGTAATTTATGGAACAGCTGGAATGCACGTGGTGAGCGCTTTGGGGCGGGTGAAGTAGTCAGCCACAGCCGCCGCCCGAGGGTTTGGGGGCGGGGCCGGAGGCGGCAGCTGCAGGTTCAGAGGCGCCCCCCCCCACCACCACTGGGCGGGCGGGATAGTAGCCCCCATCGACTGGCCGCTCTCTATGTAAAAAGCACTGAAATTGGAAGACTGAATTAACTTTGGATTGTCATTAAAGAAAGTTATTGATAAGATGTACTTTTGTGATCCTTTTTTATCATCCGGTAAAGAAGTTTTTTTTCGGTTATACCTACAATTGGTAATAAATGAAAACCTAATGTAAAAATTCCCAAACATCTATTTCCTAGAAAATTTTGTCGAAATGAAAATGTTTAAAGAATATTACATGTTACAGGTAATAGAATTCCAATTACACAAAACAAGTTCTCGTGAAAGATTTCAATTAATGTGTCGTGCTGTCATTCACTTGCGAAATACAAAAAAAAAAACAAGTCTGTCGCAGAAACAACACAAATTTTACCCCAACCCAGCGCCTGTGCGTGGAATAATTTGCATGCGACATAAGCACAGCCTTTAACCCATTTACGCGTCGAGCGTAACTCCTTCGCCGCATGAAATGCTTCCTCCACGAGAACGCTATGCAGAAGAGGTGCACAGCTCCCAACGAACGATTCCTTCGCCTCGTTCTCGTTCCTCTGCTTTGGCCATCGCCATCGCCACCGCCGCCGCCGGCCATCTTGACGATAAGCGAAGATGACGAGAAAGCGAGTCGGTCATGTTCCCCCATTTGGGAGAGTGCTTTCATCTCACCCGGCTACTTGCATATTACGAGTCGACTGTTACACAGAATCTCAGCGGTGAGTTACGTATTTTTCACATGCATAAGGAAGTGTAATTTGCATACATGTTTTTGAAATCATGTCCACGAAAGAGCTCTGTACAACAACAAGTGTTCCGAGGAAAATACAATTACCTATATGTTCTCTCCTAACAACTTTTTCAATGACTTTGCGTTAGGATAAAAGAAGATAATTATTCTTGTTAATTATTCCTCATTGTCAATTTTATTTGTCTTCTTTACAATACGAAAAGTAGTTTATTCGTGACTTTTCCAACGTGATTACAGGGAAGATACTCGAGACCTACGAGATAAAATCAAGTTCATTACATAAAGCTAAAAATCCCGAAAGGAGTTTTGTCCCGTTAAAATGCCCTCAGTTACTATCCTGCCATTGCATTAGAAAACGACTGGGGAAAATTAGAGTGAAAACCTTGTTGTTCTTAATACCTCAACCGTATCATGAAACAAGCTAATGGAGATAAAGAAATCAATAGTGACTAAATTTTTACATTACGTAATTCAACACAAGTGCTTCTAAAGAAAATCTTTTAAGTCGTAGCGAAAGTCGTTGAACAGAAAATATCGCTGATCTCGTGCGGTAAACTTATTTATATATTTCAAAAACTATTTATTAACAATTTCAAAAACTATTTTCTTGCACGATTGTTGTCTTATGGCTCATATTAATTTAGTTTTATGTGTACTCAACTTTGTCACGGTTGTGTACATTAATTCTGTAGCCCCATCCTGGCCCGAGTTTTGCTCCGGTTTTCCTTCAGGTAGAGGCGGATTTCTTATACAGGTTCTCAAGGCTTCGTCTATGGGCGTGTTTATTGAAACAAGAAATCGTGAATTTAATGTTGTTTCAATTCTTATGATTTTTAAACACAATACTCAGAATAATCTATAGTTCGATAATAACTTGTTCATGTAAATTTACAAACACATTTGCGTTAAATTACAAACATATTGACATTATATATGTATTATAATTCGCAGCTAACTTTTTATCTTATCTAGGAACTTTTGCTGAAATTTTTGAATCCGCCTCTGCCTTAGGGCCCTTGATCGGAATTGATGGGATGGTCCCTTGCTTGCTTCCGGAGAGTAAATTGTTTATTGTCCTCCCCGTGGTCATACGCAGTTTGTAACTGCTTTTTTGACAATAAAGTTCATTTATTTATTTTGCGAGGCACCTCAAAATACAGTTCATGTGTATTGTGCATACATTGCAATACATTGTGCATGTTCACTGATTATAAATTTTGTATCTACCAGTCATTATGTTAATGTTATACCAACGCTTTTTTCTTTACAACACGAGCAAAAAATATTATAATATTAGTGCGGATGAAAAAATAGAATATATTAAGAAAAATGTTTTGTTGAGATGTTTGTGTGTAAACTAAAAATGTATTCCACTTGATATATCTTTAAAAACTTGGTGAAATTGTCGGAAACGTCCTAGACTAGCCAGAACGATATTTTAAACTTTTATCGTGTCTCGCGAACTGATACTTCGACTCTCTTCGTG
Organism: Laupala kohalensis; assembly: GCA_002313205.1. Lineage (NCBI taxonomy): Eukaryota > Metazoa > Arthropoda > Insecta > Orthoptera > Trigonidiidae > Laupala > Laupala kohalensis. Next base: position 598,120 of record NNCF01129218.1, read on the forward strand.
TAGATCCAGTGAGAGTAGTAGGTCATTAAAAGTAGGTATTTCATTATGGTTAGGTCTATAAACTGCGTGAAGCGTCCAGGATAAGGAAAATTCAAATAATTTTTATATCTCTCAATTCATAAGGAAACACCAGTCCAGGTAGTGACCCAGAGTGACAACGGGGTGAGTTCAGTTAGTGTTTGTATACATATCACAAATTTCCCGTGAGCAAAGATGCGGGACTTAATGATAAAATAACTGTTGGTTAATTGAACGTGCGTTCAGTCTTAGGAGATTCGTCTTGCGACCCTTTTCGTCGGAGCGGTCTCCGTAAACTGAGAAGAGGCGAAGGGCGCACGTAGCGAAAGGTGAGAAAGTGATGAGACGCGCGTGCGAGCCAAGGGCGCAAAGAGGTGCGAAGCTCCCAGCTGCCCTCGAGGCGAACGAGCGACGGGCCGATTATCTCGCGACACAATAAACGCCGGGCAGAGCCCCGAAGCGTGTTTCGACGCCCTCCGCCCTCTTCCACGCCTCTTCCTTCCGGTGGTTGGTGGCGCTGCGAGGGCAAGGGTTGCGTGGCAGAGAAACAGTCGCTTCCGACCTCCAACAAAATGCGGCTGATAGCGACGAATAGCAGGGAGAGAGGAAGACGGAATATCGGAAAAAATCGATCATCTATGAAGTAGTTTTATGTTCGAGCGAAGCGAACTCTGGGTAATGTGTAAATTTGTAGCTTCTTAATTTCTTAATTCAGAAACTCTGTCTCTACGTCACCAAATGCAGATTTTTTATGGAATTTTTGTCACGAAATTGATATGGAACATAAAAACAGAATTGAGGGTTGTTACATATGACAAATTGAAGGAGAAAAAAAAGGAAATAGGTAATATTTTGTCCAGTATACTAAGGTTTTTGGTTAATCGAGTGTAATTATTCGTGAAAATATTTTTTGCGCTTCACCTTGTCGTCCAGATGAACTTTCGAAGTTTCTCCTACAGCCTCCAGGCATCTTCTCAAGTCCACGAAGATATCTAGAGGGTGCAGGCGAAATGTCGGATATACCGTATATGTGGATGATTCGGTGAAGTCTGAAAAATGTTTTGACCTAGCAAAGTATCTCGTGGAGCGAGTTGTCTGATATATTGTCCGGAGAATTTCAAAATGAAAACCGATATATTACAGAATCCGGTACTCCATCTATGTATCACATTTTGGTTGAACATGAATTTGAACAAACACAGTTGTTGCGCGACTGATTCAATCAATTAAAGCTCCATGCTATAAGTTATCAGAGAGTTGACAATCACGCCAGGAACAACAGAGCCGAGTAACAATGCGGAGAGAGCTGTTTCGCGTAGAGGGAATGCAGTGGCGGAGCGGGAGGTCGGCCAAGATGAGACCCTCTTCAACTCCACCGGCGTTTGGTGGCTGGGCTCTATAATCATATCTCTTCCGCGCGCCCGCCATCCAGAGGGGAAGAGCCTGCCGTGTCGTCCGCGCGCGCCGCGTTTTATCGAATTACTTGAGTGCTTCTATCGATTTTTCAGGGGCCACACGATGGATCCAGGTGCAAGGTGGCTTCAGGAAAGGAACGGGGGGAGAATCTTCCTTCACGCGACGTATTTTCCTTCTGCAGAGCTGTTTGTGTTTTGTTTGCTCCTTATGCTGAAAAAGTATGTTGATAATCGTGTAATATATCAAGGTGTGTGTGTTGTATGTTATGCAAATATATACCATTCCGTAGATATTTACTAAGCGTGGAGAAATTCTATGAAAAACCCTAGGAGAGACTAGACGCAATTTTCAATGTTTACCTGTCATTCACGAAAGAAAATTCGTGAAAGCCCTACGCAGACACTAGCGGTTCGTTGAGCAGGGACATAGTCAAGCGAGGCAACTAGGGCAGGTGGTTTCTATGAAGGTATCAAATACTTATTCCATGTTTGTTTGGAAAATATAACATGATTTTACCGCAACGCCGTTTATAATGTATCCCCACCCCGTCTCTGTGAAGTTGGACCCCACACGCAGTGGACCCACCCAACCCGTGCGTCGAGTACGCCCGCATCCGCTGTAGCTTATGCAACGCAGAGGAAATTGTGCTAAACGGAGCATAATTTAGTTTCCCCATTGTTCAGAGAATTCGAATACTTACGTGCTCCCAACAGATTGTCTGGACAAGATAAACATCTCAAAAAATTGACAATTTCCCTTTGATTTTTTAGTGTTAAAAATGGAAAAGCTGCTTTTTTTTCATTACACGCAAATTATTACAGTGTTGCAACAGTCTGTATAGTGCCATGTATGTGGACATGTTCTAGTTAGAAAATATGTACAATTAAGTTTATTTAATGTTCCCTCTATCGTTGAGATAAGACGCCTCCCGAAGAGACTGTCGTGCCGCCCACCAATCGACGCTCTCTTTTCTCCACCCACTAGTCTTCTCACTTGTGCTTCCCTGTGGATCGTTAAAAGGGCGCGAGGGACGCTGAGGTGGGCCCGTGAGCCCTTTGGCCCTTTGTCCACTTGGTAGAGTCGAAATTGTCACAGCTGCTTCGATCACGGCGCCCTGCGCTGGGCGATTTCTGACTGGCTTCTGTGACCCTCTGTGAGGCATCTGTACACACTCGTTTGTATCTTCTGATTATATAAGACAATTTGATGTTAATATTAAAAAATATTCATTGAATTCGTTTACTTAGTGGAATAATATGAAAGCAGAAATGATTTTCATGGCTGAACGAATTGATAAATTTGAACTAATAGAAAATTGTATATAATTTGCCAGGCGGATCCAACATGTGTAACTAATTTGTTGTTTCTAGTGTAATCCAATCAAATTAATTTTTCACGAAATAGTTAATTATTTTCGCTGTATCCTGTTATTAATAGTACGTGTAAGATGGGGCACTGGGAACGCGTGTAGAGCAGAAATATATTTGTACACAAAATCATTCATGACGGCACAAAACATTTCGTTGAGAATATTAAATTTTAAATTTCAATTCATTGGATATTTTGTCTTGCAGAACGTTTATTTCTCTTGCACTATTATGCTAGCAATAATATGTATGTACGTGTCAGTATATTTCTTGATATTTTTTCGTTGAAACTCAAAGATTAGATCGTCGAGATGAAACTCTAAGAATAGTTGTAGAATGAAAAAGTGCTCTAACATAGTCTCGATTCCGAGTAGGATCCTTGTAGTACTTGAATAATATGGGAAATTTGTATATCTTGGATACCAATGAACAGATAACTTCATTTACATTCCCTCCTGAAGAAAAGTTGATTATGAATGTATCGTGTCTTCTATTGCTATCTTCAATTGTCTTAATGCAAAGGAAAAAGCCGATGATACCTTCAGTTACCTCAATGAACTCGTTTCTATAAGAATTACTTAATAGAATCGTGAGTGCTTGGTCAATAAATAATAAATAAGAATTACTAGTAATTTGTTTGGGTTGTAGTGACAATGAAAGACACCACATTATTGGAATAATTGCAGTAAGTAATTTTCAACCGAGAGAAGCTCGATCACCCTGATGTGAAATTATAATGAAGATGATTGGAATGTCGAAGAGTTTCCTCTAACGGAGCGGTACAGACCAGTTCCGAGCGTGCAGTTGCGTCGTTTGTCGTGCCGCCTCATGTCGTAGCCAAGGGTTTGTCTTTGGCAGATGCCGCGTGACCTCGCGTCAGGGGAGATGAGGAGCTGCCAGGCTTGATCGCGAATTCGGCCCAGGTGTCCCATTGTCCGCTGGTGTCGGGTGGGCGCTTTGGTGGCGGCTGCGGAGTGGTGGAGATGGCGGGGGTGGCCGAGGAGATGTCTGCAGATGGAGGCGCGTCAGTGGAGAGCGGCGCCGCTGGACCGCCTCGGACCCACAGCTGCTAGCAGGGAATCGCCGCTTTGTCCAAACATCACGGTTTTTGCTTTCCATATGTCATATGAGCTCGGCGTTTGTTTGTTGGGGATGAAGTATTAATATGAGTATCCCGAATTATCGTATCCCAGTTATATAACCTCATACTGCAGTGTATAAGAAAGTTCTCGTTATTAAACAAATTTTGGAGAATTCTCGTCACATAAGTATTGTAAATACATACTTTCAATTTTCAAAATTGTCTTTCGGGTACAGCAATACTGTACATAAAGTCTGTAAATGAAATAGTCGTAAATATAACTTTTCTTTAATTCGTACAATAATTTGATGAAAATAAAAAAGGAAATTGAAATGCTTGCTTTAGTAACTAGGCAAAAAAGTTGTTTCTTCTTTAGCTCGTGTAAAATTATTGCCAATCAAAGCTATTGCAATCGCCCTCTTCGCTCTAATCCTCCTGCGAGGCACTGCCCTCTGCAGAATCCTTCCAGAATACTCCCTCCGTCCACGACTTCCCCCGCCCCCTCCTCCGACATCCACCCACGCACCTTGCGCGCAGGTATGCACATTCACATTTGCGGGGCACGCGGGTCCCCTCCCCCTCCTCCACACGGGGGCACGGAGGCTTTGATGTCTAAAGGAACCGCCTCCCCGTCCCCCTCGCCGAAATCCGACTTCCTCTCTTTCTGCAGCGCGTGGCCATATTTCACGGGCGCTTTCGCCTGAGCCGCGAAGGGGATTAAGCGGAGCTGCCTCGCTGGAGTTACAGAAGCGAACCAAGAGCCATTTCTTTTTAAAGTGAATTTAACCAGTGAATATGGGACGCAGAAATCGGCAATGTGTTTATCTTATTTCGAAGGGTTTCGCGAGAAAAAGGCTTTCTGGCACATATCCACCAGTAAAGGTGAAGTTGGGTCTACTCAAGCGAATGGAAATTGTGGACATGGCGAGAAGCTTTCATGAGAAGAGACTAACCAAGAACGTTCTTTTACTTCATATTTGACTTATTAAACCTCCACCCTGAATAAATTTCACCAGACCGGACATGAGGATTTTTTAAAATCTGTAACAGAACTGTTTCAAATTGCATCATGGGAGGTCAATCTATGTACAGGTTCTGGTTCCCTTCACATTAATGTTCCTTGAATTATATACTAATGAAATACAGTTATTTGTTGATTGATGCGTGCTATTGAACAAGTAAAAAATACTTCCGTTGTACAATACTAGATGAGAACTGTACTTATTTTGAAAAGATTTTGATGGAAATACCCATTTCGGATACTAGTTAGAAACGTTAAAAACCTTAATTCTTCATTCTTATTTAGAGCATGTGAGCTTATTTTAAGCATTTCTTATTTAGAGCATTTGTGCAGTGTTAGCGAACTTACAAAAATTAATCTAGGCTCTGGGATCCGGGTATCACAGTATCGGAATTACTTTTTTCGACGTGTAACATTTCTAATAAAAAGGGGAATCGAGGAGAGCGCATGAAAATATTGTAAAGTAGAAAGCTGTTGCCCCCATGTAGATTCGTCACACATCCCTCCCCTCGAACCTTGCCCTCATTGTGTGTTCGCCGCCCGTATTTCGGTATTACCGCTACACAGATGAAGGATTTCAAATTCACTTCTTTCCCGTTGCATACGTCGCATGTAAGGGGTTATCATCAAACCAGAGTCGTGTTCTGTAAGATCAGTGTGTCACAATTGCGGATTCGTGACGTGTCCACTATTCCATTTAAGAGTAACTATAGGTTTTCCTTCTGCATTGTTCCGGCAGCTGTAGAGGTGTACGAGACAAAAATGGTCACCTAAAGATAAACGATACAATGTATCCATGTCAGAGAAAGAAATATTTTAACAAAAATTGTTTTTATTATCCCATTGAATATTTTTGTATTGTAGTTAGTATTATGTTCAATGTAAATTTTGAACTGCTAATATTTTATTGCGCCATTTTAACAGCACTTTTAATAATACTTTATGAAAATAGAAAAACTAAATGAATGCATACTCATTATTGAATTATTAATTATATTTATCCATCCTAATTATTTCCGTACACTTGGCACCGTTAATTCTATAGTTCCTTGCTGATCTGGGTTTTTCTCCGGTTTACTCATGAGGACATTGATCGAGTCTTTGGAGAGCTTCCTATTCGTTGAATGTGAATCAATATTTTGTCATTGGTGTTCATCTAAGTTCAAGAAACTGGTAAAAAGAAAATACCAAGAGATATAAATAACCCTTCAGTTAAACGGCCGTTCGTACCGACGCTGTCATTACTGACATACACTGCAAAAAATGTATTGGTAAACGGTAACTTCCCATAATTGGTAGTATGTTGGGTAGAAGTTACTATCTGATAAGACTTACGGTTACTTTTATATGTTTTTGGCAGAAATTGGAACAAAGTACTTCATGGATATTGGAAACATTTTTTGAAAAATATTCCCTGGAAAAGTGAGAAGCCATGGATCTGGGAACTGGCTATGAAAATTGTTTTTATAATTAATTTTCGCCAATGTCGCGGTATGTCAATTTTCATGCTCCCTATGAAATATGGGCATATATTAAGATCTTGTTTCGTTCCAACTATGTACAGACTTCTTCGTTAAGATTCTTACGGTGATATATACATGTGTGTGTCAGCATTTCCTGATAGAACAGTCTGAAAACCCTGTCTGTTCCAACGGAGCCCAAGAATGCGAGGCGCGCGCGGTAGAGCGAGAAAACCCCCGAAATATCCGGCCACGCGCGGCCTTCACGTAATAGACTGGCGTGGGCGCCGGCCAATAGCCCCTACGCCTTGGCGACTGCGAATGCCCGTCGATGGAGGAGAGACTAGTGACAATGGCTACCATGCAACTCCGAAATAGTTTCATACTAACCACGTGAAACGCTCTAAAGTGTTGTTAGGTTGTAATTTTAGATACGAGAATCCTTGTTTATTACAATTTGTCTTCAGAATACATGATTTCCGTCTATGGAAATCAGCCTCGAATATAAACTTAATTTTAAATTGAATTACTTCCTGGAGGTCACACGACATGATCAGTTCTCTACAAAATGTTTAAAATTTTTATTTTTGAGGTTTACGTTTTGCAGTAAATTATCTCAGAAGGAAGACAAACATGTGGAATGTCTAGTCGATTCAAATCAATTTTGTGATGTGAATTTGTGTAAATTAAACAAACTTTTTTATTTGAAACTATATAAAATTTTAATTATATCAGTGATTTTATCTGAACGTATTTGGATGTATTTCTCTCACAATATATTAAAGTGGAATTAAGATAGGATCAAGCTTTAGTTTCGTGAGACACTCCCGATTTGATCACGTGACTCAGAGTTTTAGGTTTACGCAACCGAGTGAAATAATTCGTCGACCTCTTTATCACCTCGCTGCCATCATTTCCTCTGTGTACTGTCGAGACACGAACAGAGTTCTTTCGGTTCCATGGACACAGTGTGCGGTTCTCAGGAGGTGCGCTGAAAGCATATTCACAACCGAAGCAATGAACTTCGTTCACACCGAATTCGTTCGCTCGAGACGACTCACTGCAGCAGCAGCAGCCATTGGCCCCATCACCTTCGTTGGTTCGTTCGCTTTTGTACTTGTTACACAGACGCTGTGGGCCGAAAAGTCAACACGTCGGACGGAAACAGTGCAGAGAGTTAGGGGACTGATTCCCAATTCCTGGCTTTGTTATGGTTTCACACTCAATTAAAGAAATGTAGTGTCTTTCTCTGGTGTTTGCGTTGAAAATTCGGGAAAATGTATCTTAAATTTACTATTTGATTAGAATAATCACTTACGAATTATCTAACTGTCTTTGAGAATATGTTCTCCTGAATGTTTTTAATTACAGGTGGGTAGTGTGATAGTTTTTATTCTGTCGGTAATCTTAAACGAATCTACGAATCGTATTTTGTTCTGCATCGAATAGAGCACCGTTTCTGGACAGCTGATGGCGTCGTATTTATTCTTCTGAAGTGTAGTATTCTACACATTGTGCTGCGGTACTAAAATGTAAGATTTTCTCGAAATATATTAGGTATAACACACCGTTAGCGAGATATATTAAGATACAACTGTAGCTTTAATTTTCAAACTTAAACTAGTATGTTGTGAATCATAACACTGATCTAAGAATTAGCCACTTAATGATCGATTTCATTTTTTCTCGAAAGAAAATGAACACAAAGTTTTCATTGCGTCAAATTATCTACAAAGTTGATAAAAAAAATTGGCCTAGTGTATGTGAATTATTTCGTAAGAAAAATACACATTGGGTTCGGTAACGAATATCTATAATGCGATTGCTCTGGTTGTTTGAGGAAGGATTAATGAACGGTATACTTCGTACGGCGTCGAACACTTCAGGATATAAATATTGATCCAAATAAGATATTTATTTAGATTTTCACCCAAGTGTATTCATGTTATTGCACGACTCGCCAACTTCCTCTTTTTGAACTCTTTAAGACCTATCGTGTCGAGTCGCCGTGTAAAATAGCGCTTCTGCTCAAAAAAGCATTGGGCGAGGAAATTTTCCGCTACTTTCAGTTCCAATTGCGGGTTTCGTGGCCGCAGCCGCCGCGCCGTTAAAAAGCCGCGGGCAGGTCGGTACGGTTCGCTGGGCGATGCGCTTCTGTTCGCACTCGACGCTTCTCACGTCACAGCTCTTGAATCGACGCGCCACGCCGCGCCATGTTACTGTTCAAGCATAGGATAGTAGTACCCTTCGGCACTTAGGTGCGGTGTGCTCGAAGCGAAGTTAAAACGACGCGGTTTCATTGGCACTCATTTGAGACACTTAAGAGGGATAAAATTCTTTAAAAAAATATAAATGATAGACCACAACAATGTTCAAACTATATAAAGCATTACCCTTCATGATGTAATTCAAAATTTTATACATCTAAAATTTTATGTCATAGGCGGCATGAAAAATTCGTTCTGTTTGAATTGGTTTTACTTGTTGGATATATTATGTCAGTTGATATCTTCTAAATAATGAAATAAATATTTCTTTTGGCCGAGGACTATCCGTGTATGAATTCTCCTGTTTCCGTAAATGAGGGTTGAATCGGAGACGAACTAAAATTTATGCACAGGTCCATGCTCGCCCCTCATCTGTCCAGAAACAATTCACCTAGCAACAAACGTTGTAAGGCGAAATAGATGTTTCCACACATGGTTTATACAAATTTGCATTTTGGTTTATACAAATAAGGAAAATAGAAACTAATAATTATATAATAACATCCATATATTTGGTGTTATGAAACAGTAACATTTGATGACTGATGATTTCAATTAAACTAATTTCAATTTCCTGGATATGCAGTATCTAAATACCAATCTTCTGTGAACCAGATTAAAAAGAAACTGGTTGTGTCGTGTCTTCGTACTACTTGAGATTCCGATAGCGTTATCGCAGAGATCTCAATCCGTGGACATGCGAGATTCGACTTACAACCCCTCGACGTCCGACTTTCCCCGAATCAACGGCTCAAAGAAAAAGAAGTTTATGTCGAAAGAGAGCACGAAATAAGACGTCGAAAGTACATCGCGATCGAAATTTTTTAAAGAAATCACTTAAGAACTCTGCGTAACGATCAAGAACAATGATATTTTGAACGCAGTGCATTTACATACACCGCACCTAAAGAGAGTTTTAGCGAAATTTGTGTTATGTTGATAAACTTGATGAAATAATACTTCTTTCGATTGGGAATGGTATTAATCTGAATTAAATCTAGTTTCGTGTGATGTATAAACCAGCAACAGAGCTTGGAGGCATATTAAGTAAGGTACGTGTCCTTTATATTGTAATTTTATAATTGTCTCGTCTGATTTTATGCCGGATTTTTAAATATTCGAACAATTTTATTGTGTATTTTCAATTCATGTTGAAACTTAAAACTTTGCCAAAAATGAGATAACAGAACACTGTTTCCTATGACGGGAGTAAAAGAAATATTTAATATAAAGATACCTTTAAAATTAAGATACATCAATATTAGAAGTATGTTGTTGTTTTTTTCGGTTTTCCGTCATTTCTTTGAATATATGGCCCGGAGGGTGAACTAGTTAATTTTGAACCGTCTTATAAAGCCTCGGCTTCGCTTTTCGTAATAAATTATTTATCGGAGAGAGTAATAATAATTCCGTCTCGGAAACTTCAATCCGTCTCGACGGGTTTCCACATGTTCCACCAATCCATTTCGTTTTTTATCTGCGCTGATGCAGCCTCTCGAAAAGCCGTCCGAGGGTCTCGAACCCAAGCGAACGCAGCAGCAGCAGCAGCAGCAGCAACAGCAGCAACAGCAACAGCAGCAGACAGCAAGCGCACCTGCTGCCTCCTGGAGACCTGTTTGTTCCACGACCGCCTGTACTTCGGAGTTTCGGCTGTGGCAGCGGTAGGCACATCGACTGATTTTACCCGACGTCATGGCTCATAGCTCCACATACGTAAAATATTTCACTATAAGAATGTATCAGTTTATGAAAAATGATCCTTTAAATTTCGCATTCTTTTTTTTATTTCTTAGTATTGTTATTCTTTAAAACTTTCGTCACAAAATCTCGATGTCTTTTATTTTTAAGTCCCCCTTGAGACCGAAAATTATGTTTTTGGAATTATAACTGCGCGTGTGAGAACGCGACAAAAGAACTGTGTAATTAAGGTGAATCACATATCGCGTTCATAAACAATTTAAAATGGGTGAAGTCGTAAAAAGGAAATGAAATCAAAAATTCCATTAGTTTTTGAACCCCTCATCAAAATCGGAAGTAGCACTTAAAAACAGTAAGGTACATCAAAATATTAGTATGTATTACGGTAGAAATGCAGCATGATAAATACATTGATTTCCTGAGAAAAAAAAATCTGAGTCAAAAAAATTTTATTTTAAACTTAATCCTCTGTTGGACGTTCCTGTAGCTCCCAGATGTTCATCTTTCTCTTACTTTATTCTTGTTGACTTCTGAGTGTTTAATAAGTGGAGATGGTATACTGGGAGGTTTGTGACGGAAGCAAGAATAGTTTTCCCCCTCACTTCATATCTCTCAGATATCGTCAGTTCACCGATTTACTTCTATCGCTTCTGCTGTGCTGAATTACTCGTAGTCCGTACATGCAGTTATCCGTCGTGAAAAGTGGCATCTGGACGAATGGAGTTTGCAGTTCCCGCTGTCCGTTGGAGCACATACCTGAGATGTGAAGAGGCGATTGAGCTGCGTTGAAACAGGTGTGACCCAATTGCAGGTTACTCTGTTATTTTCATCGGCGGCTCACAAGAATTCGGATTGACTCTCCCAGATAGATTGGAAATGCTTAGCGAAGCGGGAGAATGCCACTTTGCTTAGGAGAGGTTTGAATGTTGTAGGATACGCGAATGCGCGAATTGAACAATTTATAACAACATTTAAAGTTTTATACTGTAGTTTTATATTTTATATATGAATTGAAGAACTTAAGCAAGCTGAACTCTAGCGAATCATTCTGTCTCCCAGTTAAGAGTGAAAAATATTTACTTATATAAAATTGTTAGTTAACATTTTGTCACATCTAACCAGCACAATATTTGAAAAAATTTACTCAGATCAATTTCCGCAACTGGCTTGAACATTCACGTGCTGTATTTAAGGAAGAAAATACTGAATTCTACGGCGATGATGAAGTCTAATATCATGCCATATGTCTTTTAGTTGTTTCTGTTTTTCTGACGTCTTATGTACTCGAAGAGTTCTTTTATCATTTTTTTTTCATTTTACTTTGTTAAATCTCCGTTTCTCAGCTAAGCATGCCACTACCTGGGTTAATTTACTTATTTTTCCTTCTCATCATAATCTCATCGTTTTTCTTATGTCCTCATAAAAATATCTTTTCTCTCTCCTTTTGCTTTATAATTTTGTTCCATCATCTGCGAACTGTCTACTACGTTAATTTTGTCTTCTTAGCTTTGCGCATTAACATTATATCTGTAATATATTTTTCAAACATTTTGTACCGCGCCTCCGTTGCAATGTATTCGTCCCATCTATCTTCACGAAATATTCCATATTGTCTTCCAAATTTGTCGAATCCAAGTAGCTCGTTCTGGGCCAAGTATTTTGCAGTTAAGTATTACGTGGTCCACAGTGTCTATTTCTTCATTGTATGTACAAAGGTTTGAATCTGTCTGTCCTAACCTATACCAATACGTATTGAAATCACCGTGACCGGTTAATACTTCAATCATTGAAGGTGTCGGTTGGAACAGTTTTTTATTCTTATATCCGTATCTTACATTGGGTATCAATTTGCACGTAAGTCTGCCTTCCATTGCCTTGTCCCAACATATTTGCCAACATTGCACGAGTGCTCTCGTTATTTTCCCTTTCCATCCATGAGTATTTCGTTGTATCTGCTCTTCTCCAACTTGAATTTCTCCAGTTTTCTTCAGTTTGTATCTGAGAAAGTGATTATCAATTTCTAAGTCTGTTGGTATCTGTCCTAGGATTACTTGTAAAGCTTTTGTTGGTGTACTTGTATATGCTCCACTCCAATATATTAAACATTTTCTTTGTAAACTTGAAGTCGTCGAGACATGTGTACTCATTTTGATCTTTCGCACCACGCGTTACAGCAGTACGTAATTTGTGGTAGCAACACCCCTTTATATATTATTAACTGCTTTGTTCCAATGGTATATCGGTTTATCAAAGCGAATTTTCAAAATACGAATTTTCATAATATGTACTTGCAAATTGCAGTGTCCACGTAAGTATCTCAACTAACATGAGAGACGCCAATACTCTAGAAGTAGGGTGACACAGGAATAGAGCTATCTGGGAGAATTTGATGGGAACTTTATGAACATACTGGTTCACGCCCATTAGCAATATAGATTTTATCCATCTTAAGATTGAGCGAAGTACCTTCGTAAAGACCATACATAGAATGGGATCACAGTACTTCAATAAATTAGTAGAGTTTAATAATCGGAAAATTTGTGAAGTCTTTTTTTACCGTCATTCTCGATTGCGAATGAGACAAGCTACCTCCCAGCAATAAATATTGGTGTAATTAATTCGATCCGTGGGTGCGCATTCCTTAGCCACGACTGAAGAAACCGCTGCCACCATGTATGGTCCACTTGTATTTCTGCTGGGAAGGGAAGAGCTAATACCGAAGGAAGGTTGGAACTTTATGGCGTCGCGTGCTAAACGCATCCTTTCTGTAACTCTTGTGTTATGAAAGATGATTCACTGAAGTGGTTCCAACAGAATGAGATTCCTACGAAACGGCCTCTCTGCTGAGCTGGCTGGAAATTGGTGCCAGGAAAAGATAAGTGTTTGAAGAAATGCACTAGATTGCTTCGGAATAGAAAACATTCCAATAACTGGAAACTGGATTACCGATAATGAGACGTTGTCAGGTAATATTTTAAAATTGCCATTTTGTAATGGAACTTCGAGTCTCTTATAAGAAAAATGTATTATAATGGAAATGTTTTAAAATATACAATAATTTTTGAAACTCCCTCATTTTGGTGTTACTGAATTCTCAAGACGTTCATGAACAGTAAAATCGGTATGGATTGATGATAAATAGAAGTGGCAATCTGCCAACTTCCTCTCATGACTACGTCCATTTGTCAAACAAGATGGTCCATCCCTCGGGCTCCTACCCCAGTAGTCGAAGCGTTAACCCTTCCTTGGCCTCTCATTTACCTGTTCCTCGCCTTCGTGCTTCCGCACTGTTCCTCCTCCTCCTCCTCCTCCTCCTCGGGTACAACACATCGGGGAGCATCTACCTGCTTTCGAAGCACCCTGTTCCGGTCGGCTATTTACTCTTATTTGGGCCGATATATAATTAATCCCCGGAGCGGACGACGGCGGCGGTGGAGCTAAGGGTCGGCGGAGGGTGGACGAGGTGTTCCAAGCATAACCATAGCCTCTTTCGTCGAATCGATCACCAACGTTTCTCGGCGTGTGAGTGTGTTAGAGCGTCGCGATGACCGTCACCGTGTGTCTGGTGCTAGTGGTGGTTCGTTCTGCCTCCACCAGGTGCGTCGGAGCGCATTCCACAGCTCTGCAGCGGCGTCTTTTCCTCCGCCATTGCCTGCCTTCACCGCCTCCATCGTTACCGCCCTGAGCACAATGGCGCGTGCGGCGAGGCGGCGGCGGCGGCGGCAACAGCTGCTTGTGCTGCCCCCGTCGCTTCGCGCCCCTCGCTCGTCTGCACGCCGCCTGACGCGCCACCGACGCCATCGCCAGATTACTCGGTAAACCGTAATCGCCTCCTTGGCTGCTGCCGCCGCAGTCGCTTTGCCTCCTCGGCAGCGAAGAAGTGGAGGGCCAAAGGTCTGCTGGAGATGCGAGGTGGCGGGCGCGCGTGAAAAGGCGCCCTGCGGTAGGAGCCAAGGGCGCAAGGGACGATGCTTCAGGGCTACTCGTCACCCCCATCGCCTTCCAGCTACAAGGATTCCACATGAAGCGGCGGAGGGATTGTTGCCTTCTCCCATAAAATCTTCTATTAGTATCAACAAAATGTATAGATATTTCACTCAGAAACATTAATATCATAAGTACCCTACAATTGTCTAGTAATATTTACCGTAAAGAGAAAGCTGAATAGACATTAAAAATTTAGTTCTTTCTATATCTACGTGTGAACAGTGGATTTGTGGTTGCCTTTAATGTTACTTGGGAGACAATGACTCATAATACGCACCTTTTAAAATTGTTATGAGCAAATATGAGATTAATTTGAGGTTACCCTGAAAGGTTTCGCTTGATCTTATTACGATGTTTTATAGATGCTTGGTTTACCTGAAACTAGTATTCTCGTGCTTCGTTTTTCCTGACTCATTTTCATCCAGTTTTCCGTTGGAGCTGTCAAATCAATTTTTACACCATCCTTTCCATGAAAACCTCATAAAAATACATACGTATTATTTAAGTTGTAATAATTAATAGAACTGAGGAATTTTAAAATCATTTTGACTGCTCTGGATGAAACGAAATTCTATTCCGTAATGTAAATCCAGAAAACGTAGAAAAACATTCCATGTCGAAAACATCAGTTTCCTCATTAAAGAATTATCTGTATAACATAAACTTGGTTGTTTCTCCCATTATGTGGAAGGTATGCCGTAAACGCCTCACCGCCGCGGCGCTTTCCCCCCTCACCCCACCACCAGGGAGCCTTCGTTGCTTCGGCCGCTCGCCTCTTGGGTTCATTTAAAATTCGGTTAATTCGCCGCTCAACGGCCGGCGCCCCGCTTTGTCTGCGCCCCGAAAAGACCGCCCGAGAGCTGCCTCCGACTGACTCTTCTTCTGCGGTTTGCATAGGCCCTCCTCGCGTTTCCCTTGATTACTTTCTATTCCCTTTTGCTCTTGGAGGCTACGGCAGCGGCGGTTGCAGCAGCCGGGTGGCAGGAGACTTCAGTCTGAAACTCAATCTGAACGCGTCCGCTCTTGCGTGTTAGCATCTTCACACTTCACGATGCTTCAAGCGCTTGGACACACTTGCTACATGGATGTTTGCGTTTATGAAGATCCAGAACACGACGCGGGCGAAGACGAGAACAGACAGCTTCGACTACACCACCGCCGCTTCTTCGCTCCCTCCCACGAAATTGTTGAGCGGAAAAGCATGGCTTCCGAGTAGGTGAGGTTTTCAGCTGGGGTTACCCTCACGGAACCGAACGTGGTCTGGAGTATGTAATTCAACCTTTCACATGCCTAATTCCTTCACCCTAATCATGGTCACGTTATACATAACCTCACCATAATATTGGAATAAATAAGGTCTCTTACGGCTGTATTTTATTTTAATTATTCTATAATTTTGCGAGCTTGATTTAAGTTGTAAAACAGATACGATGTTCTTTTATGGCATTGACCAGAAGCGCGTGATTATTCAAAATCCTCGTACAGACAGACAGAAAAGTTATCGAAAATATGTAATAATTCTGCTAATTATTAGACAAAAAATAAATTACACTTTTAAATAACAGGAAGTAATATAATAGTTTATATAAATATTCGATTTCAGCTTTAATAATATGAAACTTCTTAAAAACGAGGAGAATGGTAACAAAACATCGTGAACGAATGAACACCAACTAGTAGAAGCTCTAAATTCCATCCTTTTTTATTAAATCAGTGTGAGCCGCAATCGTTTATTCTTGTGTACCGTCTCTTCAAATATTTGGGAATAATCTTAGTTCTTTTCAGTGTGGAATATATAGGGTCAAATGGACTTACTCTTTATCTCCTTGTCAAGCAAAATGTGATTAAACGTCAATAAATATTGAGGAATACGTAAACTTAAGCTAATAATAAACTCAGATACGTTTTCATCTTTTAAACTAATATAAAAAATATCGTGTGTGAATATGATTTATATATGCAAGACTACTATGATAGAAGTAAATGCGATAATACACCAGATATATTAATGTATAATCCTTCATGAGAATCCAAAAATTGCGTAATAACATCTAAAGACGTAAACAAAGAACATGATTCACAAGTACGTTTTTCTTGTAACTAACACTATATTAAGCTCACGCCAGATAAACCGTATCAGAGTAAAAAATAACATTGACTTCTGTTTAAATGTGTTTGTCATACGGAAATGCTCTCATGTTTTAGCACAGACAAGTAGCGCCATCTGGGAAACAATTTACGAACTAATCTGTAAACGTAATTCACAGAAATATACAGTAAAGTCAATATTTTCTGAGACCCACGCAAGGTCTTAAATTACAGTAAATTCTTGATTATTGACCTCGTTTTCTATATTAGTTTGTAATTATTGAGATAAGGTCAAAATACATAATTAAACAATTGGCTATATAAATTGTTTAATATATTTTGACCTTATATCAATAACTCCAAACTAATGTCTTAAATTACCAGTTGGTCCGTTGGTAAGTCGTTATTCTCGTTGTATTAACTAAATATACGACTCCCCTCGTAATCTTTTGCATTAGACACAAGTCGTCGCTTGTAGACGCAATTCCCAGACGTCATTCACCTTTCGACTGGCGGACGAACAATCTATTGCTGAGAGCGCTTCGGAAGATCCGTTTCCAGAGCGTGTTTTCAGGGCACTGCACCCCCTCCCCTCCACCCATAGTGGGAAATATTCTCCCTTTCCGTATCTCCGTTTCACGAAGTGTCCTTCGCATTCCCTCCGCCACCACCAACGAATTGAAGAGCTTCCTCTCGAAACCCGATGCTCGCGTGCGATTCCATCCAGAGCTTCTGAAAGCTACACCATGGGAATCGACACACGTCCAACAACAGAATCGTTCTTTCAAACGTATAATCGGCGGTTTGGGATTCGAAGATTATTATAGCATCTATAAGTCGTATCTTGATTTGCTTCGAAGAATCGTTCGTTCCCTTGTCACGCCGTCAGTTCACAGATCTGACACTATATTGATCCGCGGCGATGGAAACTAAATCTGTCCCATTTTTTCGTCTATTTATGTAGGAACTCTTCCCTAAACGCTGACTGTAACTGGGTAGACTGCCCTCGATGTGTCATTCGTGAAACTTCACTTTACCCTCATCTGCGATTAAAACAAGGGTGAGAGTCAAATTATTTGTAGGTATTAACTTGGAACCTCATGTAAGTTGTATTTATCGTCGAAGGAAGGAATGGCAGGTTCCTCGCTACATTAAAGGATACGACGAAGAAAAATGCAATCTTGCCATGGTTTTTTCAAACATTTTGAAAAAATTTTGCAAGCAATATTTTCCAAAAGAATCAAAACTTTCAGACAATAGTGAGTGTCAACTACGACATTTTAAGGTGCCAATTATGACTCGTCTGAAGTTCATGGCTTAACTCTCAAAGTGTTTCAACGAACATGCCGTTGAAAATTTCAAATGCCAAATCTTAATGTAGTGATTACATACCTTCAGACATAGCCATGAAGTTGATTTTGAATTATTGACAACTCCAGGCAGTTCATCTTTCATGCCATTTTCCGGTCAACCAGATTCGTGCAACATGGTTGTTTCGAGTTAGTTTTCTCGCTCGTGAACTGTAAATAGAGTGAAATAGAGCGGAAAGGCAGTTAGTAAACCTTCGTTGTGCATCTGACCTTTCCGTTTCAGGATAGTTTCCCCCGAGTCGTTGCCTGCTGTAGAAGCTGGTAGGAACTTCATGTAGTTGCGTGCGTTGGAGGGAGACAGTTTAATGTTGCCATCGTCGTAAAGATCTCTGGACACCAGTCTTTCTAATTCCTGTAGACAAGAGAAGCTTCCACGAACATGCTTGTGAAAATATCAAAACGTACTCTGAGCGTATATGGTGTAAGTTGCTACTAAACAAGAATTTAATAAAGTAAAATTTTTTCTCTTGCATATTTAATCGTATTTGCAACTATTTAACTTGCGAGAAATAACATTTTTCAAAAATATTCATAACAGGTATAAAACTGAGGATTTTGAACGTAAGTTCACAAAATATTTGCCATTTTAATGCTCCGCTTCTTGATAGTAGAATATCCTGTTTCGGTTACATGACGATGCTTTTCACTTGCGCATACTTCACAACTCTGAAGCGCTGCAATTCCAAATATGAAGTGATATTATTTTAGCCATTCATGTTGATCATATTCAAATTATTTTGTATTATTTAAGTAAGGTAAATTTCTTACCTATGTCAATTCGATTTAAATAGTGAGTATACAATGAGCTTTGCATATGATTCAGTTTCAATTGATTTTCGTCCTCCAAATCACCAGTCCAATGACGATCGTCAGGTTGCTATTATTTCTAGATTCCTAATGGACCTGTCAATGCTACAAATCGAACGTTCAGTGCTATAAATTGCTTAGTTACTTCATCGTACAGGTTCTCCTAGGTGTGTTGTGGTTCGCACCGAGGGCGTGTTGAGCAGTGGCAGGAGCAATAGGGACAAACGGCAGAAAACTGGTGAGCAAGGAGATGGGGAGGGGGAGGATGAACCCACGTGACTTCCCCTCCGCAATCGGCGAGGAATCCCGCGGCTCCTATTTTTAGGGGCGGAACCATCGATCGGCCATCAGGTTGCCCGGAAGGGGCGCGGCGAATGCATCTCGAAAGCAGGACAGAATACGACGACGGATGGGAAGAACACGAAGATGCGGAATTAGCTTAATAGTTGGAAGCAATAAATAAATTAGTTCAGTAAATATTATTAAATGAACGAAATCAAACTAAGAAATAAATAATTTAAAAGACGCGTAAGCACAAAAGCAAAGGGGACTGCAGATTGATTTAAAGTTCAGAAGTAAATAATGATGTAAAAATATAAAAACATAACACAAGGCGTAAAAATAATCAATGACAATGTAACAGTTAAATTTATATTTTTGAAATCGCATAATGTTTGAGAAAAATAACCAGGTTTCTAAACGGATAAGGCAACCAGGAGGGAAAAATTTTCCTTTAAAAACAAGGGATGGTCCAAGCAATTCGATTCATGTATCCGAAGAGAACCGAGTAAGAATTGATTTACCGGGGTCGTGATGCTATCACGGTAGAAAGATAGTCTCCAGAAAATGTACGAGCATCAATTAAAAATAATTATTACAAGTTGATCATTATACATCAGTTGTAGTGATGTATGATATGAATGAAACGAAGAAACTGTAGCCACGAGTTCTCGATTATTCACTCTTTTTTCTGTCAGAGACCACCACGAAACGATCCAGAATCTTTAGTTTCCGTCGACCCCAGTGGAGCGAGGGAATGTCTGATGGAGCTCATCTCATTCAATTTCTTCCCCTTCGCTCTCTCGCTCAGCAAAGTTTCTGGGAGCCAGATAGCTTAGTGGTCGGACGGACGGACTGACTGATACAACATTCCCCCAAAAGCAGCATCCTTTCGATTTCTTGTTCACGCGTCACGTCTTTGAGTCCCGCTTGATGTTCCAATGTGTACATATCCCCTTCAGAGCATCATAAGAAATACAGTGGAAAAATTTACCAAGAAGTCAGGACAACGTTGGGACGAAACGAAAGCTTTGTGAAAATATTCCGAGATTTCGTAGCAAAACGCGAAAATCGCTGGCTATGTATACAAAATGGATTTTCTTAAAAATCGCCATTAATATAACCTCACACAAGCATTCACTGAAGATATTATGGTTTTAATACTTTATATCTAACACTGAAATTTGACAATTTAAATGAGATGTTTGTGAGAATCATTTATTTAGTCCTATCATCAACGCTCATGGTTTCCGCAAATTCACCGTACAGATTCTCCTCTCCCGGAGCGAAAACACGGGTGGAAGGTTAATTTTCTATTCATAAGTTGTGCCGAAATTATTTTCAATAGAGAAGGATGTTATGGTTATAATCCTGTATAAACTCCGGAGAGTGCCGCCCCCGAGCGAGAGCGGTCATTAGCGCGAGGGTGAAGGACCGCCGTTAGCGACGCCGGCGCCGACTCCTCGGGCACTCTGGCAACCGCAGCAGCAGCACCGTCGCGACAGCCGGCGCCGCGGCGCTGCGCTCCGATGCGTCGCCACGTGGGCTGGATGCCTGGCTCTGGAGGAATGTTGAACGCGTTTCTTGTAGATGTGGAAATACTTGCGATGAGCAGTTAACTTAACTATTAAATTTAATACAGGTTGCTACCTAATTTTCAAGTCCTCCCTCTTCGTGGTATAATTTATGTTTATGAATATATTAATGTATGTTGTGTTATTTACGTGTGTATTGTTATTTATGTTTTATTATCGTGTATTAATTTTTTGACGGTGGTAAGGCAGAAGAGCAGGTCTGATGGCTTGAACCTAACCACGAAATGAAAGTTTATTATTATTATTAATATTATTATTATTATTATTATGTCGAACCAAAATATTGTTCATTCGTCAATCATTCGATGACTTAATTTTGACCTTCATCTCTTGGTAACATGTCTGCATGAAACAACTCGTGGGTCAGTGTTTCAGTTGACTGACAAATTGGTTGACTCATACAGAGAAGGGAAGGGAGAGTATCATAACAACACGTGATAAGCAAAATCAGGGACCAGTTAACACGGTGTTCCATTGTAGCCGACTAATAGTTGAAAACATTAGGAGCTGTTGATCTTTTGTCCAAAACTTTCCTATGATTCGATGGTATCAGGAGGAGATCAGGATTTCAAATTTTTCAGCCGTCGAATACATTCTTATTTATCGTAGATTGAGGACGTAAAAACTTGTTGATAGGCGATTCGTCGATTTTTTGGACACCATGGTATTTTTTGCACTTTGACAGTGTCTTCAAAATCATCTGTGGAATGGGAGAGATGTCATTGTGGCAGTGGCATATGCTATGTTTCGGAAGAATTCTTCTCTGATGTCACTTTCTATAACGACAAACACTTATCACAAGTCTTCTCTATATTTTCGTATCCAGAGTGAAAGTATATTGTGTATTCACAGCTTACTACCACATATGCGCAGGACTCGAAGAAAACTTGTAAATTATTCAACGGTTGAAGAAATTGTAATCTGAACAACGTATGTATTATTTACTCGATATATTATGAAATGACCAGATTTATCCGTATATGCTCAATTACCCTACTGCCAGTATTCCCAGTGCACAATTTCTTCTTACACTGTCATTAATGAGGTCGTTGATATTTGCTTGTAATTACAATGACGTAAATAATGTTCGGACCAATGTCCTCTCCTTTTCACAACCTCAGTAAAGAATGTCCGAGCCATCCACATGAGACGGTTATTGCAGCTTTAATTTCCTAATTCCGGTCGCGGCAGTCTTCACCCCCGCAGCTGTCTCTGGTGGCTGCTGGCATTCGGCCTGCGATGGCACTGCGAGGCGAGGTGGATGTTTTGCGGTCACGCTCACAGAGCCCTCGGCGTGGGACAGAAGGGCGAAAGGGTGGCGTGGCTAACCGTCGGTTCGTGTTTTTGCCCTTCGTCTGGCATGCGTGATGCGAAGGGTGGGTGGCGAAACGGAGGGCCGATCGCTAGCGAAGCAAATTTTGCGTTGCGGAGCGGTGCTGTCCACGCATCCGGGAGAATGAATTTTGGGGAAGAAGTGTGTTATGTGATCGTTGTATGAGAACTGAATGGTTTCATTAAAATTTTGCTTGAAAGGAAAAAAGAAAAAAAACATGACATTTCGCCTTATATGGTATTTTAGTAAGAGGTTAAAAATATAGAACGACATTCCAGACCATTTTATTGTATTTAATTTCAAACTATAATATAATAGGTTCTTGACCGTCAGTTAAATCAATATCATCTTGACCGTCAGTTAAATCAATCAATCAGTCAGTTTTGACTGATTTACAATTATCTTAAACAAAAGTGCTCCCATATTTCAACATTCATTACAATAAATAACTACCACAAAGTTACTCCCAACACAATTCAAGAACTAAATATTGCTCAGCGTTCAAAACACAACAATCTGAACATTTAAATAAATGGAACACTGTGAACGTGATCGAGTAAAATTTCCTATTCGTATCGACTTGAATCGCATTGTGTAGTTTTTCCTCCGAGTTCATCCTATCGCTCCAGGGACCTGTGCGTGAACCTTTCGCGAAGAATACCCCTGGGATCTCGTTTGTCGGATAGAGATCTCGCGCCCCGTCGACCCACACGTGTCGCCGCTCGTGTGAGTGCGAGGACGTTCAGGTGGGGCACGCAGGGGCGCACACACTCGCACCGTCCACCCGCATGGGTCGTCGACCACGATAACAACCCTGGCTCTCGAAGGGCGCGAAAGGGTGGCTCGGTGGCTCGGGCTCAGGGTCAATGGCTTTGTGGACAATTTGTGGCGAAGCGAAATGAGGTAACCACGAAGTACAAAATGACTGCGCGACGTAGAGTTTTTGAAAACTCGTTTCCATGGACTGCACTTTATATGCAATTGACTACTCAATATTTGATACAGGATATTTATGTTGACACGTGTAACTCGACTTGCAACACTTAGAATACATTTCTAGCTGTTATGGTTATGAGAGACTACCGCGCGCGCGCGCGTGTGTGTGTGTGCTTGCGTGCGTGCGAGTTAGCGGGGCGGAGGGGAGGGAGGTGGGAAAGGAAGATGGGTGTAGAGAGCACCCTTCCGGGAGTACGCGTGCCGCACGCGCGATGCCCTACAGCGATTCATTGCGACCGAAGACTCGGATGTCAGGCACTCCTTCCCTCTTACCATCTACTAAAGGGATGAGTGAGGGTATTAATTGTTTCAACGGTGGCAGCGTCCTCGCTTCGAACGTTACTTTTGAACAGGAGACCATGGGTTCTACAACCGAACTGTTTGAGGTTTTTTAGTGTTATTTCCCTCTCCTATTCCAGACCAATGCTGGTTCGGTACTTTACATTCCCCAGCAAAGTAACATCTCAACCTGCTAATCATACTCATGTTCTTAAGTTGAAGAGCATGTTTGAACCTCGCAATACAATAAATAAGTTTTGAAATAAAATAAATATCTACAAGAAGAAAGTGCACCCTTTTCGGGTATGCATCAAACTCAGTTTCTCCGCCAACGGGTATCATTCTACAGTATTCGGAGCGTACTATTATACATTCCATAATGCGGATAATTCAATCATTTTTATTTTCATGAACAATAATTTTATGAAACTTTATTTCACTGAAATAGCCAAAATTTGTTCATTGTCCTCCACATAAGTAACCTGTACCTGTTTTTCCGACATAAATTAACAAATTTCCAAATTTAATATAAAATGCTATATGAATTTTATGACGAAGTACTCGCAAATCTGTATCCACAATACAAGATTCTTTTGCATGCAAATATATATAATGCATATATATGAAATAGTTTTCGTTAAGTTTTTTAATATGTTAGTATCACCCTTCATAAATGTCAGAATATCTGTATTGAAGTGTACTTTACATTATAAACTTATTGAGTGAACATTATGAGCCAACAACTGTCCTAGTTTTTCATTCAACAACGCGCCAAACTACTCTCAAAATGTAGATTAGCATCGGGATATCGTTTGAGAAACATGAGAAATTGTTTCTTTTTGTCATCACAGGAAAATACTAATGCTTAATAAAGTTATATTTTCGTAAACCGTGACAATTTACTAGTCACGGCACGAATGGTTGTGTCACAGTTCGCAAAAAAAACCTGGATAGATGCATAGCCTGACTCTTGGGGAAATTCCCCTGTAGCTACTCCATGCCTCACAGCAATGAATTGGTAATAAGTTCTGGATTTATATCATAACCGTCCAGCAAGACAAAACAGGGCTTGTGCTCCTCATGACGCCTATTATTGGAACTCTTTCTAAGAAATAACGCGTCGGAGATATTGCACGAAGAAGCGATGTGGATGTTTTTGCGAGGGCATTCGCTTAACATGCGATAAGGGAAAGACACGAAGCCATCTTCTTCGTTCTTCAGATCTCCAGTCTCTGAGGAGTCCGTTTGCATAGGGAATTCATGAGCGCGTTTTTTAGTGACAGTTTGGAACGATTCTCCGGTCCTGGAGTAGAGAGAACACTACTTTCAATATTCGCTTAAAGTCAAATCGAGCAGTTACTTCCTTCTTTCTCCCCAGAACCGTACATCACGTTATTATATGTTTTAGACTAAGAACATAACCGGACGTTAATTTGAAATACACTCCAGGATTTACAAGAAAATTTCTTTGAAATCCTTTATGGAACTGATTATTTTAAAGGAATGCATTCATTCATTTGGATCAATTTTGTTTCTCTTAACGCGTATAACCATATTGATGTGGAAATGTGTTATGAGACGATGACAATCATTTATTTGCGAGTTAACACTTCATTCTGTAAATTTTTACCTCATTAAGTATTAGTGTATTTTTGATGTTATTGAGATACAAATCTAGTTACTGAACTATTTCTTTTCATTCTTTCGTCCGAGAGAGGAATCTGACAGTGTTCTTCAATCCTACGTGTAATTTCTTTCATCAATCAGTTTGAATTATGGCCGAGTTACTCGTGTTTTGCAATTTTCTAATATAAATTTGCCTTGGGTCAAATAAAACAGTTGTTAAATGGAAGCGGAATGCACTCTCGTTTTGGTATATTAAAATGTTACGAATACATTTTATATTTGCCTCGAATTTTATTTCAAAGTGATCTCCAATAATTCCTTGGATATTTCGTATTTCATAAAATACGTTCGATCCTGTTGGCAACGAGAGAATTATTTCCGTAGACCTTTTGCGAGCCAGTTAACCCTCTAATGATATTCCTCACCTTATTACTTGTTCAAGGTTCAATACATCAAACATTTCTTTATCCTCTAGCGATATGATTTGGATCCAGTTGTTTTTTCTTCCGTTCGCGACGCATTAGACCTCAAATGCTACCGTCATTACCAATTCCAATGAGACGTCAAGATGGAAATAAAAAAGAATTTATACACTCTGTCCTTCACGTTCAAATGATAGAAGAAAAAAAGGAATCCCCGTAGGCATTATTGTTTACGTTGGTGGAACACGAGAATAATAGTTTCTACGTGAAGCAATTATCTCGGGAGAAACTTCTGAATTATGAATATTAACAAATTGAGATCGGTTTTCTTCACTTTCGCGGAAAGAGATCGCGATGCAAATGATGGAAACTCACTCGTTTTGTTCGCGCACTCAATAACGGGGTAGGAATGTTTTGTCTTTAAAACTCCATTAGGAACTCTCTGAATTTGTATGAGAAAATAATATTTACATCATACGGCGATGTCTTGTGAATTAATGCATACATTACGTCGGGTCGAGTAGCAAATTGTGGTAATTTCTCATTCCTTTGAATGATGGAAAGAAAAGGAGAAGGTACAGAGTGGTACATCTCCCGGTGTCATCCCTGCCTTCAGCGGATTAAATTCATTTTAAGGGAAATTTTGCTTTAAACAATTTTGTCGTGTTTAGTAATTATCTTTGTTCTTCTCTTATTGATACAGTCTACTATTTTGTTATTACTCTCCAGTTACTTCTCCAAGCTTCGTACAAGTATTCACGTTTGGTAAGAATTCTGGTATAAATGTTGTTTTCGCTCGGTTTTTTTTTTTTTTGTGATATAAAGGTTTCTTTTGGTCTTGAACAGGTTGATCCAAGTCGTATTAGTATTGAAACCGTGTAAAGAATTGAAAGTCTGGAGGATTTCATCTATTTAGCCTCTCGTTACAAGTAAGAGTTAGCGATTTCTATGCTACTAGAATTTTGCAGCACTATGATTGACTAATTACGAGTTTGTACTCTTTATTATCATCTACTAGCATCGAGTTATGAGCTACTGTTTTCTTCTTGCCCCGAGTTATATCATATGTCTCCATCACTAATTTCTTCGTTATTGATTTAGGCTATATTCCTTTTACATTTTACATCAATGTATACGAATTACTACGAACGCTTTAAAACGGGCAACTGATTAGTTTCTTCTTTTCCCTATACTTTATTACGTAAATAAATATAAATTTTGATATGTTCTTTCATTCCTCCCATCCCTTAACTTTCGTCCTCATTTTCCCTCTCCATCTCTCCGCTTCGTGGTGTCACCCTCACTGATGAAGTACCAACCCTGTGCTCCGCCGTGGGTGTGCGAGTGCAAGCCCTTACAAACAATAAGCTAGTTAGTTCTCCCCTTGCGTCCCTGGAGCGCCGTTTACAACAGTTCGTCTTCGTCTGCACCCTCAACCGACCCCCTCGTAGGTCGAAAGCTCCAAATATAATAATCGTAACATTCTTGGAGACTTGGATCAACCCTCGTCCATTACGGAGAATCGGCGCGATAAAAATCCTTTGGGGAAGTCGATGATTCGTTGCCGAAGATGCTATTGAGTCCTGGTGAAATTCCTTCAGATGGCGGAGATTCTCGCAGCATCCATCGTGGACCGAAGTGGGATGTCCCGATTGCCCTCCCTTCACCCTTCACCCTTCACCGAGCCCTCCTTGCCCCTCGACCTCGTTCTGGGTTCCTTTCCGCTCGCCACGCCCACTCATTCGTTTGCCTTGCATCACCCCTTTCTCTGTCCCCTGTACAATATCCCTTTCCCGCCTAGAGGCGTCTCTACAGCTCCATACACCCCTGCCCTTTTATTTATATATTCTCTCTCTGTTCGCTCTATTTTGATCTTCCACATTTTACGAACTCTCTTCCTCTGATTTTTGTTCGCGAGTCACCACTTTCAAGGAACGGGAGCAAATATTAAAATTACATAGATTCGGAAACGTGTTTTTTTTCAGGATTTCAATTTTATTTGCGCGAACTTAAACTAAAAATATTTACCTGCAGATACGTGTGGAGAAGNTTTGCGCGAACTTAAACTAAAAATATTTACCTGCAGATACGTGTGGAGAAGATATGAGGTCAGATCAAATTGGCAAAGGGTCGGCATCGAACCCGGAGTGTTGTGCCCGCTATACCACCTCCTTCCATCCATGGAAGTACACTATTGTGAATCGAGACCTCATTCTAGTGTTCTATTGCGGGAGCACGCGTTAAATTTTTATTTTTATTTTTTTGAGAATTCTCGATCAAAATCCGTAAGTTTGTAAACCAATCCGAACATATCTTGGAACCTATTTCTTTTCTCTTTTTTTCTTGCGAGGGTCTACCCGTTCCGTTGGCTTCGGCCCGTGCGAGAGTCTGCCGCTGCTTTAATTTACAATGCAATCATTTTGGGCGCTGATGAGCATGGGAGCAGCAGGTGAGACCTTTGGATGCGTAGGCGTGCGAGGGGGAGGGGGTGGGGAGACTTCGCCGCCGCGGCAAATGACCTCTGAAAGAGAAGACGATGAGGAAGGAGGAAGGCGAGCAGGATGAGTGGAGCGGGGAAGCGAGCACCGCCGCCACCGCAGACCGTATGGCACGCCCCACCTGGCGGAGGGGATTGTCTGTCTGACTATTCACCCACCTCGTTTAAGCCAGGCCAAAGGCTCGCCGATGAGGAACAGGGTGCAGAGAGAATGGGAGGGGGATTGAAGGGGAAAAAATAATTATATAACGAAAAAACAGTGGCGGGGAAGAAGCAGAAGGCGGTTCGGGCGCCGAGGTGCGGAGGTGACGTGCTCTCGTAAGACACCATTTGAGTCGAATGCTGAAGACGAAATCTTCAATGAGTCTCTGTTTCGTAATGTACAGGTGACTAAAACTTAGGCTGATTCGCGTTTACGATGGACTCTCGCTAATACATATGTGCATCTGCATAACGTGAAGTACACATTTGTTTCTTAATTACAACCAATAATTGTCTTTTTAAATCTTCGGATTTGCTTGTACTCGTTTGTTTGAACATATTAACCATTTAAGTAGAAGAGCGATTTATAGAAAACTTCCGACTTAAATTAAGTCTTACCTATTAACGAGAAAACACTGCTGTCGAAGACATTGGAATACTATAAACAAGTATACACAATTGTTATGACGTGTAATATTTTGTATTTTGTATGGAAGGAAAAAAATAGCCGAGAAGGCTAAACAAATAATTAATCAAGTCAGAAACTTGCTTAATTTGTTTTTCTCAGAGTATAATGTATATGTTCGGAAATTGTCTTAACGATGCTTCTTGTTGCAAAATGGTTAGAAACTTAAATAATGAATGCAAAATAATTATATCAATGGAGTAATTGAGAATAATTGTGTAAATTTTGTATCCCACACCCTCTAAGAATATATGTGGTATTTATTCCGTCAGATTTTACAGTGCATTTAAAATCATGTAAATAAACATACGAACAAAAAAACTGCTCGTTTAAAAATGGACAGCAAAGAAAAACTATATTCGCCCTAGCATCGAGCTCTGGGCCAAGAGAGCATTCGAATGTTTCTTGGTTACCTTGGAAATGAGGTTAGGTTGTTAAAAAACTTCTTCTTTTTCACTGCATTACTCTAGTGTATTTCTCCGCGCATAAACGCACGAGGCTTCAGGAAACAAAACCCGCATGCAAGTAAATACTTCTCCCAGGCGAACACAGAGATAAACGCTATCACAAAGGCAAGGTCTAGTACAAGTGGACGAACGATATGGAACTAATATGCGTGTATAACTGTAATATTCTAGTATAATATTTATTTTTTTAACATTTATGTGCAGTAATTCACGAACTTCGCAATTTCGAAGTGATACTAGTTTCGTTTCGTAGCGTTATGCTATAACACTTCTTTTTTTATTTTTATTTTTGTATCTGCAATTTCTACAAATAAAGTAACTAATTTTTTCATTCATTAAAAGTAATAGTTTGCAAAAAAAAAATTTTTTTCAAATGGCACCTCACCCATTTAAAAATTTACCAGATACAGCCTAAACCATATTAGTTTCTTTAGTATAAATATCGATTGTTTTTCTTTTAATTTTTTTATTGTTACAACTTTATTAATCTTTCATCTTTCCATAAATTCTTTCGCTAAATGAAATGGGCTCGATAAATAATCGGCATATCATTGAAAAAAAAATAAAGATACCGATAACGTATTGATATTAGATAATGGTTTGGAGATTGATCGTAATCTCATTTCAATATCATCCATGAAATCCTTGTATCGTTGGAGCTGAATTTTTTGAGATGAACATGTGATGATCGTTGTGACTATTTTCCTCGTGTCCCTCTGCTTCCCATCCCTTCTCACAATAACAACCCTTCGCCTCACGCAAGGTCGACGCGTCGCGTCGGACTGTTTCCCGGGAACCATCACATCACCTCACCTCGCCCCCGGTGATGTCACCAGGTGCGCATTCAGGCATCCTCCTCCTCCTCTTCATTCCATCCAACGCACTATTCGTCATCGCAGCAAAAACTCTCTTCCTCTCCTCTCATCCTACTATTCCTCCTCAAACGCTACCCTTACACCCGGTAGCATCCCCAAATGCCTTCACGCCAATGTCGATGAATATCCGCAATTTGAGTAAGCGCGCTCCTCTCTGTTGAAAATTACGTACGTAACTAATTCAGTAATCATGGGATTTAACATTGCCATTACTGTCAATTCTTCGTAATTTTTCTATTGCTCAGTTCAAAGGTTTATGTCGTCACGTATTTCCGCTGCAGTAGACGTAGAGATACGAAAACATCTTTTTCATAACATTATAAGTTTCTCAACGAAAATTTACTCGAAAGTTATGCAGGCGTAGTTTTCTTCCATTTTGAATCAGAAGGCCTTGACTTTTCATTTACGCATCAACATAGTAAACACTTAAGTGACCTATTCTTTGGAATTTATAGTATACGTATTTTATCATATTAAAAATAACTAAAACCATCCCATCTGGAAGTTAGTCCTTGTTAGATCGTCTATCCATCCCGAAACATACATACATACATCCATACAGATTACTCCCTGAATAACAAATGAAAATGTGGCTTTGTTCAATTCTTCGAAAGGTGTGCTCTTACCCAACTTCACTTGCCTTGGTTAGTTTCTAGACGAAATGTATTCTACGTTAAGGACAGTGGTTAATGATATGCACGGGTCTTCCTTTTTCCGAATACGGTTGATTTTTAACACTCCACATTTTTTGCTCCTAGCAGCATAAATGAGAATTGCTAAATACCGTGCTTCAAGCACGGACATGAATTTGAAATATTGCTGTAAAATTATTGTAAAAAATTAATTTCTCTGAAATGCATGAATCTTTTACCTATAAATTGTAGTCTGACGACATTTTATACAAAACGTTGCTTCATGTATAATTCTGATATCGATTTTTTGTGGGATACAGTCATCAGGGTCGTGTATCATGAATTCATTCATACCAAAACGAAACAAAAATTCCTGGAACGGTATTGGTCGAATTATTAAAGTGATACAAAATCGCTTGTGCGTCTTTCAGCTATAAAGAGTTCAATTGTCAAAGTTTGCAGCAACGTTACGGGCAGGCAGTATCTTGTTCGAGTACCCTTTTCGAAGTACAAGTATTTCCGAAACGTAACGCTCAGGGATGCTGACGCGCATTTCAAGCTTACTCTCCACGACTTTCGTATCTAACGCACCTGAAGAGTTTCGCTTGCATCGTGTATCGGTTAGTGTCAATGCAGCAACAGCATCTTCTTGAGAGGCATCGCACCGAGCGGAAATAACCGAGCCAACGGACGTTGCCTCTTGTGGCTGTCCGTTGAACGGACGTCGAAGACTGCGGTGTCGCGGAATCAATAACTCTGCGAAGACGCACCTCCCAGCTGACAATGGTTATGAAATAGAAGAGGTCACAGGAAAATTACTACTTCATTATGTTCAACTGTTGTACAGAGCTTCGTAATTAATTTTACGAGGAATTTCGTCTGTAATGATGAGATAGTGTTGTGACCGAAATTATGGTTATGAATGAAAATATTAATAATTCAAAGTAGTATGCACGAAACGATCATAGCAGGAAAAATGAACTGTGATCATCGGATATCACAACCGCTTCTGTACAATGTGCGATGAAAGAGAGGAAAAATTCGTTTGATATCATCATGAGGAATGTACAACTTTCAAATTCAGTATTTCACACACATACATTTTTTTCATTACGTGCAAGGTGTTCAACGTGTTGAACACGATATCATGTAACCGTAAATCAAAAGAAAAACATTTTTGACAACACGTGATGTCATAACACTATTAGAAGAGTCTCACATTTTTGAACTCCAAATCGTTTAACGCTTCTTGTCAGATAATAAGGAATAAGAAAGGATAAGTGTAGCCTCTGTAGCTTCTTCCGTGCGAGACTACGTGCAACACCCTTCATTTGTGTGGGTGGTCGTTGCGAGCGAGCAGCGCGTGCATGATCGTAGGCGTGGGCGGGCGCAGGGAGCTGTAGGACCCTGGAGCATGCGTGCGGGCCTCATCCCATTCCTCAGTCGCCACCAACGCCGCTCCGCTCTCCTCTCCTCTCCTTCTCTCTCTCAACTCCACTCAGCTCATTGAGTAGCAGCTTTAACTATACGTGCGGATTTCTTTTCAATAGTAAATTATAAAAAATTTCTATTGCCGAGAAATATTTAAAAATCTTGAATAGTTCGTAATGATATTTTTTCTTTCCAACAAAATTGATCATTTTTGGAATTTTAACAAGTTAAATGAGAAAACATGATATAAAAATTGGTTTTCACCATTATTACATTATTATTATTTGGATTGTTGCTTTTTGCAACATAAAAATTGAAAAAGATCATCAAAAATTTACAATTTCTTATTTTATTAAAGATTATTCGGAGGCTCTAAGAACTTGTGCTCCCAGGCCGGTGACTGCTGGGTCTGTGTCTAAAATGATACTGCTTTTACATTTTAAATATCATAAGTATTTTTAATCGCTCCGTTTGTGGTCCAGAGCGTATTAAGTTTTTGGAGAAGAGAAGGGGGGCAAAGACTTCACCCATTAGAGGGCGAAAAATATATCTCACCTTAGCAATAATTGCTTATAAAAGTGACACAAACCCGTAAATACATTTCTAGAGATTGTGGAGCTCAATAGATTTCTCTCAATCAGCGTCAACTGAAAAATAATTTGAACAAAAATGCTGAAATAGCGGGGATATAACCACACATACTTAATTTTTGGTTAGATGTTACAAATCTGTAAGATATTGGAATTGCTGGTTGTCCAGATGTACAACCGGGAAATTAGAATGGCAGTAATGTCTGCCTTTTTTAACTTCATTTTGAATTTTTGGACTCAAGGGGTCCCTTTCCACCCCCATCCCTTATTGTCAGTGGTAATTTCCATCGTGCGTAGTTATCTTCCTGCGACCCCTCCCACTCCATCCCTTGCTCCTCATTCCCCCCTCCATGACGCCTCCTCCACTTCCTTCCGGCGGGTGGTCCTGGAGGTCCTCGATGGAAACCCGACACCACCGGTGGCAGCGAACGCCATGTGGTCGGCGCCCCTTGAGGCGGGCCCTTGAGCCCTCCTCCGCCCACGCACCCTCGTGTGTCCGCTTGTGTTAAGGTGACGAATTAACTGGACTCATGTGCTTGCTTGCAAGCTCCGCCGTTTTCCTCTTTCACGAGGGACATCTTCCTCGGATCATGTCGTGGGGTAAATATTAAAGCGAAACTCGCATTAAAATAGAGCATGAATTTAACTTATCGTTCAACTCTTAGGGATTTTTCTCCTTTAGTTCAACAAGTTCGTACAGTAGAACCTCGTTAAATCAGATTAACTTCGATCGGCAGTAATCCGGTTAATCGAGAAACAGGATAATGCGAATATAGAATATAAAAATATACTGTATTGAAAATTTTGATTCATTTTCTACGAAATGAAAGCATAACAAATCTACAAAAAACTGATACTGAATGATTTTATACAAACCGATTACCTATGTAAGAAACGTTGCACATGCCGACTCATGAGACAGTTCTTATACACCGGAAAAATAGCATTTGTCACGAAGTATTACGACATTTTAAATGACGAAATTATATTTTTACGAAGACTGGATAAACATTTTTCAAAATTATTTTTAATCGAACTTATAAAATTTTAATAGGTAGATTATTAATATTTCCACATAGTAAAAACAACTCTACAGGAAATGTTTAAGATGCTCTCAGAACTAGTAGGCTAAGCAATTTAAAAATATTTTGACATTTCATTTGCACCGCGCTGACTTGGGAAGAGTCAAAATGTCAGATCGAGAGTCTCTGCGGATGTACATAATTATCAAGACACATTATGGCCGAATCAACAATATCAATAGATTTAAAGTCTTGATCCTAAGGAAGAAAAAAATTTAAATTTCTCGAAATTCTGGTGCAAACAATACCCACACGATCTATATTGATGAGAAAAAATGCACGGGAAGAAATGTCTTATTCGCGTGGTTGGTGCTCCGCTTATATCGGAACGTGGGATGCATCGGAAGGATGCATGCAGATTGGGCGGTGAGGAAACTGGTCTTGTGGTGGCTGGAGACTGCTCATCTATGTTAGGAGCGATCTGGATTTCCACCAGTGCGCTAGATCTGGAAAGTGAAAACGGTGACAGCGGCACTCGTCCTGTTGCCGACCATCCTCCACTGACGTAAGTCGCATTCTCGAACCCCGTTCTTGCTCGTTGGTCGTGAAGCCCTTCATCAAAATAATACGTCGAACCAGTAGTTAATTGGTCATATCATTCAATCTCAGCATCCTTTTTCTCCGGACTGGTCCCTCTCTGCGGAAAAAGCCGTCTCCTGAGACAATGCGCTAGAGAGGTAAATAATATTCCTCATTGACAAAGATTCCAAGATGGCACAAAACCAGCGGGACATTGGCAACGCGGACGCTTCGACATCCACACCCCAGACGATGAATGGCGGCCGCCACCGGACGAGCTAACGGGGCCTTGGCGTTGTTTTGCTCGTGCGTCTGCGTCAGTTCCGCGCACCGCGACGCGTTGCAGACACCTCCACCGTCCCCCGCCCCCGGACTTTCCACGCGACAACTAACCTCAGCCACAATAATAGCCCCTGGTTCTCAACTGGTTTCTACAGTGTTTTCTTTGTATTTGTCCCAGTCATTCAATAAACTCGAGATACGAAGAGTGGAAACAGCGGATATTCGCTGTCTGCTTTTTGTCGATCGCTCTCCAGTGGCTTTCCTTCGATTGAGTCCGTCGTTCTTTGTCATCTCCGTGAAGCGCGTCTCGGGCGCAGAGATCACGCGGTAGGCAGCACGCGCGTTCTTTTGTCCGCGGCGGGTGCTGGCGCAGACTCCGACGGTCGAGGCGCGTTCCGGAGGCTCACGCTACGGCAATGCGCCGCCGTCGCCGCACCTGGCCAACCGGTCCGTGGTCGGCGGCGGTGGCAGCCGACGGACGCACGGACGCGCCGGAATCGAGATCGACATTCCTGCGGCAGCGGAGGCAGACGAGGGAGAAACGCACGTGTGAGCACCGGCGCGGACGGACAGACGCGTGTGGGCCACGTGTCGCAGCGCCGGTTGGCTACTGGACGCAGCACTGCGCCATGGCGTGGACCGCACGTGGTCGTCCCACCCCCGTTGCTGGCGCAGGTGTCTGTCCCTAGTGGCGCGCCAAGCGACGGCGTCTCACATCCCCCGGAAGCGGCTTGGACGCTATTGCAGCATCGTGACATTGCCCTCGCACGTGTTCTTCGCTCATTGTAAGTTAACTGTGGTAAATATAGATCTTAGTATGTGATCCTCGTTTCTCCCTCCGCGCCGTTTCGACACAGTATCCTCATACGCGATACGGCAAATAGTTTCATAAAAAGAACTCGTGGCGTCTTAGAGATCCCAATTCTCGGAAATATTTGTAATTGTTCGTAAGAAGAATCGTAAACAAAAAGAAACGCGCTTTAAAACAGCAGTGTCCTTCGATCTAAATCGTACGTTTTCATCCGGTAAAAACTCGCCGTATCTCTGCAAACAGTGGCATTCAGGAGTCGGCAGCAACGTAAACTGTTCCTATTACTGCGACGGCAGGACCACTTTTTCCGGCCTGCTACCTTACCGTCGTCGTTCTCGACAGCCCCATCCGAGAAACCCGCGAGAGGCGCAGCCGGCGAAGGGTGGATGGACGGCACACGCCGAGACATATGGTGCGCCTGCGGCGGCAGCGGGAGGTGGCAACGGCCTCCCGCCCGCCCGCACGCGACAACGGTGATGCGGTAGCGGAAGTGAGAGAGCCCCGTGGGGGTGGGATGATAGCTGCCGTCGCTGCAGCAGAGGCGGTAGTAAGAGCTAGGGTCTATGTCGGGGGATGGGAGATGTGGAGAATAAGGGTGTTGTCGGGAGTGGTGCGGGGGCGTCACGGGCACTTCCGCACGCGCGCCGCGATCTTCTCGGATGTCGCTTGGTGAGGTTGGGGGGGGGGGGCAAAGGTAGGAAACGGGATGGGGCCCGTCGCGCCTACCGGGCGGGTGCTCGGCGCAGCTGCCGCTGTTTCTGCTGTCGCCGATGAAGTGGGGAGGAAGGTGCATCTACTTCTCCTTCCCTGTTCTCTTCTCCCGTCGTCTTCTGATGCTGGCCTACCCACCGCCACCACCACCACCGCCGCCCAGGATGTAATTGGCTCGCGAGCATGTGTGCGCTTGCTCTCTCTCACATTGTTGCGCCATCGCTCTCACATTGTTACACTCTGACAAGTGAAATTCATTCACTGATTAGGTACTCAACAATCGAATAACATACGGAAATCTTTTTTAGACATTAATAAACTCCAATTTACAAGTAGCTAAGCGACTTACAATGTACGTCACCGAAGATATCACAATTCCATTAAGTGTCTTCTAATCGAAAATACTCTGTCCAGCCAATAGATAACTTGCTACCATCTGATGCATTGACGTATTGTTGATACTTGAAGGTGTGATATTGTGCGTACACATGTTTAAACGTATAAATTAGTGTGTCCAGTGATATGAGAGGTACTGAAAATGTATTTCTGCATACAATGAAAATCGAACAGCGAGTATCTGAGATGGTCAGTTACGCATGCCCTCATCCGGCAACATACTTCCAGTGGGCGACTTTCCAAACCCGCGTACCAAGAACACATTGCAACATACGGCGCCACGCGTGAGGCGCGTCCTCCTCCACCGCGGACGTAGCGTGTGGCAACCCAATGCTTCGCCGCCGCATCAATGGACCGCCACACGGCAGCGGGTCTCGCTCGCTCTCCCCTTCCATCCTTCGTACGCATCCTCCCGTCTCGGTCGCCGTGCCCCCCACCCTCCCGTCTCTT
Organism: Laupala kohalensis; assembly: GCA_002313205.1. Classification (NCBI taxonomy): domain Eukaryota; kingdom Metazoa; phylum Arthropoda; class Insecta; order Orthoptera; family Trigonidiidae; genus Laupala; species Laupala kohalensis. The sequence goes on from NNCF01129218.1 coordinate 634,640, forward strand.
CTTCCGCTGCCCCCTCCACAGCACATTTTCCCCCTCCCGTGCGCCGCACGCGCCGCATACGACCTCTCCCCCTCTCCCACGGCGCTTTCCCCCTCTCCACCTCCTCCACCGCCACCGCTGCTACCTTGAGGCGGTGCGCGCGGCGGCGGGTAGTGAACGCGGGTCTGGTCGCGGACGGGCGGCGATCGTGCGTCAGTCGTAGCGCAGCGAGCGAACGTGCGAGCGGGCGAGGCGCGCGCCGGACTGCCGCTGCCGGTGGCTATGCTAATCGGCGGTTGCGGTGGCGGCTGCGGGCGCGGGCAGGTGCGGCGCAGTCGGTGGACGCGCCGGCGAAGGCACAGGCGGTGGAGGCACAGCTTGCCGGCGAAACAAGAAGCAACAGCGGCAGCAGCAGGCGGCGCACGCAGTGGCCGAAGCCTCAGCGGCGGCGCTGCGGCGCCGGCTGCCGTCGCGGCGGCAGCGACGGCTCGCGAGGCCCCGTGCGACGGCGGCGACGTTTCCGCACCACGCGATGGGACCAGGCCCTGTCATCGCACTAGTGCTCGTGTTCTCGTTCTATGCACGTGAGTGATTGGTTCGTTTGTTGCTTAGTGCTTGACGTGTGAAATTCACATCGTCCGTTGTTGCGTCGATTTGGTGGGAAACAGTGCATTGAGTATTCTCCGATACGTTTGATGTGCGTTTTTGTGTTGCCGTTGCAGTACTTGTGTGGTCATAAAAATGAATTCTGGCGGAATGTGATTCGCAAGTGACGATGACATACGTTAATTTCACTTTCAAGAGTGAAAGTAACAGACTGACGTTCATTGGCGACGAACGAAATCGTGTACCGTCCAGTTTATCTGACCGTCGGAAGTATTCATAATCAACTAGGCATAGAATCGAGGGGATGAAGATAAGTTATTTTAGCTGTTGCGCGGAGCGTGAGTTCATCTTGTGCAATGGACCAGTCATGGGTCCTCAGCCTTGCGTCATAGCCGGAGAAATCTTTAATGTTAGCCGTTGAGTGATTCATGCTTCGCCACGTGTTCTCGTTTGCACTTAAGTACCGATAATGTACTGCGACTATCTGACGTCACTTCGAATCGCGAACCTTTTGGTTTTCGTTTGCGGTTCGCAGCTTCTCGACCCACTTCCTTCACGTCGGTTTCCGTTTCGACAGTAGTTGTCACAATTGTCGCTATTAGTTCCTAGTTCATCGCCGTAAGAGACGTACGCGTTTTAGATTCGTGGTAAAAGTTCGAGTCAAATACATTCGTAGAATCGCGTGATTGTTGACGCAGTTTAGATGCACCGTCGCCGTCATTCGAAGACGATGTCTGATCTGACAGGCGCCTCTCGCGACCCGCTCGTGTCCGGCTGTGAAAGAGCGCCTTCTTCCTCAGCCACTTGCCTGACACTTGCCTTTGTTAAGGGGGCCGAGGGCTATCGTCTTCTGTCGAAAGACCGGAGAAGTGCGCGTATGCGTGTGTATATTGGTGTTTACGCATGTCTCATCTACCTCTATTCATGCATACGTACGTATGTGCTTGTTACTCGAAGACCTAATACTGCGTATGCGCGCGCTCCATTCGCGTGGATTTGACATGTACCGTGTAGACACGTACTTTGAGAAGAATCTTGTCCGTGTTTCTCAGATCGGGAGCTAAGTTCGCAACTGAGATGTTCGTGATCGTTGCTGGAAGTATATGTATTACTGGACAACCGTATTTTTTTGTTATATGTGCATATCACTAAACATTAGTTTACTGAATAAGTTGCGTTCAGATTTTGGTACTGCGTATAAGTTACTGGAGGATCAATACAACTCGCAATAACGGAACAGAATGATGAAAATTACGTTTTAGTTGGTGCAGTTGCGTTAAAAAGTCAAATGACGAGAAATATTAGTCAATGTGTTTTTTCCTTGCTTTGTCTATAACTTAACGATTATTGTTTTATTTTTAGTTTCTCGTTTGGGGTGGACGGTAGCATTGTAGTGTTGAGGTTTCATTTTTAAGAAGTGAGCGCGTTCTGACGGCGGCGTGTTTGGTGTTGCAGAGGCCTGCTCCAGCCGGTCGACGCCCAAGCCGCGACCACCCTCTCCTACGGCGAGGCCCAACATCACATTCCACACATACGCGTGTCCGCCCGCCTACGCAACATGGTACTGCCTCAACGGTGCCACCTGCTTCACGGTGAACATCGGGGAGTCTCTCCTCTACAATTGCGAGTAAGTATTACCTCCATCCTGCATGAAACAGGTTATCGCTATCCGTTACGTATCAACACTTTCTGGGGATATGTGAATACGCTTGTGGGTTTAATACATCCGTTCGCTTATTAATGTGGGAGGTATTAAAGATCGATTCAGAAAACAGTTCTAAATCCACTAAATCGTATGTCATGTTACGATCTTTTTGGTTGTTTATTGATTCCTGAATTTGAATGAAATGAAAATTACGGAAACTTGTCTTGTAATTTAGTAAAATTATTATTGTCCGAGGAAGAAAGCTCGGAAGTATCAGAATCGAATGGTTTCAAATAGCTTATTATTTTGGAAAAGTCCTATTGAATGAGCATTTCGTTTTCTTGAATCTCTCGCGTTTCCCCGCGGAGCTGACATCGAGACGAACGATATTTCGCTTTGCGCACGCTGCGCCATCTATTAACGTTAGAGTGAACTACTAAATGTGTCGACCTGCAAAGTTGCTTGATACAATCTTTCATTCCCGTGTGTTGATTCACGTGAACAGAACAATGAGTTAAAACAGTACATTTCGTTTAAAATTAATTTAGTTATTCGTTAGTGATAATGTCAATTTTACGAAATATATATGAAATTTGTATAAATCTTAGATTTTCTGTTAACTCAAGGAAAATCTAATAATGAATTGTGCAAAACCTGCATTACAATCTATTTCGGATTACTGGTAAAAAGTCATAACCACTGAGGATTCTTCAAATATAATATAAATAAAAATATTCATTCTAAATGACATCAGAATTTATCATACTAAATTACACATCTCGGTGCTGTTCATTCCTAAGAACAATTGCTCTCCGAACGTATTTCGGTTATTTCGACTTTGTTGTATCCTCAGTAATGGAAAACAACTAAAATAAAAATTGGTATCCTGCTGTGCACTCCTCACTGTTCTCTCAATTACCATGGTGGACTAGCGAATAAAACATCAAAATCTTTGAAAACCGTATTAAAGACAATTCTACCTCGTATATCACTTCTGTCAGTCTCGACAATCGTTACTCAAATAAGTGTGTTTCGATTTTTGTATCCTCGCGAATTTATCAGCTCGGAATGTTTGCTGATCAAATATCGAATTACTATTATTTAACACCCATGTTCATTCTGAAAATCGTTTGATTCCGAGAAACTAAGATATAACTTCCTATTACGCGATGAAGTGTGATTACCAAAAAGTTATGTTCTACCTGGTAACAACTGAAGGTTGCAAGTGGAGATTGTTGAATTTGTGGATATATTTTCGGAGGAACGAAACACGGTTTAATGATATTTTCAGGCATACATTTAGCTAATTGAATTGCATCGTAATTTCTCTGGAATTCTTTAAATTGAAATAGAATCGGATGTGGGAGAACACAAAAAGTTGAATGTCGAGAGATGGACTTCCGGCGCGAGTTAGTCTCAAGGAGAAGAGGGATAAAGTAGTGACGGTGGGCGATGTCTCGCGAAGAAGAAGAGTAGTAGCGGTGACACACACACACTTTTTTAAGGAAAGATAAAAATTTCATTTTAACCGTCTAAAACTGGTAACTATAAACAAAATTACACCATTATTGATGTAGTCATCATCGTCTTTCCTTTGATTTATTTTATTCTTTAAATCATACTTGGTGGAAATATGCAGAAAATGTGTTAATAAAAAATGGTCAATATTTCTTATACCCCACACTTTCGATTCCCCATCGCCTGTACTGAGAAAGAGGGTTGGGAGAGGGGGGAGCGAGTATCATAGAGACGACGACGACGACGTCGCAGCGACTGTTCTCGTGAATGGATGGGCGGACGGTGGGTCGTGTGTGGGCAGAAGTGCGCGAGGAAAAACCGGAAATTAGATGCAGCAGGGATGAGGCAGACGACTCGACGGCTGCGTGAGCTGCGTGCGCGACGCGCTTAGTCATCGCCCCTCCGTATCCCCTCTCCGTCACCTACACCTCACATGTACAACGAAGTGGTCGAGAGGGAGAGCATGATCATGCGTCGGCAATTGATGCACAGCAATTGACGCAATGAAATTCTCCAACGTTCGCGGACACCGTTTACATTTCGGATTCGTTGTGTGGGAGCTCCGAAATTTTGTGAAGAATATTACCGTGACGATGGTTTTAAGTGTAAGGCTATTTGAGCTCATTGTATATCAAGAATTAATATATCTATTTTGAATATTTTAATGAATGTTACAGCAACGATTCAGTCATTTGAGAGATTCGTGTTTTCTTTAAGAGGCTGCCTAATTGTTCGCATTTGTTTGACGAAGTGAGAGAATACGCTGTTCAAGGTCGATCGCTTCGAATAAAGTTAGGTCCAGTTGTCAAATTCTAAGTGATTGACAGCGCCGTAGACAGAAATATATTTTGAGGGGTGCCCAGACATTTTCCCAAAAATTGATGAATGTTAATTGAAGTAATCTGTGTTATAAATATTTTAAATTTGTAATTTAAAATAAAATACCTAATTTACATCGAAGAACAATTCTCTTTGTCAATATTTCGATATCATTCAGTTTTTTATATCTTGCTCGTATGTGAAATGGAAGATTTTAAGTCTCAAAAGTACCTGAAGTTTGGAAAAGTCCTTAATTACTTTTTCTTTAATGGTCCTGTCTATAATAGTCCAGAATTAATTTTTTTTTAGAGTAGGTAATGTAAAAAGATTTTATTGAAGAGGGATTTCATTGATTTGCTTACTGAAGAGAGCGATAGAGCACGGAAGAAATACAAATTAGTTCCTGAAATTTTCTCCAAATTTTCTTCCCCCTACCTCCCGTGAGCTCTTTCGTTCTCGTCACTTCTTAACAATAGTGGAGAGAGTCGATAGTGACGATCTGCCCGGAAGAGCATGTCTCCCACAAAAGAAGCATCTACCTCGCTTTTGCACAGGCAGTTAAGAGATTACTTTACTACACCTCCGTAGGTGTTTCGAAACGCGCACCTTTTCCGTCGGCCGTGAGAACCGTAGTTTTCGCCCGCCCTCACCAACTCACCATGCTCCGTGCCCGGGCTTTCCTCGGCGCAGATTCCTCACTTTTATGAAGACATGAACTTTACTGTTGCGGCTCACGAGTTGTCTTCGTGCGTTCTATCGCGCTTCTTTTATGACAACGGCATGGCGTCGGCGTGCTACGACGTACCGCGATCACATTTTTAACGCCTGTTTTCGGGGCTTGTATTGTCCCTAGACATGATCGGGCATACGGCTTGAGGATTAGTGCTCCTCGCTTGCCTTCCTTTTCTCCCCACTTAACTACACCTTCCTCGTCCTCCTGGGACAAAACACCTGTCGTTTACGCGGCTTGTGGACTCCGTAGCAGTCAAGGTCTTGCTGAATGGCTTTTCAGGGGTAGGGATTCCCTACATTTATAATTGTTCCTTCTGTATTCTTAGCTGATTTTTTTACAAGCATGGTGAATTTCGTTAGGAAATGTTTTGCGTTCCTAATTCCCGCAAATTCAGAAAAAATTTCGATTTTTTTTCCGTTCTGGAGCCATGTAGAAATATTTAGTGTAACCAAAAGTGATCGTCGTACAATAACAGTGCTATCTAACTTAAGAATGCGATATGAGCCTTTTGATGAGTTCGAAAAGTCAATGCACTGAAAATACGAAAAAAAAATCTATTGTGTCAATCTAATTTAGTTGTGTATTTTTCAGATGCGCAGATGGATACATGGGGCAAAGGTGCGAATTCAAAGACCTGGATGGATCCTATTTACGTATGTACTGCTTGTTATGCCGTTTTTAATTGTGCGTGATTTTGGCAATGATATTGAATTGTTTTCATTCCTTCATGATGTACACCTATTAACTCCTGTAATTTTTCTCTTGCAGCATCGCGACAACGAGTAATGTTGGAGACAGCAAGCATTGCTGGAGGTGCAACTATTGCAGTATTTCTCGTCGTCATTGTCTGTATTGCAGTTTACATCCACTTTCAAAGGAGATTGAAAGACAACCGTGCCACGTAAGTAGTTGTGTTTTTTGAGGGCTGAATTATTTTGACGAAGTATCACGCAATTTCCTGATTCTTACTTCCATTGCTTTTTTTAGATGTGTAGACGGTAGCAGTCACGATTTGGAAAAACGACCGTTTAGCAGAGATCCGAGGGAAATCTCTGTTCGAAGACCACATTCACAATATCAGAATTCTCCTGTAAGAATAATTTGTTAAATTTACGTTCTTTAATGCATTGATGATTAATGATTATGCATGACATTGTAATACATTCCCTTTCCAGTTGTGTTCAGGGTTTTGCTATAAAAAAGTTTTTTAATATTTATAATGGAGCTTACCATCTATCTTTAAGTAAAATGGTAATTTGGAGGTAATTTGTTGGATATGAATTAATTTTGTAAAAGCTGGTAAAAGTGGCTTTGGAGGAAAGTTTGATTTAAAAATTATGAATTAAGAAATTAAAAAATACTTAAGAGGCGGGAAGTATTATGTAATTATTTGATGAAAAAGTTTTCAATTCTTCATTTGTTGAGCCCAAAGCAACATATTTTAAATCCAGTCTCCATGTCCAAACATTGTCATTCTAGGTTTGTTGACAATTTGTTGTTTGCATGAACAAACTTCAGTTTGACAAACAACAGGTGGACTAGGTCTCAGTTTTCATGTAGGACCAAAGACAAGTTTGAATTTGGAGACTGGACTTTGAACTTGCGTAATAGTACCCCAATGGTACAGAAGTTAAAAACTATTTTTTTAGTGTAAATTCCACTTATGATAATATCAAACATTTTTTAAAACATTAGCCAATATCAGGTTAACAACTATTTTCTACCAATGGTATATTTGACATTAATTTGGCCTACTTCATTTAATTGCAGGATATACCCACAGCACCCATAGATGAAAGCGAAAACGACCCGCAGTTTATTCGAGTAGGAGAGGCTCCTAGCACGCATCGACACACACCTCCGTAGCAGTGACTGTGTTTTGTGCCAGACCAGGCTTGTGAATAGTTTCCTCATGTTATTTCTATTATGTTAAAAATGTATTTATTGTACTATATAGAAGATAACTTTCAAAGAAACAGCTGTTTAACGAATGCAGTGAAGCAGATATAGTGAAAGTGACTGTGCAACGTTGCAATTTTCTTCTGCTTATTATTTATTTTCCTGGTGAAGACTGTATATTTTCTGCAGTATAAATCTGGCAAGTTTGATTGATATGGAGCACTATATTTTTACAAGGTAGCAACCATGTCAGTGTTGTGACATCGTATTGCCTTTTTAAGCCTCGCAGAGAGTATGTATTCAGCTAGAAACTATGGACCTATTGTAGGAGCTTTTCTTGGGCTCGAAGATACAAGAAATATAATCGGTCCGATGCCTTGATAAACAATGTCGGCTGATTGCAAACGACTGATGAAAAGGAAGGAGTGGCTTTAGCAGTAGGAAAGATTGATAAAATTGTTTTCAAATGCAAGGACAAAACAGTTTGTATATTTTGTTTGTTTTCTGGCCAATGTTTCTGCCTATTGGGTGGGCATTTGGAATATTACCTCATTTACAACATGCTCTTGTGTTTCACTGTTACATCCTAACTTACAGTGATTATAGGAGAGAATATGACACATTCCGGTTCACAATAGCTTTCAATTTTTAGTACTTTTTAGCTTATATTATGCAGCTACATTACCAAAAACAATCCTCTTATATACAAAACCAAACATCCTCAGGTTATTTAGACATTGTTTTGTATGCAAATTTTTCTCACAATTGGTTACATTACTTGACAGGAAAAAGAAAAATATACATTGATGGACACATTGTCTTGAACTATTTGTAAAAGGTAAAATTACCTCTACTTTTTCTTTATCTTGTATGTCTCTGGGAATTAATAGAATATGTGGCATATATACAGTGTAATATACATGACTCTTGTGCATATAAATAGTAAAAACTACATCAGTTTATTTTGTCAGCTCCAAAGACAGCAAAACATGCCTTGTAAATACCAAGATTTTCATGAACACATCCTATGGGAAGAAAAATTGGGCCAAAATCACTTTTTTTTTAAAAAAAAGAGGAAATCAGCAGATTGTTAAGAAGCACTAACATGTATATTTTGTAGATATTAAAATGATCCTGTCTTGTTTTCTCGCCTGTGTACAAATTTTGCCATAATTATGCAAAAATCTTTTTTCCATTCTTCATTATATGTACTTGGTTCCTAATTTATTTTATTTTTAGAAAAAACTATGTGTATGCTAATCCATTTTGAGTGAGTGTGTGTGAGAGAGAGTGAATGCTTGAACTTGTGAATGGGTGAGGAAGAGTGGCAGAGGTGACCTCTACTTTTGTCTCATGGTGATTTGCTGCGTTTCATTCCATCTTCCTCAGGAAAAAAATTGAACCTCGGATTTCTTTGCAGTTATTCTAAGGATATTCATAAATTTTTTGTTGCAAGTCTTCCTAAATTTTTCTTACTTATAAACTTAAAAAATACCAAAGATAGAGAAAATGAGGTCACCATCTTTTCCATAATCCATACCAAAGCATCTGTTTAATACTAGCTATTTTCATGCTATGTACTGAGCAATTCTAGAAGAAGAATACCTTGTTTGATAGCAAAAATTTGCTTGTTTCATTTGGTTCTGTTCTCAAGTACAACATGGCATTGTTTAGGAGTTCTATATTCGTTGCATAACAAGTATTATAGTACTTCCTAAACGTATCAGAATTTCTTGAAACTGTCCCAATTAGAAAGTGTTTTGTTGTAGTAAATTACCCTCTTATGCTGAAAAAAATTCATAATATATTGCATTGCATTAAGCACTATGTGCTAACTATACTGAAATAAAAATTTAAAATTTATGCATAACTTAATTTTTTCTTGGTTTTCACTGAAAGGCAACTACATAGTTCTCTACTTGTCAGTACATGAAACTGTCTTGAATATTTGTAATGTGTATACTGTACAGCTGTTTCAAAATTGTGCACTCATAAAATGAAATCCGCCACACTCATGCCGGAAATAGAATTAGCTCTGATGTATCAAGGTAACAGTTTAAGTAACCATAATCATAAAAATAGAATTGAATGTATGTAGACATAAAACATAACATGAGAATAACCAACATAATTAATGTTCCTAGATTAATCATCACTGAACTCTTTAACTGAAATACCATGGCTGCAGTATTGTATGAAAGTATTGTTGGTAGTCAAGCAAGGTCATGCTGTTCAGAGCAACATGGAAAACAAAGGGTTTTGCTATGCTATGTATTTTTGGAGCTTAAAAAGTTGTCACAAGAGCATCACAAATTTAGGGGCAGGATGTCTTTTCTCCCTGCATGAACTAGTCAGATTAAAAAAAACAAGAGGAAGCAAACAATTATAACATTAAGATACTATATTTTCTTCCTCATAACTAAGTTAATGTTTTATAATCCAAAGATTAATTTTGGAAAAATCCCTGATGCAAAATGTTTATAGTATCCTTTTGTAATATAATTTTGATTTAATTAAGAATTGTTCATTTTTGTGTAAGTCGCTTAGTATGATAGACAACTGAGAAATGTGTACATTTAAGATTTTCTTTCCAATGTATTTTAAATTTTTATAGTGTTTCTTGTACTTAAAAAGTTTTTGTATTTAAAATTTATTGAAAAATAATTTCTTCTTCTTAGTCTGTCTTGTGTTGTGGAAGTAATTTCCTGCAACAAATAAATTGTTTATGGATAATTATTTTCTGTCAACACATTAATTTGTCTTAAAATATTATGTTGTGACCAGATCTTGAAGTACACAACTAAATTGCAAAATTATTTAATAAAAAAAAAATATTTTCTTAAATTGCATGAAAAATTATTTTTTAAAATCTTTCCCTTTTACTTTGATTAATATTTATTAGAATTTGTTATTGTTCCTAGTTTCTATTTTCATTTTGTACTTTATTTTGATATATGGTCGACAAAACATAGAGAGTAGTTTCCTGATTTAATTGTTTTGTACTGTTAGTTTTAATGCAAGAAATAATTGCTTTGTGATAAAAAAATTTGTTTCATATTTGTGTAGTTATGTAAAATAAATGTGTTATCGAATATTTGCTTCTTCTGGCCTGTCTTCACAAAATTTTAAATCTTTTCTTTATTTTTGAGTTGATGTGATTTTGCAAGGATGCGTTTTCTAAATCTGGTCAGAAGTACCATCTGCAGCCATGGTGATAGAGATTTAAACAATATTTTATTCTAAATTAAAGTCTGTTAACTATTTTCTACTGCTGTTCAACTGATCACAGGCTGAAAACTTGTAATCAGATTATCATGCTTCCTTCAATGAAGCACTGTAATTAAAAATCCACTTGTGTAGTGGAAGATACTTATTCTTTCTCTTGATTCACTTTATTTTGCTCAACAGATTGTTTGTAAAATTGCTCATTACGTTTGTTTGGAGGTCAACACAACAAAGTTCCATCTCGACCTATTAAAATCTGTAAAGAGGACAAATATGGAAGGTGTATGAAGGTAGTGGGAAGTGTTGAGCTCACAGTGTCAAGTGGGTTTTGAAAGTCCTGGCATGAAGTTTGTATGTCTCACATGCACAATTTTTAGGCAATAGAGGTGTACCATTGCAATGCAAACTTTGTAAGTTGATTAAATTCCAAACTGATTTAAATCAGATATTGAAATTAACAATTTAATGGAATGGCACATTGTTATACTTTTCTGTCATTTTAATGGTGAGTTTTGTCTTAGAAACTCAAAGAAAAATCATTTTTGTTTGTAATAATAAAACTGAAACAGTTACTGGTACTTGTTTTAAATCTACTTCCTCTTGCCCTTTTCTTCCCTCTGTAAGTTTTTCCCTTACCTTGTTAAATGGTTCAAACTGTTGTCCTTAATCACCAATGCAGAAATTAGTTACTAGTCTTTTCTTTAAATTTTTGTAACAAATAAATTTGAATTATTATTTCAAACTGAATAGATGATGATGAATGTACTGTAGATGATTTTTCTACAGAACTTCAGAATATCTACTGCTATATTCTTAATGAATAACCAAAGGCTTGTTAACACAAAGTTAGTGCCTTGATATAGAGAGGTTAAAATTAAACTTTTCCACTACGATATTGTGTAATAGGAGCTATCCATAAACACTGAAAGCAAAAGTATCGATTCTTGAAGGTTTGTTTTCTACAAAAACTGGATGATAAAAGCATGGTCACGATTTAAAATGGGTAATTCTTTCAACTTTTATGAACTATGAAACATTTTCAATTTTTTTTTCCCCGTTGGGGCATCAGGGTTCTTCAACAAAGATGTTCAAGTGTTGAAATATATAGTTATAATAAAATGGTTTGTTTTTTATTGTAAGAATAACTTTTCAAACTTTCTTACTCCAATCTGTAATATTATTTGATAATGAAACTTAGCTTAGATCCTATTCCCAACGCTGAGGAATACGACCAGGAAAGATTGTGTTTGACGAGAGTTCAAACAAAGTTTTCATAGAAGCCATAAGTTACATTCCTTATCAAATCCAGGAATATTAGGGGTTGAAGATACTAATTTATGTATAATTAGTAAATTGTAATAATTTGTAATAAATTACAAACCAGTGGCATAAACGAATGACATTCATGACATGTCACTGGACATTTGAGAGAAAATATGTCAAATCAACAAGTTCGTAGATGGGTAATTGTATGTATACATCTGCCATGAATTATAATCAGAATTAACATTTTCCTTCCCTTCAAAATTATGAATTTCATTTGTATACTTATATTTTCTATTCAGCTTTCACTTCTGTGTTTCTTTTATGTATTGTTCATGTTTTTCTTCTTTTTCAACTTGTGATGTCATAATTCAGCATACTTTGACATCTGGTGAATGTCAAACAAAATTAATTTTGAATAGGATATCTATTTCTCATTAAATTCAATGAGTTATCAATACTTGATGAAGGTAGACTGTAAAGGGAGAAAATATTACTTCTCAATTATAGAAAGTTGTGAGTAATAATAAAACATACAAATAAATGTGTAAAGCAAAGAAATTATTTGAATAAACAAACTGATAAAAGGAATGAGAGAAGTAAAATAACATCTGAAGGAACATCAGTAACTCAGAAATGTAAATGTTGACTGCTCTCATTAAATTTAGCATACCTTCTAATAAATCTTTTGAATGTAAATATTCTCTTCATTTTCTCCCTTTCAAGTCATTCGAGTAACATTGCATTGATCTACATTTTGGTGTAAAAAGTTAATTCTTTCCCTGACCTGAGATCTACACAAATTTTTTTCTCATTCATGTAATATAGGCCTGAGGAAAAAGTAATTTTCAACTTGTATAACCAATGATTAGAATAATAATACCCATCAGAAGGGACAAATGTAAATTGTTTGACTACAGACAAGCAATTACAATTTTTCCCCTTATCTCAAGAAATGGCTCACTTAGGATCCCCCCTATGAAGATGGTAGATGGATAAAAAAAATGTCAATACTAATTGGTAAGTTATCACAGGAAAGAGGTAAATAATTTTCTTATGTTTTGGGCTGTGAAGAATGGCTGCAAATGGATAAATTATCGTTGATAGATAATAGGTGGTAGTATTTAAATTACAGTATCTGATGAAAGTTCGTGTGTTTGTGTAAAATAAAAAATGTACATTATTTAAATATTCATATATTTATTTATCTCTGCATCTATTTTACAAGCTCACTATATACATAGACTACATATTTATTTTTTAAATTCTATTAAAATATTATTGTACATTTTTCCCTAAATGGCTTACTGATTAGTGTGGCTAAGGAAGGGTGGGGTTGGGGGTGGGGTATGATGGAGCCGCAAATTTTAAATCTGTCTCTAGCGATTCTTTAGTATCTTTTGGTGCTTACCGGTCTGATCTTATTGAATTGATTCTGCAAAGATTTTCATGAGAATTATACTTCAAATGTGGTAGACCGATGAATCAGTTTGACCATGATTATCATTACTTATAGATAAATCTTAACATCTTTACTTATAGTTGTCAGTATGCCCTTTTAAAATGTTACAAAATTTTATTGATCTTTTTTAATAATTATTCATTGTTTTATAAATGATAATACCCTATTAGAAAGAATAAATTTTGATGTTCCAAATATAAGATTACGAAATATTGTTTTATTTAGAGGTTAGAAATAAAATTTATAAAACAAATGTTCTATTGATAGATAACTTACATGTATTTGTTAACTAGCAAAGACAGCTTCAATAGCCTTTATGTTCCATACTCTAAATACAAATCCTTTTTTAACATCTTCCTCACAGGACAATATGGAAAAGCATCAGGGAGGGATGGCTGGTGCCAAGAATATCTATTGTGTTATACCCCAAAAACTTTCTTCCTATTCCTGAAGTAGAGGTTCATTGTGAATTAAAATAAACTAGTTGATTTCCCTGGATTTTCTTGGGTCATTAATGATGAAATAAACAGATAAAGGATGTTCAATTCTTAGTAAATGTGTAAATAAATACTAGTATTAATGTGTAAAAAAATTATGTACATCCAAACATATTTGGGTGTCATTATTATTGTTATTATGCAAAAATAAAGTTACACTTACAATAACAAGTTTAATCTTAGTATGTTTCATTACACATCTTATGACTTTGCAAAAGCGTGGAACCAACACGGAAAAAAAACGAGAATTTCCATTCGCGAACCGTATAAGAAATTAAAATAGCTTTCAGCCTCTTCCAGACGTTTTCACGATATTTATGGTGTTCGCGAGAACGCTGTTGCCATAAACATATCCAGACCTAATGACTGGACTTCCACCGACAGAGTACTTTTCTTTATTATCAGAGGTGTAGCGGGGTGTGAGTGCGTGGGAGCGGCACTCTCTGAGCACTCCTTTAGTCGTGGTAGAACCGCTCCTTTTCAGACTGGAGGACCTATCAACCTACTCAATGAAGGCAGGCCGTTCCATGATCAGAGGCATATCTAGACGGGGCCGAAGGGAGTGATCCGCCCCCGACCTTTCCCTGTCAGGGTTCTCAAATAGGTCACGAAAAGTAATTCAAAGGTATAAATTTGAACATAACAGACACTCTAACTTTATTATAGTACAAAATAAATAATAGCTGAGCTGTTGATTAAATGCAACAATAATTTCAAGTTTATACTTAAACTTAAATACAGCATGCAAACTTAAAATCGTATAGAGTTCTCTTAAAATATTCCTGCCTGGGGCCTCTGAATGTATAGGTACGTCATTGATCAAGGTTGTGTTGTTTGAGTAAGTTTGATAGAGCGAAAGCTTTTGTGCTTAAAATGTATCCAAATGTTCTCATCTACCAAAATTAGACTCATGATTTTTTTTATTTGTAGGAAGATTACCTGACTGTTCAGGGATATTTGGCTAATCTATCAAAACTCGTGAGCTCCTACACTACCAAATTTCAAATTACTCAATCGTTGTTACTAAGACCGGACCATATTTGGCATTACAATCTTTTCTACAGCTGTTAAAAAAATGGTGGAATACTGCCACCTTCTCGAATATAGCGTATGTGTATCTAGTATTTTACTTCATATAAAAAATAACCCGAAGTCTATAATCCTCCTAGTTTTTTACAATTTTAGGAGTCAAATACTATGTAAACAAAATCTTTACTTTATGTTATAAATAAATTTATTACCATTAAATGATTTTGATATTATGATATAAAGAGATTTTGTTCTAACGGACCCACCAGGCGAATTGCACTACACTGGTGTCTCAATGGTTGCATACACAACAGGCTGGAGTTCTTGTTGTGCTACAGTAATACTTCGTATACCTTTCGTGACTTGAATTGTATTTGAATGTAATTATTTTCTATTTTTATACGTTGCAATCGTAATATCTGTTCTTATAAAGTCTTTTTTTGCGTTATGCATAAATGAACATTACGAAATGTAAACATTTTGTTAAGCAGTAATATTGATTGAACTATTGGCAGCCAGGCAAGATCCAACACGACTTCCAGTGCCTTTCGCAGAATAAATCTGATAAACTAACTTAAATTTTAGAGACTACAGTTCGTTTGATTATCACTTCATTAACTGTAAAAAAATTATAACTTTAATTAAAATGAAAACATTAATATACTAAATAAATAAATTATCTGATGCCGAATACAGTTCCAAAAAAGTATGTTCAATTTCAAAAAATTAAGGTGACACTTCATTGGGCGTACTTAAACTCGACATATCCTCGGGTAAAAGGATAATTTCACCATTAAACTCTACACTTCCTTAAGGATTAGGTCTACGCGGGTCTACCTGTGCCCGTCGCGTGAATCCCCGGTCAATGGGACCGGTGAGCAGCTATTTCAATAATGAGTCATCGAGTTGGCTTTGCCGCTAAAATATATTTCTTTTAATTATAAAAATTGTGTTGTATTAGAACAATTGAAATCTACACCAAAAATTATTTAAAATGACTCCAAGCACAACCTTACTGGAATCAAATGCACATTTCACCACTAGTCCAGTAATTAGGTGACAAAAAGAAGCAAATCAAGGAAAAATACAAATGGATTTTTTTCTCTATCAATGTATTTTTTCTATTTTTCTCCTATATCTTGAAAGCAATGCATTTTTAGAACGCAACATTTCTGTACCGAAATTATGTACATTAAATTTCCAACAAATTATGTCCTGTGATATTTTGTCGCCAGACAAAGGGAAATCGCTCAAGAGTGCGATGAAATTGATAAAAATTCTAGAATGGATACAACTATTATTTCTGTTAATTGTTGAAATCTTGAGTCTGCAGTTTCGTTATTTCCCTCCCTCCTCCTTTCTTTGGTTAATGTTTTTAATTAAAAGTTATCGAACTGCTGTTAAAATAATAAAATTTTGTAATTTTTTGCATATAGTCGACAGTGTCGAAAATAAATGATCCGAAAGTTACGATGTTTGGACCTCAAAATGGTAACAATGTTATTTACTCGTAACAATTCTGTTTATTACAACATGAATGGATTTATTTTAATATTAGATAAACTTCTTACATATGTTATACAAAATAGTTGACAATAAAAATATAAAACATATTTTTTGAAATATTTAACAAAATATATTTTTTCTGTTGAAAACCTACACAGTTTCTGGGTGTTAGAAACTTAAATCCACTATTCAGAGAGTTGCTCGATAATTCTAGAAGCTTCCAATCATCAATGACGTAGAAATGTTCTTTGTAATTTCTTTTGTTCTTTGCAATTTCTTAGGGGTCACTCGTTTAATTTCTGACATTCAGATGAATGAAAAAAACTGCTGATTCAAAGATGTCTAATTGCTTCATCCCTATCATAAAATGCACTTTCCACGATTTAGAAGAAATTAAATATTGTGTCAAAAACAAAATCGGTCCAAAAAGTACTCCAAAGCCTAATTAATTGGTTCTAATACCAGAAGTGCCGAGCACTGATGCACTGTCGAGAACTGATGCATTTTCTCTAGTACGATAATAATATTTTCCTTTTAATCATATCTTTTTACGCACTAGCTGACTATCCGGCTTTGCACTGGATTTTTCTTAAATTAATATACTTTTACTCAAGAAAAAATAATATCTGTTTAGAAACATTAAAGTACTTTTATATGCTGGTTTTTAAAAACATGTACAGCATCCTATTTTATCAAATTTGTAGTAATACAAAATTAATACAAATCTTGATGTACACTACACCGGTAGCTCGGCCGGTCGAATTTTCGCTTCCAAGGTATAACGCTGCTGCATCTTTTCATGAAAATTAGGACAGGAACTAAGTGTCGAGTTAAATAATACTCAAAATTTTTAATCCCTTGTCCGACTTTATGACCCTCAGGAAGGGTCGAGTTGAAGAGTTCCATCCATAATAAAAGAGTGGTTGCAATAAAACAGTGTGACGTTCAGTAACGTTTTCTAATTCATTTTTAAGTTATTGCTTCAATGAATGCGGTACCAACCTTGTACTTTGCGGACTAAAGACACGCTACACTTCTTCGAAAGTATCCCCCAAACTTCAGGTTTGGTGAATTTTATTTAGGAAAAAACTTTTTCTCTCATTTTTAATTATTGTAGAACTGCCTCCTCAGGTAGCAGGTCTGTCTTAATCTTTTGTTAAGGATACTTTACAATTGTTCGGACCTAACCCAGATGTATATCTGTAAACGATCTGTAACGAAATCCAATGATATACTATAAATTACTATAAAATAAACTATGTAATTTTACACAACAAGAAGACAACTAAAACAATCGTTGCAAACACTCCTCCACGAGTAGGTACTCGGAAGTGTGAGTTAAAATAAAAGAAGACAACTATATTTTCTGGTCTTAAGTAGACTAGAAAATTTGAATCAAAATTTGAATAAACTTTACGATCTCTTTTTACCAACAAGCCAATTCACCAAAGTACATTATGCAAGTAAGTTGAATTTATTATTGTAACGTGTCCTGTAATCATCTCTGGGTTTCAAACTACCTCTCAGTTGAATTTCATCAAGATTAGTTCCGTGATTCAGACATGTCACCGCAAAAAGGTAAGTCCATTTTCTCGTTTATGTTACAAAGCAATATTATGCAATGCGCGCTGGTTACACGGCGCATTAGTGGCAAAAAACATTAACCGTGTTAGAAGTACCACATATATATATATATATAAAACAAATACGTTTTAAACAACAAATAGTTGTGAATATTAAGAAATAAACCAATTATATACAATCGTTTTTCTCGCACAGTGAACAGTAGTATCGGATACCGTGATACTGACGACAATATAATTGCTGTCATAATAGAGTTCCCATAAACCTGACCTGATCTTCTTCGATGGAAATATAATAATATCCTTCCTTGTTTAATACACTCATGGCAATAAAATCGTTGGTCAACCCATAGTGACTGCTCCGAGTGTCCCGACCACACGACCTGTCTGCACGGGGAGTGGAAGATCATTTGCTGCAGCAGTGTCAAAATCCATCGGAGGAGGGTAGTGGTTTGGACACACAAAACAGGATTTAAAGTACTACCAAATTGAAGTTTTCGAGGGAAATTTAACATTTAAATGAATTAAAATAAAATTTTAGTCTACACAGGAATGAAATGGAGCGTGAGAGCGTTGGAGCATTGCTTCCGCACTGCATTGGTCGTCGGAGCGGCGCTCCTTGTTAAACAGTGGGCCCCATTATGACTGGATAGTTTGTACAAGCGTCATAAGAGCAAAAAAGTATCATTCTGTTATAAACAATATATTTTTCCATTCAAATAATCAAATCTACCTAAGTTAGAGCTACTGTTGCCTTAAGGCTTACCAATTTGCATTTAAAATTATAGGAAGACTCGCGGACCACCACAATTGATAGGGGAAGTGCTTTTTTTTAAATACTAATTGCTAGAACATACCTCTCACACTGACAAATGAAGCACTACATCCCTGAATTTGCATACTTCTGTTATCAATCACAGTTTGTGCACATATCTGTAGCCCACAGAGATAATAATTTGTGCTGTAAGCCTCATTCCAGTCCAGGGTTTTGTCCTCTTTTCCTTTGGGAAGTGATCAGTGGCAGATCCACAATTTTTTATTAGTGGGAAGAAGATTTAGGAATATGAAAAATTTGGTAAGTTTTATTTCTTGCAAAATGGTACAATTTTAAAGCAATTTACGATTAGATAGAAGTATATTTTTACTACCAATGAAAATAATATGCATACTTACAAAATATAATGTATTTATTATAGAATACAAGAAATATTTTCCCCTGATGTGCGGGCCCCTTGAACTGACGCCACCGACCAGGGTAAAACCTCTACCACCCTACCACCGAAGATCGTCGAGGTGTCGCTTGTACCCCAAGCCCCCTCCTCCAAAATTCGCCATTGGCAATGATCAGAAATGTTAGAAGTTCCGGAAAGTAAATTAGTTTACTGTCCTTCTCGTGGCAGTTTTTAACTGTCTTTATGATAAATTATTCGCAATAATATTAAGGTGTGTAGAAATGAAGTTGGTAACCCAGAGCTTGTGGCAACTTACGTTGGTAACATTGTACTAACAATTGTTAGGTGCAGCGCGTTGCACAAATGTGTTAGGGTGGTCAAAACCTTGAAATTATTTCCGCTATGTTATGATGAGTGGATTGTGTTTAGAGATACTTTTCTCCTCAAAACTGTGAATAGTGGTTCCGTTTGATTCCCAAACTTAAATGTTTTTCGGTTTTGTAATGCAGACCAACTGTTAGACTGAATCTAATGATTTAGCAGTTCGCTACGATCTCTCCCTGTGTAATAATTGGAAGTTATGGTAATATAATGGAATTAAAAGTGTTTGGTCTTTCTGAGATTATTACATTACTTATTGCATGCGATAATTTCAGGCGATTCGCACTTTTCTTCGTGCTCAACGTTTAACGGAAAGTGAGGTTAGACTCTGCTCGTTCTGTCCTGTCGCTGTGTACCACAGGGATAGGACTTCAAAACAACTGCTGCTTCAGACTACAAGAAGTTGTTCTCAAAATGCTTACCCTTCAAGAAAATGGAAAAATAAACTTCACATTTACAGTTATTCACTGAACTGGGACAGCGGTTTAGAGTTAGCTCGGTTCCTGGGAAGAAATATTATTTTTAATCAGAGTATGCTGATTTCCTGTAGCCATTTACTTACTGATTAATATTTTATTTTTAAGCAAAACTTCATACTTCTTTGAGGATAGATTTGTTCTCTTCCAGAATTTATCAATAACAAATTTATTGTGAAAACAGCAATTAAAAACTCCATATGACCATGTAGAGCGTAATAAACTAATTTTGCTCTCTGGAAACAAGCAAGGGACCATAGCATCAAGGGCCCCAAGGTATTTAGTGGCATTTCATCATTTCTGTGCCCCAAGACAAAAAGATAGTATTCACCCCACTTTAATAAGATTAAAAATATTGATCAACTTGTTATAGGATCTACAGAATGTCAACAAATTTACATTGAATAAAATACAAAAAAGTTCTGTAGCAAATGCACTCTATTATATAAATTAGTTTATTGTCCTTCACATGGTTGTAATTTTGTAGCTGCTTCTTTGACAATAAATTAATATACTTATTTATTATCATATTTTATTATATATTATATTTATTTGGACCAATCATATATTAATTTATTATTCTGAAAATGTTGCTAATAAATACTAAATAACTGAAAATTCAAGATAACTAATAAGAATAGTTTTCATGAGGTTGCTGTGAATGAATTTTTTTACCTTGTTAATGGTGCATTGGTAGCTTTTAACTGTGCATTTGGAGAGATTCAATTCAATGATGTCTTTTACATCTTTGGGAAGGGAATTATACCAAGTGATACAATAATAATATGTCTCTTTTTGATAAAGAGTGGTTGGCACACTTAAATTAATATTTTTCGTATTGTGAGCATGAACAAGATGGTTTCTTATGAAGCAAGGGTGACACTTTTGTAATTCTTTTTCAGTTAACAAACACTACCCATCTTGATGTTTTTCTGGAAATTCACATAAGCAAACTTAGGGGTAAACTTAGTAAGCATTGTATGGAAATAGTCCTATTTCTATTAAATCAAAAACATTATTATATTATTGTAATTGAAATTGCTGGTAATGTGCAATAATAGATTGTAAGAGTATATTTGATTACTACTGCCATGATCTAGATTTTAGTTCACTATATCACATCATTAGAGAGTTCTTTCAAAAGCTTATTGATTTGTGATATTGTGGATTTAAAAATCTTCAATATTGCAGAAATTTTGCTGTTAACAAAACAAATGATTTTTCTGTACTTATTAATAGCTTCTGAGAATAATTTATTGTTTTTCACAGTGTCTTTAGTACTGTCTACCATTCAGAATTAGTTTGTCATCAATAATTAGCTAGTGTTGGATAGTTATTATTAACCTTTGTCAGTGGTGTGAATGGAATATAACTTTAAGTGGAGAATAGATTACGATAATGTATTAATAGAATTGTAATTAAAAACTGCATATAAAACTGTACCAGAATATGGAATAGTTACCAAAAAAATATAATAAAAATTCCTCATTTGTTAGTTGGTGATTGATCCACTCCATGTAGGAATGGTATCAGAATTTGCAGAAAATATATGAATTTCAAAGACTAGGACTCCCTTTTTTCTGTACATGTCTTAATAAGTTGTTATTTTGCAGATGGGTTGGTTGTTGTAAATAAACCAAATGGTATTGGAAAAGAAGAACCTGTTATTAACAAAAAGAAAGCATTGATAATGAATAAATTAAACACTGCAGTTCCTGGAGAAGATTATTACTTACAAGATCTGCTCCCAACCCTTGCACATCTATGTGGCTATAAAACTTTGGAAATAGTCAAAATACCAGAAAGGTTTCACAGTTTTTTTTTTTAAACTTATTTTATCTTAACAGTAGAGAATATTACTAGATGTGTAGAGAGAACATTACTAGTAGTGTTTTCATCTTGTTTCTCTCACTTCACAATTTTTCTGTACTTTACCTAATTAAATCTATTATTTATTATTATTAAGTCCTATTGTTTATTTCAGAAGTCAGTGATGTTTGCACCAGAGAGATTCTTTTTCAAAGGAAATTAATGAAACTTCCTTTTTATGTGAAGTAATTTATTGTCAAAAAAACATTTGCAGCTTATTTTCTTTCTCTTCTTCTTCTTCTTCCTCCTCCTCCTCTTCTTATCTGTTTTGACCACATAGGATCTCTTTAGTCAGTCCATTATCTAGTCTTCTTCGAAATTTTTCTGTAGATGTCCCACGTTAATTTTTGTGCTTTAGCTAGTTTGTTTGTTCTTTTTTGGACTGCGGGTTTTTAATTTAGGTTATTTGTTATTATCTCTCTGAAGTATTTAAATTGGGTTACAATTTTGAATCTATTACCATCTATGTTTATTTTAATGATGTTGGTTTTTGGGGCATAATTTTTGTTTTTTCAAATGATATTTTGAGGCCAATTTTATTTGCAGTGTTTTGAAGTTCTGATATCTGTGTTTTTGCTTCATCTATGTCATTTGCTAGAAATGCCAAATCATCGGCAAAACAAAGGCAATTTGTTTTTATTTCTCTGCCTATTTTAATTTTTGTGGGGCATTTCTTAAACCATTTCCTCATTACTATTTCCAGAGCACAGTTGAACAGTAGTGGTGTTGTTGACACCCATGTGATCAGTGCAGGAATCCTGGGTTCGATTCCCGACTCATCGCCATTTTCACCTGACCGAAAGTTATCATACATCTTCTCAATATGTGGAGTACATGGAAGAAATTGTTGATGTGTGTTATTTCTCAGAGTGTTTGAGATTATGATCTATGATAGTACAGATTTCACATTAATTTTTCTGTTTGTTTTGGACTGATTTTAATTTAAGAGAACTACATGGAAGGCGCTAACAGCCTGCGTGATTCATTGAATGGAATGTTTTCTGACTTTTTGACTGTGATTTTGGTACATCATGCATGGTGCCTACAGGTCCCAAAAGTTCAAAAATACCCAAATATGGGTATTTAATATTATAATTATCATTTAATAAAATTTCTAGACTAAGCAAATGTGAAAAATAATTCAAAATGTTCTCTTTACAAAATGCATGTGAGGTCATGAGTTTATTTTACTGTGGAAAACTCAATAAATACTGAAAGATTATGTTATTGATTCTTAATTAAAGAGTTTTTTTAATTAAGTTATTGTTGATTTTTAGACAGTTATTGATTCTTAATTAAAAAGTTTTTGAGCAGTTATTTCTTTTTCTTAATGCAATGCAAATGCTTCAACTGTCCTGCCTTTCTTCTAGGATAATCTTCTGCTGATTCATGGCAGATTCATAATTGGAGTCTTTTTATTGTTATTTTATTTCTTAGACATGACATTCATTCATCTATCAATCATTATTCAAATGCTGTAAATTTTCTGTTGAAAGAATAATTATATTAATTTAAATTCATTATGAAGTAACTCTTCAGTAATAAAAAAAATGGGGAGAAAAAGGAGCAGATATTTCTTTCTCAATTTTAATTTCTCAATATCTCCTTTTTGTGTTACAAGACCCTTTCATAGATACAGTTTTACCATGAAAAGATATAAAAATATGGAAAAAGTATTTAAAAAGAAAAGGAAAACAACTTTAAAAAATCCCATCTCATCCCATCATTCCCATTTCCCATCTTATCCAAATTGGATTTTGTCTTTTGTAACCCTGAAAATCAGGTTTATTATTTGGGGAGGCACTTGTGGGTTCAGCAATGATTTCTTTAAATTGAAAGGGTCAGAATAGGTAATAAACATTATTGTAAACAATTTTTAAATTAATTCTGTTGCTCATTATATTTATAGAAACTATTGAAATGTATAGGAATAGTGAATACCGTGGTCCACATGCTAATTTATCCTTTTATTTACAGGTACACATCTGGTGTAACTATTTTATCATCATCAGAGGAGTTAACGTATCACATTAAAGAATGTATACGATTGGGAAAAGCACAGGGAGATATTTTGGATAAATATTGGCTTGTATGTGTAAACCAGCCTCATCCACCTAATAGCCTGTCTAAGTTTGCTATTCAATATCAAGTAGACAAGATATCTAATTCTTCCAAGGTAATTCTTACACTTAATTAGAATTAAATAAAATCTGGAACCTTTCTTGGCATTGAATGTTAATTAATCAACTTTCAATGACCTATGAAGTAGACTTGTTTATTGTAGAACAAACATGTGCAATTAAGAATATTATTAAAGTATTATAATATTAAGTTAATTTTCTGAATTTAATGTAAATTTAACCTATTCCCATTTCCTTTATGTGCATCATTTCGGAAATGTAATATTTTAAATAGTTTTGTTCCATATCTAGAAGTATTATGGATTTCAATCCCATATGTGACAATTAATTATCAGCAGTATAATGTTCAACAAAAGCAATATAGTTTAACATGAATGAGAGTATTTTGAAAATTAATGGAGAAGATTCAAGTGAGAGATCTCCATCATTCATTGATAGTGATCTTTCAGAATGTTGGTCATATGATTTTTCTTAATATTTCTGTCAGTCTCGTAGTAAGGAATCCAATAGACATGCTAGTTTTTGCTTTCTTATGAATTAAATTTTTGTTTCTTCTTCTTCTGTCTCATTATTTTTCACTTAATGTTAATACATTTTATTAAACTTCTATTTTTTCTATTATCATATTTGAAGTTTATTTTATTATACTTCTCAGAATGGTTTTGAATTAACACAATTTTTAACTCCTTAAGAAATTATGTTTAATTGGTTTTTATTTTCTTTGTTATTTTGGTTTATGAAAAATTACTTACCTCAGACTTCTATAATTTATATATATGTTGCTTTTAAAACAAATTTGTAAAAAGAAAATTATAGTTCCACCAAAATTATTTTTGCAAGTTAAAATGGAAGCTAAATTATTTCTGCTAAATGAAATTTTGGATGTGGAAATAATCTGACGGAAACATAACAGTATTTTAATGTAGTCTCTCCACTAAAAGTTCTGGAAGTATTTTTACTAAGGACTATGTATAAAGCTCAGATGTTGCCTCATAGGGTCTTTAGAACAAAGGTTTTGAAAATGAAAATTATATGAAAGAAGGAGCTAGATTGGTGTTGCATAAGTATGTTTTATGCAAATTATATTTACTGTTTGTGATTTATAGCCATATTTGGCCACATCTTGGTCAAAAAACGCTGTGAAGAAAGGAGACGCAGTACTTGTCTCAGTTCAACACACCACTTTGTGTGTAAGCAAGTTTGCCAGTTTAGTTGAAGTTGTACCATCTCGTTCCAAGGCTCATTTTCTGCGGTTGTACATGAGTCACATGTTGAGTCCTATACTTGGTGACAGTTTATATGGATCTCTGGTGCAGAAGATTAAAGGAGTTTCTGTCCTTATCAATCCTTTCAGTCAGAAAGCTCAACTACCTCCGGTGAGAAATAATAGTTTCCTAAGTTTTATTTCTTTTATTTTTCTGATATTATGAAAAATACTGATTTTTACTTAATCAAATTATTATATTATTTTGCAAAGATCTTGTATTATTTGGTCTGCAATCCCTCCTCTCTGTGTCTGTGGCAGTCTAGTGATAGTGTCTTCCTTTCCACGATCCCTCTGAGCAGTTGAGCATGGGTTCAAACCCTGCTCTGTCAAACTAAGTGAGGTTTTCAACTGGGGTTTCCTTCACCTATTCCAGACAAATGTTGGTTCAGTACCATAAGTTCCTCTGCAACCCAACATCTCTGCTTCACAATTCCCTTACCCAAGTCCAAACTAGGTGGAAGAAAAGACCTCATGACCTGAACCTCACCGAGAGGCATAACAAAATTAAATAAATAAAATAAATATAATATTAAAATATTATAATATTTAATTAGAAAACAAATACTCCATGTTTCACTCAAGCAAAAATTAATGTATGTAGTTTTAGAAGCTACAACGTATAATTTATTTCTATAGTTGAAACTCCCACTAGTTCTTATTCTCTTTTCAGTCCTGCGTTGTTATATCTGGTTTTCATCTGTACCATTGATTAGCTTAATGCGATAGTTCTTAGCATTTTTCAGGAGATTTAATTAATTTCTCCCTGTAGACAAAATAAACTTGTTTCATGAGAAATTAGGTTAATTTCTGTATTAAGGTGTTATTTAATAAACTGATATTCATTAAATGATATTTTTTATTTTCAGCGTCTTGATGAGAAACTGCTTTCAATTCTGGCATTGCATAAAAAAGATGAAATGTTTATTCCTACTCATTCACACTTACGAGAAGTTAAAATTCCTGATTTCCATGGGAAAGGTAAATCATTAGTTCTTGAAGCTCCATTACCTGAATTTTTTGATTGGACATGTAAGCGCTTGAATTTAAAAGAATCCTTGCAAAATGTAGTTACAGAAATGAAATGTTAGCCTTTTATTGTATTCTAGAATAAATAGAAATAAAGTTTGTTACTTACATAAGAATTTTATTTTATCCTTTGATTCTTGTTCACATTCTCCTATTAATCAAAGTTTGTTGTGTCATGAGTTTTAAAAAGTTGCAAGTTGGTCAAATTCAATGTAGTGATACTTCTTCCTTCAAAAGTTGATTGTACCAACTGATGTCCTTGAAATTACTAAGAGAGTTAACAGAAAATTAGAGGAGTTAGATCAATTGTTTGCATATCCTTTATTTTGACAATAAATTCTTTTAAAAAATGTTTACAGCATTTTTGTGCTAATTCTGCCTTGAAAAAAAAATAGTTGAAATATTTGTTTCTTTCTGTGTTGTAATGATTGCAATAAACTTGTGATAGAAACTTATACGAACTAACATCAACTGAAATTTTAGTTAATTTATCTGTGTGCAAAGTAAAAACTTAAAATTGTTTATGTTGTTTGCAATGTGAACTATTAAACACTTGTAACCTATAATGTATGAATTTTCTTGTATTATAAAAAGTACCATAAAAGTCTAATGCAGAAATGAGAACATGATAGATGGCTTTTTCATCCAAAATTCATTAAATCATTGAGAAAAACATAGGTACAATTATTACTGCTCACTTAGTAGTAAAGAATACTTTCTTTCTGTTTAATGATAAAAATAGTAGTTTTAATCCTCTGTAAAGAAATGTCATCGAATTCAGAAAGCATAAAAAAACCATCGAACACCAATTGCAATATTAACGACGTATTCATTCATTTTCATTATATTAATCTTAAAATGACTATTGCAGACATAATAAGGAATACTCTCTGCTTCTTACTCATTAGCACAGCATTGGAAACTTAAAAGGGGTATTTCCAGAGGTAAAGGACACACTCTCTTTTTGTAATTTTGTGCCATACAATCATTGATAAAGATGAGCAGAGAGAGAAACTTTTTTTTATGATCTAAAATTATTTTCAATTTACCTCTGTTTTAAGTTATAGTTTATCAATATTGTCTGTGTCATAACCACATGTGTACAACATGAAACATAAGTTATAAAATAGATATTTATAATTTTTATTGGAGTTGAAGTTTCTATGTTTCCCTCTTATTATCTAGTTAAGTTTACAAGTGTCTACCTGTGCATGAACTTTCATGAATGTTAACATTCTCGACACAGAAACAAGTATTCTGAATTTTGGCTCAGTGTGATTGCAATGAAAATAGATACTACATCATCCCATTTCAGAAAATTTTGTTAGGATCTGACCTAAGGGTTTTGTTTTGAAGTAATTGTGAATTTTGAAAAGCTACTTCTTCTTCTTCTTCTTCTCTTTTTTGACCACATAGGATCTCTTTAGTTAGTCCATTATCTAGTCATTTTTGAAGGCTCTGTTTGGGCCTTGCGGTCCTCCCAATAATTTTTCATATGCTTTGATCTTCGAGCGCTTTCTTGTGTTGAAAATATTCAGTTTGTGACTTTGTTTCTTGTGAGTGTGAAGTGGATATTCTTGATTTTGTTTTTTAATTTATTCTTATCTGCGATGTCTTCTGGTGTAAGGTCAATTTCCTTCCAATCCTCTCTGATTTCTCTAATCCACCTGCATCCTGTTGTGGTATTTTTTGACTTGAGATTGTACTGTTTTTTCAGTTGTTTCAGAAGTCTCGAATCCCATATTCTCATTATGTATCCAAAGAATCCCAGTCTCCTCTTACGCTTGGTGTCAGTAATGGGTTTCAATTCTTTGTACATGACTTTATTGGGCAATATCCACCACTGTCAGTCTTTCTGATATTTTTTTGTTGATGCAGGTTCTTCCAATTCTTCTTTTGATCTTCTGTAATTTGTCAGTTTTTGATTGTCCATTCAAGTGGAAGAGTGTTTCTGCTGCATAAGTGGCATTTTTTTCTGTAGATGTCCCACGTTAATTTTTGTGCTTTAGCTCAAATGATATTTTGAGGCCAATTTTATTTGCAGTGTTTTGAAGTTCTGATATCTGTGTTTTTGCTTCATCTATGTCATTTGCTAGTAATGGCAAATCATCGGCAAAACAAAGGCAATTTGTTTTTATTTTTCTGCCTATTTTAATTTTTGGGGGGCATTTCTTAAACCATTCCCTCATTACTATTTCCAGAGCACAGCTGAACAGTAGTGGTGAGAGTCTATCAACATGGCATAGACCTGTTTTGATATCAAATGGTTCTGACAATTCACCCCTGAACTTCACTTTTCACTTGGTGTTTGTGAGGGTCAGTTTTATCTTGTTTATTAATTTGGGGTGCAGTCCAAGGTGTCGTAAAATGTTTAGCAGAGACTGCCTGTGGATTCAGTCATAGGCTTTTTTAAAGTCTGTAAATATCACCATATCTCTGTTCCTCTTCTTGTTGAAGTCCATTATCAGTTTGAGACTCATGATCTGATCAGGACAGCTCCTCCAGGGTCTGAAACCTCCCTGGTATTCTCCTAGTTCTTTCTCCAATTGCAACCTGATTCTGTTAAGAATGATTTGTGAAAGAATTTTATATGTTATATCTAGGAGTGAGATTCCCCTGTAGTAGTTAGGGTCTGTTTTGTCTGCCTTTTTATGGTGTGGGTGGATGATGGCTGTTGTCCATTGTTCTGGTAGTTTTTCTTTAATCCAGGTGTTTACAAGCTGTTGATGAAGGGCAATTTTTGCTGATCTTCCTGAATATTTCCAGATCTCTACAAAGGTCTGATCCTCTCCTGACGCTTTGTAATTTTTCATCTTATCCAATGCTTGATAAACTTCTTTTATTGTGGGGGGGTTGATGTTTTCTGGTGGTGTTTTTATTGGGGTGTTGATGTCCAAGTTACAGAGGTCTGTCAGTGCCTCGCAATTCAGGAGTTCATTAAAGTATTTAGCTAGGATTTTTGCATTGTCTTCATTGTTATGGACCAGGTAACCATTTTCACCTTTCATTAGTTGGGTTGAGATTTCATATTTTTGGAGTTGCTTTTTAAAGATTTTGTAATATTCTCTTGATTATGTTCTGTTGAATTCTTCTTCTATTAATTTCAATGTATCCTTATGGTGTTGTCTTTTTATTGTCCTCAAGGTTTGGGTGGTTTCTTTTCTTTGTTTAATTAGATTTTGGAAGGATATTTCTGATGTTTGGGACTGATGTAATAGCCATGCTTGGTGTTTTTTCTCCACTGTTTCATCACATTCATTGTTCCACTACTGATGCTTTTTATGGGATTTTATTGGGGCCAATTCTTCTGCAATTTGTTTAAGGTTGTTGACTAGGTCTTCAAGTTTATCTGTAATTTTTATTTTTTCGATGACTTTTTGGTAATTTTCATTATTGATTCGCTGAGTAGGGTCCATTTTCATTTTAGGTTTCAGGGGTTTGGTTTTGTTGTTTCTTTTGAGGAGTTAATTTAATTTTAATTTTTACTTTGTAGTGATCCAAACCAGTGTCTACTCCTCAGAGGACTTTGATATTTTAGATCTCTTTTTGGTGGTGTTTGTCCATGAAGACATGATCCAGTTGCCATTCTCCTTTAGTGTAGTCAGGGTGGTTCCATGTTTTCAATTTTTGAGATTTTCTTTTGAAATATGTGGATTTTGAGATAAGGCTATGGTATCTGCAGAGGTCAATGAGTATCTGTCCATTTTTATTCATTCTTTTTTGGACAGACCATTTTCCGATGATGTCACGGTATCTTCTTTCTCTGCCTAGTTGGGTGTTAAAGTCTCCAATTATTAGCTTTACATGGTGTTTGGGAATGCTGTTCATAGTCTGGTCTAGTAGGTCCCAAAATTTATCTGTCTCTTTACGATCTTTTGAAGAGTTGTTTTTATTATTATTGGGAGCATGAGCATTTGTTATGGTGTAGATTTTATTAGATGCCTTTAGAGTGAGTGTTGAGATTCTAGAGGATGGCGACTTGAAATCTTGTACAGAGTTTATTATTTTAAGACTGACTAGAAAGCTTGTTCCAAATTGAGGGACATTTTTTATCACTCCCTTCCCTAGTATGCCTTTGTTGAGCCCGTATCCTTGAGGTTCCACGTGTCCTGGTCAGTGTTTCTCATTTCCTGCAGTCCCATGATGAGAATTTTGTGTTGATCCATTTGGTGAGTTATCACTTTTAGCTTACCAGTCTGCTTGAGTGAGTTTACATTATGTGTGGCCAAGTAAGTTACTTGCTTCGGTTTGATTCTTGATTTTGAAGGTTTTATGTGTGTGGCCAAGTAAGTTATGCGTGCGTGCGTGCGTGTGCGTGTGCACGCGTGTGTGCGTGCGTGTGTTGGAGTAAATGGCAGCCCACCATATCCGAATGCTGCCTTCTCTGAACTCTTGGTTCAGTCGGTGGAGTATTCCTTCAAAGACTTTCCATGGTTGACTGTCAAGGGGTCACCTGCGGTGAGACGAGGTCCCAAGTTACAACTCTGGATGTGATCCAGTGAGGTGATAGTGAGATATGGTTGATGATAGATGAAGTTAAGAGTTGGGCTACCGTATTGTCGGTAGCGTGAATTACAGGCCGCTTCACTTGGATCAGTAGCCTTTTGCAGCCGCTCCACTGGAGTACAGATGCTACAGATTTGCCCCTTCTACCACCTACGCCATACCGAAGCCCACCTCTGCCGCAGATGCCGTTGAGGTATTCACTCGTAACCCTGAGCTGGGACCCTTTACCATATGCTACACACCGGGTCAGTGTGTTCTGGGACTCGCGTGGGCAAGGTCGCCACTCCCTGAAGTAGAGCTGCCTCGACAGAGGGTCTCTACTCGCTACCCACTAACTCACACAATTTAAAATGTAAATATTCACATAATGCTCTGTTTACAAAAAACTATAGCAAAAATAGTGCATATTTTTGTAGTTTCATTGTATAATTAGTGCATAACCACATTGAATATAGTTGTAAATTTTTTACATCAAATGTGCATTAATTCCTACCCCTAGTACCATGAAAAAATATAAGTATAGCCTACTCAATGTCTTATTAATGCATCACTATTTGTTATTTTATCAATTCCAAAAAATGACTGCTTTGTATTCAGGCAAGAAATGAGTATTAAAAATATAGTGTACTTTTCCATCCCACAAAACAAACAGACCCAAATTGTATGAAATCCTCAAAAAAAACATGAACTCCAAAATGTTTTGTGTGTAGGGGATTTGACTTGCTGATAAAAAGGGAAATCCATTACAAAGAGTGAAGATCTTTCTCTTATGGGCTCTAATGACCTCAATGTTGGTAAGCCCTAAAGCTCCATTAAAATAGAGCTTCATTTTATCAGAAGTGACTCTTTGAAAAAATAAATTATTACTCATTTTATTGAGGGTCCTAGAAAGAGGAGTAACAGAACTGTATATACTCTATTCCCTTATCACATAATTATTTTTCATTATTTAATCAATTACTTCGCAGAAATTCGCACCAGAGATCTCCCTTCGCGCCTAACCGATTCGTACAGCGCCACAGCAAGTAGTGAAGCATTTTATATGAAGGACGGTACCAGGAGTAGCAGCGCCACTTTACATTTTGTTGTTCCCTTCCCGTGAACCCCGCCCAGACCCCTGATATGAATGAATGAATGAATGAATCCAGTCGGAATGCTGTGTTAGTTCTCTGTTCTGTGGTACTGCTTAAGAGGCAGCGCATGAAGGTTCCTCTATGCCCTGGTCGTTGTGCTCGACATCCGTATATTCTCAGACGACTTCCTAATTTATGTGGCTGGAGATTGACAAGGATGGAGGATGCTCTACCATGCACCTCGCCGAGGCTGGTGATATATGAACGACGTGAGGGGTGAATAATGGTGATTGAAAGTTCTGGGGGAATGAAAGGCAGGAGAAACGGGAGTACTCCAAGAAAACCTGGCGCGAATCCGCTTTGTCCACTGCTGCATATTCTACTTCGATCAGACGGGATTTGAACCAGCCTCAACAGAGGAAGAAGACTGTGCACTTTGCCATGGGTCGCCCAAGCCCCCGGTACTTATGATTATGAAATTTATTACCCCTTCCCTTTAATGTCCCATCGCCGCAACTGCATTTAATACCAATATTTATTCACGTTAATAATGTGTACTCAAAGGTACTTTATAGATGGTAGCAAATTGAGCAATTCTCTACGGAGAGTAATTGTTTCACTCTTCCTTGCTAGAGACAAGATCTGCCTCCGTTTTGTCGTCTGAAACTTGTTGACCGATTGTTGACAGCCATTGACGAATTAAAATCACGGTGCCATTGATACTTCAGTGACCTCCAAGTATTTTCCAACGGTAATCTCAGCCACATCATCAGTGAACCGGCAACATTTCGTCCGGTAGAGGAATCCGCAGTATAGCGTCGTTCATAATATTCTACAGTGTAGGATCAAGGACAGAACCCTGTGGAACACTGCATGTAATTTTGAAGATCTTGCGTCTGGTTGCAGATGAGTATATTAACTCACGATTGCAAAAGTAATCGGCGATTATTTTTCTAACATACCCAGGGACTCCTATAAAAATATTTATATTTTTCTCACGAACCCAGGGGCTCCTTATTAAAATAGCGGATTATAACGCAACATTTGGGACTCCATCTGGTCCTGGAGCTTCCAAATCTCTCACTTTATTATAGGTTATCAAAAGTTCCTCCTCCGAAATGGGCAGAACTTCATCCTCATCATAAACCACAGTATGGTTCCAAGCGGTTGCGGGAACTGCATCAACAAAGAGCATGAGTAACAATGGACTCAATGGAGGTGTCACAGAAAAATTTTAACTTGTTCATCACCATATACGGTTTTTCCCAATGATCGGAATTAACCGCATTGCACAGTTCCTGTCATGCATTCCTTTTACTAGGTTTAATTGCCTACTTGATCGTTGTGCGACCTTCCTGTGATGATGTTCGAGAGCATCGCTGGTTGGGCGTCTCCTTCCTCGCTCTGAAAGTCTTCATAGTGGCACTCTGCGTGGATCAGTTATCTCACTGTTCCACCAGGACACTGTACTACGTTATTTTGGAGGCTATGATTTGGTCATCGTCGCATCGCTGACAAGCGCTACCTGGGACATGAGATGTCCAACCATGTTATCTCGTCTTACCAGGAACGCTATATCACCACTCTTCATGGCAATAATGGATTCGTTGTCGAAGGACCTAGAATTCCATTTGCTACACGATGTCTTGCGAGGTACACGCAGTCCTCGGGAATCAGGAATCTCAGATACGATAACCTTGTGGTCACTGTGAGTATAGAGATTACCGTGCATACAAACTGAAAATAATATAACATTCACTTTTGCCCATGCATAGCCATTCCGCGTTATTCTGGGAATTTCCTGGAGGAACCTATTACTACCTGTCCAGATATTTGCCCAACTACGAAAGTCGGGTACCCTTGTACAAAGTCATCGATATCTTTGTACTACTGACAGATGACCGCATCGTCGATGTTTATATCGTACAGAGCATGAAAGAGTAGATCCTGAGTAGAGTTGAGGTTTAGTTGTATTAACCTAATCACTTTTGGGTTTCACGGTTTTCTTGGACAAGTGGTCATTTGAAACTGCTCCCCGCATCTGAAGCAGTTTTTGGACCTGTCAGGACCTTGGCAGTTTCTCCAGAAATGCCCATAGCTTCAGCATTTGCGACATCGTGTGACCGAAGCTATTTCGCGAATGCGATCTATCGCTCAGCTTCTTATTTCCCAAATTGAATGGCTTTCCTTACTAGATCAGCTGGAAATCTCACCTCTGCTGTCTGGGTATCACTGTACGCTTTCCTCATAGACTGGACAGATATATAAATATGAGCTCGTCGAGGTCTTTCGTTCGGATACTTTCGTTGGAAATGTTGATTTTTCACTGTTCCCAGACTTTGCTAATTGGAGCATAAAGTCCACAGAAGCTCTCTTCCTAATTTTAACTACTCGTACATTGGGGCCCAATTCCGCACGTTGAGGTTCCTGTTTCATTGTGCGAAGAATGTGCGCGTATAACAATCCTTCCTTCGCTTTGAACAACGATGCGTTTCCTGGCGTGTCTTGTTCGTGAAGGTTGCTTCGTCTTCTTGCGACGCTCAGTTTCAATTCAGTGTCTGTGGAGTAGGTGTCAGAAGTCCATTCTTTGGAAAGACTACTGACTCCACTTCCTTGACTTGCGTTCCACTTCCCTAACTTCGTTAGGTAGTGAATTGGACACCTGGCGAGAATATTCGACGCAACTTGTTTTTTCCTCGTTGACTTCAGGACCTTTGTTGATCTCGAGTGAGGGCGATGTATGTATTTGTTGTTCTCTAGTCTCCGGGGAGAACGGCTCCTCAAGGTTCGATAGGTGGTAAAAGAAATCACGTGAGTCGGCTGTCGCTTCTCGTTCACTTTCTAGTTCAGAGTTGTACAAGACCCAAGAAAATGGCTCTTCACCGTGCGAAAAGAATCGGTTTTTCCTACATATTTTTTCAGTGCCATCGTCTCCGATATTTTGACAGGACATAATGATAATCTATATAATTCAGTATAAAAATATAAAGACCACTTTCAACCTGTACTTGTTTGAAGTTCCCTGGTGAGTGTAATAAATCGGTTATCTGCCTGAGGTTTTGATCCCAGACAGAGGTGTGCTTGAAACATCAAGGTGGTGGATGAGGTGCATGGAGTGCACCGCCTTCTCCCCACTCCCCCGTCCACACAAAGTGTATGTCACAAAATATGTGTTACGATAAGTGATAGCAGTGTTGACGAATTTGGAATCTTTTGCGGTGTAATTTTTCAGCGACTTCATCATTAGTTCGTCTGGATTTATTTTAATTTAGGCACTCCCATCTCCAAAAAATTAATTTTCACGTACTTCATTTTGTAAGTTAGACCAATTTTGAGATATTTCGGCAGTAAATATGCTTTGGCTTTGACGAGCGTCCTACATGGCTTTGTCGAGCGGTCTCGGGACTTAGTGCTTACTCCCATTCCACTCATCCTCCTTTGTCTTATTGATTAATCTACCTTCCTTTTTTCAGCACCTTTTTCTACGAGTAAAATGTAATTATTTGACTCCTTCATTCTCCTTCTTTTTCTTCTGCGTGAATGGGTTATCTGTTCCAACCATACATGTTGTTTGGTTCTCTTTTTTTTGTCCTCCGTGTTTGTGATTTTTCTTATTACTTCACGATCTTGTAAAATTGGAGATACCTTATTCGGGAAGGTCCTTTCCTATAATTCCTATTTGGTCTAGTAATTTTGTTTCTGAAAAATACGAAAAGTTCATGTATTAGTCTTTTGGGATCCATTCTTTCTATTGAAAGGCGGTTTCCATTTTCTGAATTCTGGTTTTAATGGATTTCTTCTCATTGCAATTTCCTCTTTCCTGGGTATTTGAATTCTCTAACTCGGGATACTTTATTATTATCACTTTTAAGTTCACGTGAAGTTCTTTTAGTATGACATAAACTTTGTATGTTTGTTTTTTCAAATGAACTTTGTAATCGGACATGCTATCTGCAAAGGCTAAGCAGTGTGAACCTACACCTTTGAAATTTGGTCCTAGCTCAAAAGTTAAAAGGTTGGTGCCATGTTTTTCTCCATTCTCTGTCCGTCTTTTACAGGGCGCAGTTGAAAACTTAGCTGCGAGTTATAAAACTAATACAATATCAATATGTTTGTAATTTAACGCAAAAATTTACATGTACAAATTATTATCGAACTATAGATTATTCTGAGTATAGTGTTTAAGAATTGAAATAACACCAAATTCACGATTTATTATTGCAATAAACACGCCCCTAGATAAAGCCTAGAGAACCTGTATAAGAAATCCGCCTCTACCCGAAGGAAAACCGGAGCAAAACCTGGGCCAGGATGAGGCTACAGAATTAATGTACACAACCGTGCCAAAGTTGAGTACA
Organism: Laupala kohalensis; assembly: GCA_002313205.1. Taxonomy (NCBI): domain Eukaryota; kingdom Metazoa; phylum Arthropoda; class Insecta; order Orthoptera; family Trigonidiidae; genus Laupala; species Laupala kohalensis. The sequence goes on from NNCF01129218.1 coordinate 670,673, forward strand.
CATAAAACTAAATTAATATGAATCATAAGAAACAACACAATCATGCAAGAAAATAGTTTTTGAAATTGTTATAAGTTATTTAAAAAGTACTAGAGCAAAGGCGTTATAAAGTACAAGACGGATTTAATTTTTATTAAAATCAATAAATTCTTTTACATTGTAGATGCACTGGTGCAGGAGATAGTTTTTAACCGCGGATTTGAAGAGATTCCTCTCCCATAAATTTAACTTATGATTTTGTTTCTGTGTTTCCTTTACGCTGTTTTTTGTACAAATTATGTTTCTCTGCCTACGAGGTCATGCGTTTTTTTAAGTCTACAAATATGACACAACAAATGTTGGTCGGCGTACTGTGAAATTATTTCATTGAATTTTTCAGGTTGTAATTTGTTCTGCACTCTATCGTCCTTTTCCGTATTCACCTTGATATTCGCCCAGTTGGGGATGTAGATGATGTTTTGCGCGATTGAGGACGACTTTAAATACATATTATATTTTAGGTAACTGGAAGGAGCTGTGGCGGATCCAAGGGATAAAGGCGATCGACCCCCCCTCCACTAGGAATTTAACTTGACTTTGTACAATACGTAATGGAGCGCGTTCAACTCGTTAAATAATTTTTTCATTTGATTTACAATATTTGGATCCTGTTTCTAGTTCACATGACCGTGATTTACATTACTTGTCACTGCTTATCCTTTCCATCCATTTCATCCCGTATGGTAAAGGATTTTTATATGCAGCGCAATGTTATTGTGTACAGAAGTGCATTTCAAAAGATCCACACAAATGCAAGAACAAGATTGAAAACAAAATAAATACTCCCGCTGCCATAAATATATTTTATTTCCACTCTTAATAAAATGGGGGATTCCTCGGAAGGTGGAACCATCGCCAGGGGGTGGGGGAGAGGATGACTAAGTTTCCCCTCCCTCAAGATCACTTGCTGGAACACCCTTGGGAACGAGTGAAATTCCACGATATAGGGATTTTTTTCCGTTTATTTGATTTGTGTAATAATACCTTGAAGTCTTGTAATAAGATTCTCTCCCGCGTTTTTCTTCTTCCATTTGGTCTTTTCCAGGTGCTTTGTTATTTTTCAATGGTTGTATTATGTCCCTGATTCCCAGTAAACTTTGTGGTTTTGAATCTGGGTTTCGTTGAGTTAGATTGAAATGTTAGTTTTTCGCAGTTAAGTAATTTGGAAAAGTATCTAAGATTTCACAATTTTCACCGTTTGTGTGTGCTAGTTCCTCATCCTCACCCCTAAACTGGAGCGACGGAGGAGAATATTTAGTTATTTTCCGTTTAAATGTTTTTGTAGTTCCTTGAATGGTTCTTCTCGAATTCTTCTATTTCTTGTAGTTTTACGTCTTCATTGTTTTCGGATTTTCCTTATCGATTTTTTAAGTTTTCCTGATATCTTTGAGATCTTATAGGGCTTTTTGACATTTGGTGCTCGACCAATTTTGCCAAGCCTGTTGTCTGTTGTATAAGCTAATCACATTCGTCTCACCTAGAGACCTGTATGTCTCTTGTCTCACCAAGTATGTTTTCGTGTTTTGATCTGTGGTGGTAATTTTCCTGCTGCTTATACAAGTTTCTCCACTTTTTCATCTTTGTGTGTGTATGTGGAGGGGGGAGGAACGCGTGAAGAAGAAAAAAAATCACCCAACTGGTTGCCTATTATCACAAAGACAAAATGGGATATAAAAATGCAATTCGGGCAGGAGTGGTTTAGGACGGCCTGTTACTGTGGACGGCTCATGAGCATTGGCTACAACTATTGGGTGTGATCACCATCTCCAAGAAAATGAATTAAATAATGAAGAAATACATTTACATACAAAATTGTTGGTGGTAGCAAAATGACTGGGACCGGTCCTGGGCCCACAAATCCACACCGCACTGAAATGACAGCATTTCTTTCCCAAGTTCGTAACCACCGCGGCAGTGTATTTTAAAAAGTGAAGTAGAACATTTTTGTAAGTAATAAGCAACTCAGCAATGATTTATAGTCGTTTTAAGGAAAATTATTGTCCATTTCAGTTCAAATTTTTGTGTTTATATGAATTTTGGAAGCCCCTCACGGTACATATCCCGGGGCCGAGCGTTCCAGCTTAGATACACTACTTCCCCTTTCATATTACAAATTTTTATAAATTTTATAAAATTATTGTCAAAAAATAGTACAGACTGCGTATGACCCACGTGGAAGACAATAAACTAATTTACTCTCCGGAAGCAAGCAAAGGACCATCCCATCAATTCCGATCAAGGGCCCTAAGGCAGAGGCGGATTCAAATATTTCAGCAAAAGTTCCTAGATAAGATAAAAAGTTAGCTGCGAGTTATAATACATATATAATGTCAATATGTTTGTAATTTAACGCAAATATGTTTGTAAATTTACATGTACAAGTTATTATCGAACTATAGATTATTCTGAGTATAGTGTTTAAAAATCATAAGAGTTGAAAAAACACTAAATTCACGATATATTGTTACAATAAACACGCCCCTAGACAAAGCCTAGAGAACCTGTATAAGAAATCCGCCTCTACCCGAAGGAAAAACGGAGAAAAACCCGGGCCAGGATGGGGCTACAGAATTAATGTACACAACCGTGCCAAAGTTGAGTACACATAAAACTAAATTAATATGAGCCATACGGCAACACAATCATGCAAGAAAATAGTTTTTGAAATTGTTATAAGTTATTTAAAAAGTGCTACAGCAATGGCGTGATAAAGTACAAGACGAATTTAACTTTTATTAAAATCAATAAATTCTTTTACAGTGTAGAAGCACTGGTGCAGGAGGTAGTTTTTAACCGAGGATTTGAAGATATTCAATTTCATATTCATATTAATGTATTTTATATTCTTGGGTAGGGAATTATATAGAACGATTCCCGAATGATAAAGTCCTTTTTGGCAAAGAGTGGTTGACACACTAGGGCGATGAATATTATCACTATTGCGAGTATTGTGTTCGTGAACGAGACTGTTTCGTATTATTTTATTCGGGTAGAGGCGGATTTATCATACAGGTTCTCTAGGCTTTGTCTAGGGGCGTGTTTATTGTACAATAAATCGTGAATTTAGTGTTATTTAAATTCTTATGATTTTTAAACACTATACTCAGAATAATCCT
>NNCF01129218.1:676785-725162 GCA_002313205.1 Laupala kohalensis
AAAAAAAAAAAAAAAAAAAAAAAGGAAGGGGAGGTGACCTCACTAAGACGAATGAAATAAATACATTCTCTTATTCCGTAAAATAAATGTTAGATACGTAGACCTATTATTCGCATTGGACAGTAAAAATAAGTTTTTTTCAGGATCATGAAGTATCTTAAAATTGCATCATTTTACCCGAGGCTTTCCCAATTTTCTATACTCCCTGATTCCTCAAATTTCTAAGCTCCCCCGAAAAGAAAAAACAATTCTGGATTCGCTACTGATTACACTCCCACACAAGGAAAATGCCAATCATTCCGCAGGTAGAGATATTTATTGCAAATTAATTTGTAATAACAATTATCCTCTACCCCTATTTTCGGGACAAGGTAAAAAGGGGCTGTAAAAGCCACCTTACGAAAATTTCACTTCCACCTAAATTCTCGTACATATTTTTGTTTGTAATTTATTCTATTAAAACACTTATTGGGTATCACGTAACATAAAACCACTACAAACTAATTGGTATAATTATCTTTCCCCCAAACATTCGTAGTAACAATAATTGCAAAAAATGAAAAAAATAGCGAGTAAATGTAAAATATGACTAAAAACTTAACAGTTACGTGAGAGTCTTGATTCGTTATTTGTACTTGTTCTCCGCGCTCTGTGAACTAATTTTTATCGTCTTATCGTGGTTATCAAGAGCGGAGCCGGTAATTTCCCCACCATGGACGGAAGTAAAAAAAATTTCCCATTCCGAACAACCTTGGAATATGCCGAGGGAAGCTTCCGGGGATGCGAGGCAAACCGTGTCAGTGCCCTTGGACTCACTCCAAGCCAAGGCGAATACCAATCCTCTTGGCGGATATCAGCTGTTCTCGCTGGCACAGACCAGCATCGGACTATGATGGCGGACTCTCAAATGGTCCGTCGGCGTGTCACGAATCATTAGTTCTAGAATGTGAGAATGAGATTCCCAGCGGCAGGGTTCACTGAAGCCTATCCGAGAATGATGCACGCTGAGGTTTATTAATTTAAAACAGACTATTTTCTTATCAGGGTAACAATTATTTTTGTATTATGTGATATTTGACGTTCGTGGATGGCGTCTGACTGCTCAAATAAAATATACAGGTATGTTTTAAATTTGCTCCCTACTTGTCGTATTTTTTCTTGTGTAGGTATTTCTTGTGGTTGTAAGTTGATTTGATTATGGACATCCGACATTTTTTGAATGTGATATTCAAACCAACCGGTGTGAAAACATTTGTCTGATTTTCCGAGCAAATTTTTCATAATGTATTTCATCTTATGTTGAACGTACTTATTTTCTGCTTTAGTTGCACCGTAATTTTTCCCGTAATGTCATTATTTTAGTCTTTGTTGTTTTTGTTTGTGCTGTGATAAGGATGAAAAACAAATGTAATTGTAATTGGACCTTTGCATTTACTTCTCAGGTATGGAAAGTGGTAGGATGACTGATTATGACAAAGTGTAGACATTAGTTTTCATTGTGTACAATATATATATTATGGAATTTAAGAGTGAACCTTTTGAAGAATTCTATGATGTTTTTGAAGAAATTGGAAAGTAAGTGTCAGTAAAATTTTTGCAATAGTGTGAGAACTGATAATAAACATTCATTTTATTAATTTCTTATCTGTCTAAATTGTGGTTTTGTGTTCTTGTTAATAGAGGTCAATTTGCTATTGTCAAAAGATGTGTGGAAAAGACCTCAGGCAACCAATTTGCTGCAAAATTCATGCGAAAGCGACGAGTGTGTCGTGGAGTTTCACCAGAAGACATTGCTCGAGAAGTTAAACTTTTGTTGCAGTTAAAACATAAAAATATTGTCTCTCTTCATGAGGTTTTTGAAAGTAGCCATGAAGTAATACTTGTATTAGAGCTGTGAGTATTATTTTTAGTAACCTAATCTGTGCTACAGATTACTAGACTACCATTATCTAGAATGTGTCAAACTAATTATTAAAGTTTAAAGTTGTTTCAAGAGTGTTTGAAAATAAATAAATCAGAAGGTAAATTGTATTTTTCGTAGATTATAACATTCTTCCACAAGTTGTAGAAAAATGCAAGTTTCTTAAAGGTATACTAGTTGTAACATTGAGATGAAATGCACCCAATGATGCATCCTATGGATCTAACACTGTGGCAGCTGTTATTGTGTTTGGTAGATATTCACATGTTGTGTCATGAAACTCCTACCAGGTGTAAAACTGGAGAAGCTGAATTGTTCATTAGGCAAAAACAAGTGGTACTTCTGACTATATATAGAATACCAAACAAGTATTGAATATTTAGTATACTTTAAAGTTTAAGTTGTACTGAAATTGTGTTAAAATTGTAGAATATTAAATTACTATTTGAATTACAGAATTGAAGGAGGAGAACTTTTTCATTATGTGTCTGCTCACGACCGCTTGGATGAACAACAAGCTGTTCATTTTATATGTCAAATTCTTGAAGCTCTTGAACATATGCACAGCAACAATGTAGCTCATTTGGATCTGAAGGTATCAAATATGATAAGTGACTTTTAACCAATTGGGAAATAAGATAATAAAAAAATAACTTTTTATATTTTTTCTCAATAAATTGCAAATTAAGTGTGTGTTTTTATTGCAAAAAAGCATGAGAGGGATTTAGAATGATTGTTGCATCATTGATTTAAGTCAAATAATACTATAGAGGCAGGGAGCAAAATTAAATTATTGAGTTTCATGAATTCCCAAAAATAAATGAGTATTTGGGTATTTTTTATTATATACTATTTATTAAAAATTTATTAAAAAGTTTTATCCCTTATAGAAATTTTTTTAAAAACAGTATTAATAGAACTAATAATTGAAAAATTTAAGATTTTAATTTTTTTCACAATATTAAAGTTTTAGTTCATTTTCAAGAAACCTACAATTTTATCAGCCTTAGAATGTTGTGAATGTAATGTTGTAGACTTTGTAAATATTTGATTGGAATAACATATAATTTGAACATATGATAATTAGTTCATATGATTAGCAAAACAATTTTGCCAATTCATTTATCTTTGTGTTTTAGCCCGAAAATATTCTTCTTCTGAACCATGATTCTCTTCATATTAAGTTGATTGACTTTGGACTCTCACAGCAATTGGCTCCAGACACAAGACTACGAGCTATGTTTGGAACTCCAGAATTTGTTGCACCAGAGATAGTGAATTATGAACCTTTATCCTTAGGGACAGATATGTGGGCTCTTGGAGTAATTGCTTATATATTGTAAGTTTTATTAAAATTCATTATTTTATTGTATACGATAACCATTTAATACAGTCTCTGCATTTATCTCAAAGTGTAAGGTCTGCTTAGATTATCAAAGACAATCATTATCTCTGATTATTTTCTTGATGTCTTTTAGGGAATTTGATGTGTTATTATCTCTGTTACCTTCATATCAGTGACAATCTTATCAGCTCTGTAGCTGTTTTGTGAGGGATTAGTTTCATTCTTGGAGGATTTTTGTAGGTTCTCTTTCTGTATTACAGAAGACCAGAAAAAAAAGAAATTAAGATTGCCATTACTCTTATAATTTATAAGTTCTGTATATAAGTATAAATTTAAAACTACCACTGGTGTTGTGAGTCAGCGTTGTTAACTGCCTCTATGCAGGAGGAGACAAACCAATTAAAATAAAACATCATTATTGCTGTATTATTCAGGAATTGTTCTGCCTCTGCCTGCCTTAGGACCCTTGATTGGAATTGAGTTTATTGTCCTCCACGTGGTTATACGCAGTTTGTACTGTTTTTTGACAATAAATTTATTATTATTATATGAAGAAAAGTTCACCAAGAAAAGCCCTTCCAAAGAAAATAAAAAATGTCACCAGATTGAATCTGCAAATCTGTAGTTAAATGCTTTCTACTACACTACAGCTTCTATAATGATGAAGAAATATTAAAATGACTGTTCTTATTACTCGGATGTAGAGTTAAAAGTACACTGATACATAATTTTTAATTACATACTTATTTCAATAATTAGGCGACTGCATTGCCATTATCATCCATATTGTTTGCTGGTAATTTTTGTTTTCGAGTTTACATCAATTTCTCTCTATGAATTCAAGTTTCAGAAGACTATCATGGCAATGTAAGCAATTAGAATTCACAATATACATAGTTTATAATAAAAAAATCTAAAATAATCCTTTTCATGAATGAGACCATGTTAAATCACTTGTTCATTCGAAAATACCTCTTTTCAGTGTGTTTCATAAACATCATTGGAATTGGTCTCAGGAAAGGTTAAAGAAATATTCATACATATACAAACAATTTTTATTCAGCATTTAAAAATTGTTTCGGGGTATTATTTTTGATACTACTTTGTACTTTGTAGTAGCTCCAGAAGATGTTGGCTGCTAATGCCAATGAAACGTTTAGTTTTTACAAAATGACAATGCAGCTTAATACCTTGAAACAATTTTTAAATGTTGATCAAGTTAGCTGTGAAAGCCTGCATCACTATTTTAATTATTGTTCACTTTATAATATAGGATTTGTAGATTTTAATGCGAGATTAACGAAAGTTTCTATTTTCTCATGAAATATTTCTTAAATTCTAGTTAATGTTAAGTAATTTAAATTTCCTTGTATACTTAAATCTTTGTTGTATCTTAAAACTTTTTACTTTTATTGATTTCATTTATTATAGTTAGAGAAAAGCCATTTGCAAAAACCAACTTTTATTAGCTCCTGATGATTTTACCCATTATGTTTTATTGTTCATTGCTTTTCTTTTTTTCATTTTATTTTATTCACTGGCTTGTCTCATTTGAAGTTTTAGCCCCACACCCCAATTTGGCTCTTTGCTTTAACCTGGCTCCATTAATGGACATCTGGACATCAATGATAATGTGTTATTGTTATTTGCAATCCAATGCTTTTTCTTACAGGGCAAAATCTGTGTGATTTTTTTGTTTGTTTTAACATAGTTAAGTGTGCCAGGTATAAAAACATTGTAATAGTGCAGACATTTGACTCAAACTACATGATGAAACAATTTTTATTAAACAGTATAAAAAAGGGTATTAAACAGTATAAAAAAGGGTCACAAAGTGAGGTGCTTGCCATTATAGAAGAAGAGCTCCTTCGGTTTTGCTCACATGAATTTTGTGATGTCTGCAACTTTATTATCAAGAAAAAGTTTTTAGAAAACATTAATTTCCCCCTTTTTTTTTTTTTTTTTTTTNGCTTTAGGGCTCGTCAACATCAAAGGTCATTAGAGCCCTTAAATTCCCATTGCACTTCCATAGGGGTGAATTTTCATAAAATCCTTCCTTAGCAGACATTTTTGATAATTTTTCATGTCACGCACTTCCCAACCCCCACATCTAAGGGTGTCACACACCTCATGTGGTCTGAAGGGTACATAATGTCATTTAAAAAATATTATTTATCTCAGAATACACAAAAACCGTGAACTCTGCCATAATATAAATCTTTTTATGTTTTATTTCTTGCACTTCCCACCTCCAGCTCTAAGAATACATTGGACGTATAAACATCTCGTAAACCCTAAAACTATGGATCCAATACCTTTTTCATTTTTTTGTTTTAAATTTAGTTTTTTATTATTTTTATCTATTTACCCATTCCTTCCTAAGGGCTGCTAGTGGTGTCTTTCTTCTGAGAGGGCTGAATTTAGACTTACACAACATTAGGATTTCACTATCAATCAGAGACGCCGTATATCTGGTATCTGTCATGTTTGATAACTTCTTCATAGCATCCCCTTCCCTAGACCTTTTTGTATAGACCATCTTGGAAACTTGGAATACAATGGAAGGATTTTGACAGGTGTGAATATTGAATGAGTTGATTCAGTTTCGTTTTTACCTTCATTAATTCTAATATATTTTTGTTGTATTGCTATTGGGTAAATGTTGATATTATACTACCCTAATATATAACACCATAATCAATTCTTCTAAGATCCAGAAATTTAAAAATGTTTTCATTGCACATATTTTTCAGAAAATGAAAAATTCTAGGAATGCTGTTTTAATATAAGTTTCAAGATTGATTATATTTGAGCCAGTAGGGGACTAAAGTGTATGGGAGAAAAAGATGGTGTATTGTCCTAAAAGAGTAGAATGTTTTAAGAGTTAATTGTGAAAGAAAAGATATTGATTGAAAAGGGCTTGTTGAGCTGGCTGCTTATCCTACTCTGCTTCTGGGATTCCATCTTAAACTCAAGTGTAATGAAATTTTTCACACTCTTTGGTTGGCCTTGTGCATCATTCTTTTATCTTTCTTTCTACTTTGTGAGACTGAAATTCAAATTTCAAAGAATCTATACTTAATGTTTGGATGAGATTTTAAAAAATCTTTCTCCTAAAAAATATAGTGGCTACAAAATAAGAATGCAATGTTCAAGCTTGTAAATGTAATGAATTGGCTGCAACATAAATATATGTGTGTACACTAGACATGTAGGTTATATATTTATATATACATATATTTGTGTGTGTATCCACGTACAAATATTAGGAGAAACACAAAGTTCTTTTCATTTAGGGTGGGGGGGAGGGATTGCTCATATCTCCCCCTGGTCTTTCTTAACCTTTTACCATGAATAAAGTATCATTACAAAGATAATTTTCTGAACAGACATCTTACATTTGATCTGTGTACCAGTACTACTACTTTTACAATTTGTTTTTCTTAGTACATATAGAAATAAACTTTATTGTCAAATAAAGCAGTTGCATATGACCTCATGGGGAATAATAAATTCAGTTACTTTCCAGAAACGATTTATTATTTTACGAAGTTATTTAATAAATACATATTGTCATCCATTTGTTATTTCAAAATGAATCGTAGATATTATGTACAGTAAAAATTCAAGATTAATAACAACAAAAGTGACATTCCTGTGTATGGAAAATCTGCCACTACCCGAAGGAAAAACGGAGTAAAACCCAGGCTGGGATTGGGTTACAGAGCTAATGTTCACAACCATGCCAAGGTTGTGTATATTATAGGTATCAGAGTACTATAACAATGGCATGATAAAGTATAAGAGGAATTAATATCACTGTACATCATCCAAAATCATATGCAAAACAATATTTATTGGGAAATTGATACTCACATTAACTTCTCTTTTGAAAGCAGTAAATTCTTGAACATTATAGAAACAATAGCAATTTAGAGAACATTTAAAAGACAAATTGAATGGGAATGGTGTTTGGTTTATGAACTGCCTGCCAGCTGTCACTACGTACAGATTGTTGAACTTCAGTGAAATTTTCATCTAATATTAAGTTGGTACCCTTTATTTATCTTAAAAAATTTATACTGGATTACTGTTGTATATTCTTTACTAGATAACAGGTGTATCTACTTACTGATATGCAATACAGTGGAATGCAGTTTGTGATTATTGTTGTAGTTATGTTTGTGAATTGTAGAAACAAGTATTTTTGTAGCAATAAAAATAGAACTTTTTTTTATAGGGTCAGTGGAGCTTCTCCATTTTTGGGAGAAGACAAGCAAGAAACTTTTTCGAATGTTGTTGCTGGGATATACAATTTTGATGATGAATATTTTAGTACAGTTTCCGATTTAGCTAAGAATTTTATTTCTAATCTTTTAGTCAAAGATCCTCATGTCAGATCTACGGTGTCAGAGTGTCTTCAGCACCCATGGATTAAGGTAAATCCTTCAATATATATTTATGTCATATCTTTTTTTAATTCTTTGTGCAAATGTGTGAGCAATTTTCCTTGGAGAGAGTTGTTCATGTTTCGTAGAGACCAGTTATTTCTATCGTAAAGGGGTTAAAATTTAACCTGTGTCTTCGAACAAGAAGAGGAAAGTTATGAAGTGATGAATTTTATATTGTAAGATTTCTGTCACACAATGATGGTAATATAATTTGACATACTATTTCATGGATGTGTGAGTATTTCTTGTGAGGATGTAATAACAAATTTTGTTTGTTTTTCCTAATCATTTGAAAATGTTCTCTGTCTTTGTAACATGCCATTTATGAGCCTTCAAGAGCCTTACAAAATCTGGTAAGGGTTGTCTGATAGTGTAACATAATCATTGATTGGAATTTAACAATTCCAAATCCTCACCTGATTTATTATTTCGTAGATAAGGTTTTTATGTCGCAAGTAAAATGCACATCAGGAAAAATAATTATAAATAGTTAGTATTGAATATTTTTGTAAGGGTCTGTTTTTCAGTTGATGTTCAACTAAGGAGTAATGAGGATCATAGATCATCAGCCACCCAACCACATGCGCTGAGGGGAGACACTTTGCTTAGCGGGTGGCGCAACGTCAAGGGAGAAGGATGAAGTAGAATCACAAGTACTTGGATGGAATCTCCCTTCTGAACTTATTTTAATATAAATCTATAAGTTACAGTACAACTCGTATATGCAATCGAACTCATCTTCATAAAGAACACACGTTTAACTTCCTTCATAGGAGAACTCATTATGGCCATAGTTGTGTACAAAATGCATATGGCAAACTTACGCTTCTATTTGTCATAAAATGCAATGTCAACTTGCTCCCACTGTACTTATTCATAGGATTCATCCGATCAACATGCTGCTGCTGTACGTAGGCAGTACTTGAGAATCAAACCCCAAACTTGGAGACTATTATTCCATAATCAAACAAAACCATTTCTAAGTCATGATAAAGAGATGATGGGAGGACCAACAACCCATCAACTCAAACGAGAGGCATCACTTATCAAGGCTCCACTATGGTGACCACATATATGGAGTTCTGAGGCACAGGTTACCTCGGGACGGTAGCTCCTCCCCACTTTGGACTTGAACCCTTACTTTTAAGTCGCTGCCTGAGGTCGCCCTATTGTTCAACTCCTCATCATACATCAACATGAAAGACAGACAAACAATAAAAGTTGCATAAATGTAACCTTCATTGTTTGCTACTTCAGCAAGGACTTTGCCATGCTAAATAATTTTGCCTCACTTCCAGGTGTCACAATTGTAACTTAGCTGGAAGTGCCAGATTTTTAAGTTGAATCTAAGCTGGCCCTTACATTTTTTCTTATCCCTTTATTTCCAATCGGTACACTTCTGTATGAATTTTGAGCTTTTTTTTTTACAGCAAAGATTTGCTTCTTTACTTTTCTTTCTAATTTATAGTGATACTTGATTTTCTTTATGACCTAGATCTCGGACTAAATGATAATTTTTCTAATTTTTCTTTTTCTAAAATACAAAAACTCCAAAATGATTATGAAATAAAATATTGTTAAACATAATGAAAAATATAAAAAAGTTGAAATCAATGATTATTCTGATAGATCAGTATTAGAAATTAGAAACCCTGAAGTAAGGAGTGTTTTGAAATCTCAGTATTGTGTGTCTGTGTGAACCTATATTAAAGAGTCTATTGTTATGAAATTATAAATCAGTTGGAGTAAATTCATAATTGTTTTTAATACTTCAGTATTAAAGGTTGAGATATGTTATGTGATTCAAAATAGGTGTGGTCACAGGTTTGATCTTGGGCTGAACTTTTCTAATGGTAAGTAGTGCATGGATTAAGCTAATGTTTGGATATTCCTCAGATGTACTCACCTGATCACTTGGAAAGTAAACCAAAAGATTTAAAATGCACCCAAGAAGAATCCTGTGGAGAGAGTTTAGTCAGTGAGAATGAAGCTCTTGGTAGTTGTAATGAACCCATGATGGATATTATAAAAGAAAATGAAAATAATACTCTCAAAGAGAAAGAACTTCAATGCAACAAAAATCATAACAAGCAAATGATCAGGAGGTGGCAGGTATGTTTTAACATTTCATTTATTGTTTAATTTGTTTTTAACTAGTGGATTTGGAAATAAACTTTGATAAGAAATCTGCTGGAAATTCATGTAATTGAATTGAATTTTTGTACATAATTTCTGTAAACTTTATTATTTGTTCAATACACTCTGAAGCTGCAAGCATGTTTGTATTTCCTGCAATGTTTATTACTATTGCACAAATAGAACAGCTTAACTTTAAATAATAGAAAGGTTATCAAATCTCTTCAATTTCAGACAAGCAGAAATTTTGATAGAAGTAACTCCAGAATTTGTTAGTGAGTTTATTTTTCTGGTTTTGCCTCATTGTCCAGATGTAATTTATTTTCCCCTGCATCCTGCAGGCATCTTCAGGAATGAGTCACCTTGTCATAGTAGGAAAAAAAAGGCTCTGAACCAAACAAGGACTTATCTTTTAATATATCTGCAGGTTCCTGGCAAAATGTTCACACAACATCTGAACGATACTTTGGAACCCCCCACCCCCCCACCCCAAAAAAATAAAAAATCACTAATCTATGAGCCCATTGATAAAAACTATTAACAGTGTCACTGAATTCATTAATTAAATTTTTGTCTTGTGTAGATCATCAAAAGGACAATTGAAAACGGAAGTTATTTTTGTGTTTAATCATGTGAAAGTTTTGTCTTCTGAAGTGAAGCATTTACTTTGTTACTTAGAATGATTAATTTTAAATGTTTTCAGTATTCTTTACATCTAAAATAGTATAAATCTTCAATTTTACTTGACTTGTTGAAGATGTCTTCCAGTTCTTCATACAGTATTAAGATCAAAATTTGTGTGTCTGAAATTTTATTAGATTTATTATTTAATTATATTATTTTACAATTCTGAAATTTTGAAATTATTTTGAAATTTCATTTATCCTTCATGTCCTAACTGTAAAGAATTCTTTAGATATATTTGAATGATGGTATTCATTTTGTACATACACTTAGATTATTTTCTGATTTACCTTATTGGAAGAATCAACATGTTTATTTCTTCCCTTTTTAGCGTTGTCTACAAGCTATTCGTGTATGCTTGCGATTACAGAGTGCTGCTGTTTGTTTTGCTGGCAGCAAGGTGAGTGGTGTAAACAGGGAGCTCCTTGATGTGTTTGTGTGACTTTTTATTTCCTCTTCTGGGTGTTGGTGATTAACTTTTTCCATGCAAGGTGGTGGATTCTTATCACAAGCCTTAAAATCACAACAGAATCAATGTACCATATTACTGTCAGTTTTGTGACTTGCTATTTGATGTAATCATACAAAACACCTTGCTCATGTACTAATTGATACTGAAAATAAATGATCAAATAAGTGACCAAAAAAGTATTTTATTTTTTTCTTATCAATTTATTAAAATTATTATTTATGATATTTTAAGTTCTACATGCATGAAGTGGAATTTATCTGGAGCCAGTAGTTGACCAAGAGCAAGTATTGATTAGATGAGGGAGGCAGACATATTGAAATTCCTTGAGTTCACTGCTGAGCTTGGGTATTGATCCTGGCTAAGTTATGCTTAACACTATGCATTTCTGATCGTATTTTCCTAACTTAGTCGGAACTCTTGCTTTTTTAAGGAAGTGTCTAAGTGAAAATGGTTTTGAAACACAAGAATGCTGCTTGCAGCACTTCATCTTTGGATGAGGTATGGGGTAGTTACAAGCCAGAGATGTAATGTTTTTCCAGTCTGAATCTCTAGGGAAGATTTATTAAACTGATATGTGTAATTCTGTATTTTGCTGTGTAGTGTTCATGTTGTCTGGTTCTTGGCTAAAGAATATTCTGACTTATTTTTGTCAGTTTTACACACTGATGATAACAAATTAAAGTAATGTTTTGTTTTGTGATAATAATATTTTAAACAAAATCCATTCATTCCCTTCTCCTTCATTTAGTCCATTGAGATTTTTATATAATTCTGGATTTCAGGAGGACAATTTTGTGGTGTTGGCTTTGCATTGTGCAGCCGTAGAAGGAAATGTTGAAGGTCTGGATGAGCTTTTAGGATTGGCTGACATTAATGTGAATGTTACAAATAAGGTAAGAGAATTTTTTGTTGTGTTATTTTGTATGAACAAGACTAAGAATTTGCGACAGAGAAAATGTTTGCGTATTTTGTGATGAGATAATGCAGATATTCTTTTGATAAGAATTTCTTATCTTAATTACAAAGTGAAAAACTTTGAGAACATTCTGTGGAGTTACTACAATAAAATATGAATTAAGTGATGTCAGCCGCACACTACTTACATTGTATGCTTTCTGGAGTTCATATTCTCATCATCAACTCCTACCTACTGATCCTTTGGCATCCAAGCAGCTAGTAGATGCATGAGTTTTGAAATTAATGTTTTTCCTATAGAACTTTAAAGTTTAACAATCTATCTAGAAAAAATATGTTTGATTACTTGCTAACAAACCAACAACTAAAAATGACAAGTAGCATTTTTCTACAAAATTATATTATCAATGTCATGTTTTTCATCCCAAGAATGCACAACCACTACCAATTTTCAGTTTGTTTAAATTTAATGTGTATAATGTTCTGTTTGCCTAATTTCCATGTAAAATTTTTATTACAATCATAACAATTTATTCTGTTGATGTCTGGTCTATTGTTACCTACATTTTCTTTGAAGTAAGCTGAGATTAATGATTTTATATTCATGTATTTTGTGGTGTAAAAGTAATATTTACATCTCTAAATAATATTTTTTGAAAATCTGGATGAGGCAAATTTTTGGAGAATATTTTCATTTTTTAACTTTTGTAAGATGGTTGCTTTTTGTACCATCAAATTTCTTAATCTTGTTGGCTGCAAAAGTAATATAAAATTTGTTGCTTTTAGAATGTTATCATTCTCTGGATTGTATTCCACATCCTAAAATGGAGTATTCACTAGTCTGTGAGAAGAGGTATTATAATTGCACATTTCTGTTATAATTAAACAATTTATTGTTGTTATTGTGATTCTCAGTCAACATGATCTATGTGGTTCAAAAAATATGATTATTAGACAGGATTATAACGAAATTCCTTAATGTTGGTAATTATCTGTAATGGTATCCTATCTGTAAATTCAAAATTAAATTCATTAGCCATTGTTAAAAAATTTTAAGTCTAAGAAATTTAAATAAAAAGCTTCAGTTTCCAAATTGGATTTTATTTGGTCTTCGGTGATAAGTAATTTTTTAGCATGTTTTTCTTAATATTGAATAAAATGTCATCCATATATCGACTTCAAATTATGTGACCCGTGTATGTGGTGTGTTTGACTGACATCACTCATTTAATACTCAGTTAAAGAATTAACTGAATGTTGATTACTTTCAGATATTTCTTGTGAAATGTTGAAGCAAACATTACTTAGGCTTGAAGCAAACATTAATTACTCCCTCATTGCCAGTATCTTAAGAAAAAAACTATGCAGAGTGTTTGGAGAGGGACTGTAATGTTCCTCTGCAATGTTATTCAAAAGAAAACCGAGCTTCAAAAGATTGGAAGAATAATTCCATTGAAACTTACATGCAGTATATCCCTTCCAAGATTCAAGTGTCAAGGTCTGAAATGATTTTTCTAATTTCTTTGTTGTAGCATGGAGTCACAGCTGCTCATATTGCAGCTGGCCAGGGTCATGATACCGTGCTGACTCTGTTGCAAGCCAGAGGTGCCAATTTGTATGCTATTGATAACCATGGCGATACACCGTTAATGTGGGCCGCTAGACATGGCCAGTCTGAAACTATGAAGATGCTTGTGAATATTGGTGTGGCAATCAGTTGTCAAAACACAGTATGTACTTCTATAATTGATGCATTTCAGTTTTGTTTCTTTGATTTATTTTTGAAGTTAATGCCAATTTTTCTTTTAAGTAACACAGCCCAGAATTTATTGGCTATTTAAATATTCAGTCTACTGTGGAATTGGATATTCTGCAACTTTATTAATAAGTTGTATTTTTATATCCTTGTAAAGCTTTTTTTGAAAATATTTGTTTACTTTTCCATTTTTATGTTTTGATCCAAAACCAGTTAATTCACTTTTCTTCATAACATTTACTTATGTTAATTTTAAAACATTGTTTCTATGAAGATCAATAAAATAGTGATTATTTAATTTATGGAATGTCTTGTTTTACTTGGAGTATATTTACATTTGTCTTGTATATAAATGTTGTTTATTTACGATTCACATGTAATGTTGTTTTTGTGATTCATTTGTTATGTTGTTTTACAATTCATGTGTAATGTTGTATTGAGATTTCATTGTAAAGAGTAGCTTCATAACTTGATCCAAAATTTAAGTTGGTTTTCACTTGTAGAAGTAACAAATATACTAATAATATCTTTTTTCTGTAGGATGGAGATAGTCCCTTGCATTATGCAAGCAGTCGTGGCCATTTAGATTGTTTGAAGGTGTTGGTTGATGCTGGAGCGAGCTTGGATTTGGCCAACAATTGTGGTGCCACTGCCTTACATCAGGCTCTTACCAAACGTCAGTCTCATTGTGCCATGTTTTTATTACATTCTGGTGCTGACATAGACCTTCAAGATGTGGTAAGTGATTGGTGAAAAATGTATTAAAGTTTTAAAACATTCAATTTTCCATTGAAAATTATTTTTAACTGATGTGGAAAGGGTTTTGGAACAAACTTAATTACAAAACAAAATTAAATGTTCTTATTAAATTATTCATTAACTTAAAGTTTGAATATTTATCCTCCACTTAACAGTAATATTCAGTAAAGTAAACTACTGATATTGTAAAACATTCTTGTTTTTGTTGTAAATCTTAAGAGTTTCAAATAATGTAAATAATTAATGACTTAAGATGTTTTATGGATGAATAATATATATATTTTGTGAAAAGCTCACAACATATCTACTTTGTTTTAAGCCATCTTCAAGTGATCAAATAAGAGCCTTAAGTTTCAATTTATGAATTCATTTTATGTGTAGCTGTTTCCAAGCCAGCTTGTTTAATCTATGAAAATGTTTGTGTCTCTTGAGGCTGGAGAGGCTCCTATTCATTTGGCTTCTCGTGAGGGCTTGTTAACGGTTGCTCAAACACTGTGTGCTTTTGGATGTAATGTTGATGTTGGCAACAGACAAGGATTGTTTCCTCTTCATTTTGCTGCACGCCATGGGCACACTGAAATTGTTAGGTAAGTACTTAAGTGTAATTGGAAATCAGTTTAAAGTTTTCCAATTTAGTTAAATTTTTTAAAATTATTTGTGGTAGATTTTTTATTTATCTATAGTTTCTTTACATGATTTGAAAGTTGATGTTTTTGTTATTATTTATTCCTTAATTTAGTTCTTAATCTTTTTTATTATGTTTATTCTTTAATTAGCATTTAATTTAAATATTTTTGTTGAATAAAAAGTATTCAATTTTTGTTCAGTAAACAAATTTCTCATATTCATCATGTTACATCGAATGAAAATGGGAGACGGGACCGGGGTTCGAACCCAGGACCTTGAGCTCATGCGCCTACCGACTGCGCCATCCCGTTCGCCTCTCGGGCCCGTCTACCATTCGGTAGGTGCATGAGCGCGCTGAGCTCAAGGTCCCGGGTTCGAACCCTGGTCCCGTCTCCCATTTTCATTCGACGTAACATGATTAATCTGTTACCTGGCGGTGAGGTTCACCGCAATCTAAGAGATTTCTATGTTTCTCATATTCAATCATATTTTTATGGATATAATTGTCACCTTTTGTATCCATATATAGTATTCAATATTTTGATGTGCTTGAGAACTCCCTAGATTCCATACAGCTTGAAACTGTGTTAACTTCATACTTGCTCATTATTGGTAATGTCAAAATGCATTACATCAATTTCTTGGTTCTCTTTGTTTTACTTGTCCTATTAATGGATGGAGTGCCTAAAGTTAGTGGCAAAAATACATGTTTACCTATGTAACTCTTTATTTCAAGGTTTTTGTTAGCTATGGAGTGCAGTAATTTCATTAAAATTGAATCACTTGACATTGGTATCCATATAAAATTTCTGTCTGGGTAGTTACATGAATCCATTGTTTTATTAATATTAATGCTCACTACACCCGACAAAAAGCTTTTTTCCACTGAGAATTGGAGTTTTAAAATATTTTATTCGATTGGATGGGAGGTGGGTCACAAAGGGTAGAGTTGAGTACTGCTCCCTTGACTGGTAGGGTCCTAGGATTTTTACTCATACCTTAATGTCCAGAATGACTATAAGGCTTATTCAATCTGTGTGAAAATGAGAACCAGGATTATCCAGCAGTAATGTATTGTATGGTTGTGGTGGGCAAAGTCCAGTTGAATAATTGAATAAATATTATGGAAACACTTGGACTGTAAATTAGATTTGACAACACATTAGATTAAGATTGATACGGGATTTTAAGTTCGATATTTTGATGTTTATTTCTCAACCACATTCTTTGGGTTTCCTTTGCTTGGTGCTTATTTAAAAGTTTTGTGTGGACTAGATGTAAATCTGATATGCTAATATCACTTCTCCAGAAACAGAACTAATAATTAATTATGTCATTGTAGGTGCTTGTGCCTTGCTGGGTGCAATATTGAACAGAAGAACAGTGATGGAATTAAAGCTGAAATAACTGCTCTGAAACATGGCTTTAATGATATTGGTGATCTTCTGAATCGTTTACGAAATGTAAGTGTTATTTGTCAATTATTCTTTTAAAAAGTACTCACATTTGCTGATTTAACCAAATTTGATCAGTTAATTAACTTCCATTCTTTATTTCCCTTGGAATTGTGAATGTACTGAAACCAAATTAGTTTATAATTTTCCACATGGTCATACACAGTTTGTAACATTTTTGACAATATGTTACTTATTTACCCATGTTTCTTGGTTTGAAAAGAATGTTTCAATTTTTTTTTTTTTGGCTTAAAGTAATTTTGCTTATTGTTAGTATTGATACTGGCAACAATTTAGTATCATTTTTAAAATTTGATTATTAAATGAGCATTAATTATAATCTCTAAATTTATAATTCCTTTTCTAATAATTTAAACATTTGTAATTTAACAACTCATGATATAATATTTCTCTATGATGTATTTGTTAGAAAAGAAATTCTGAAGAATATTGAAGAAGAAACTTCTTAAATTAGCACTTTTGACTTTTCTCTTGAGACCCTTGATATGTTGAATAGTTTCATCTAAAATTGTAAAGAAACCAGAATGATTTATTGTATGGGGCTGATTTATGACCTTTTTTTTTTTTTTTTTTTTTCAATGAGAACTATCCTGCAACTTTTTGTTTTGACCAATACAGAGTATCTGAAAACTGTTTTATTTTTCTTGTTTTGTTTTTTAGAGCTCCCAAAGAGAAGATTTCATCAAACAACTCATTCCTACATCGCAGCCTTTAAGTCGTATAAATTTAAAATTTTTTGGCCATTCAGGAGTAGGGAAATCAACGCTAATCGAATCATTGAAAGCAGGTTACTTTTCAAGCTTTTTTCGCAAAAGCAAAAGTAACCCTGGAAACAACAGTCAAGGTGATGCATTAAATAATTTATTCTCGTCTTGTTGAAATACTTAGTTGTGAGTAACAATAGCTTTTAAAAAATTATTAAAATATATCATGAGAAAAAAAATTCAAAATTTCAAGTTTCTAAAATGTAATTTAATTAACATATATTTGTAAAAAAAATTTGCTGACTAACATTATATTTTTTACTGTTGTAGGTTCTACTTCTCCTGGTAGTAAGACTCAAATTGAAATGGATGTAACATCATCTCGCACATCTCTTAGTTTTGATACGTACAATTATCAGTATACCCGAGGTATCAATGTCCAACAGGTAGGCAACTTAATATTGCAGAGCAATGTTTCATTAAATAGATCATTAAAAGGCACAGTAGCTCTAAAATATATTTTCATTATATTTAAGATACTGTTAAATATCTCTTTTGTTTTGATGATAAAAGTCTCCAAATAAATTGGGAGTTACAGAAACTGGGGTATTATATATTATCCAAAATACAAGATCAACTCAAAATACAAACCTGTCTTTCATACTAATCCTGCTAGATTTGCATATTCCAGTCCATTGATTATACAGGTCTCAAAACAGAAAAGACATAGATTACTTGTGGTTCTTCTTCTAAAATTATGGGTTGTAGAATTATAATTTTAATTTCTAACTTATCATTACTTCCTAAAATATTTTAAGCATTATTTAATTTAAATAATTAAGTATAGATAAACTTAAATAATAATTAAAATAACAAATAAGTGAATATTTGAGAAAAATTATTTGAAATTGAGGAACATTGTTTCTAAGATTAGGGAAATTCAGTAAATTCAGAGGTACCTTTTAATTTTGTGAAGAGTATACAACCGATAGAAGTGAACAGAGATATATTATAAAGAAATTTAATGGTAGATGTGAGTTCAGGTTCTCTGTGCTAAATGTTTGCTCTGCCTGAAACTATAGTATTTACCCAAATATAGTCCCCTTTTTTCCCAAACAAATTGCCCAAAAATCTGCAGTGAGACTATATTTGGAATTTGTCACAAAAACTGCTTATTCAAAGTTTTGTGGGTGAAAATGAGTTAATCGAACATAAGCCATATATGTAATGCAACACAAACCCATTAGAAGTAACTTTTAAGCAGAAAAAAACTGTTGAAATAATAAGAAAGGGTGAACAAAATCTGATGGAGGATCATCATTTTGATCATTGATGATGGCGGAATTTCACACTCATTCAAAATAGAAACCGAACTTGTCCAAGTTGTCTGATTGCTTTCACCATGCTGAACATGTCACACGACACATGACACACGAGGATAGGACTATATTCGGGTAAGTACGATAACGAAAGGGCAGAAATGATTTTAGAAGAAAATTATGGAGATTTATTTATTTATTTATTTATTTGCAATATATAACAGACAATCACCCAATTTACGATTTGTAGTGAATGTAGTATTTTTACATTTATAAAATTAATTTTTAAGGTAACAGCATACAGTGGAGCCTCTTTAACTCGAAACCCATTAACTAGAAATCCTCTCTAAGATGAAGAAATTAGCCATTCCCTTCCGTTGAAGTACAAAAAACCCTACAACTCAAATTATTTAGATGCTATAACTCAAACTGAATATGATTTCCCTATGATGTACTATCCATACATATCATGCTCTCTAACTCAAACTACAAATTTAGTAGACTCTATAACTTGAAAAAGCAATATGTAAACTTTACGACCTCTGTGAATCAAAATATTTTTCACAAGACTCCAAGCAATACTTTTGTTGTTGTCAATAACCAATTCCAAAAAATGATTTTGTACTTTCATTGAAAGATTTAGTGATATCGATGACAATATATTTAGTGCCTTGTTTGTGAATTATCAATTGTGTTAATTCCTTGACTCAAAAGAAAATTACAGATTTCTTTTAATACATGCATATTTTCAAGTTGTTCCTTTACCATAAAATAATCTTTATACATGTAATTATGTATAATACAAATTTAGTAAAATAAATTTGTATAAGTCAAATTTTTATTTTCTTATGACTCTATAACTTGAATAACATATACCTCTATAAGTTGAAATTGATAATGTTAAAAGCACTTGAATACTTGTTAACTCAAAACTTATAACCTTTCCCTTGAAGTTTGAGTTAAAGAGACTCCACTGTAATTAGTTAAAATCATTCAAGAGTGCATTCCTTGCTGTATTGACAAAAAGAGAATGAAATACCAAAATCAAGGTTAGCAGTTTCCAACATTCTCCACAATGGACCATTTACAAAAAGATTAGATTTCCCAGTCAGAATATAAAATAGTACTTGGTTTTTAAGTCTGAGGTTTTCTCGTTGGTATCTTCCATGATATCATAACTGTCAATGATATACATCGAGTTTTTTATTTAGTAAATTAAATAGAAATAGGTATTCAATATGTTTTCTGGTTGCTTTCAAAGAACTAATATTCAATAGTATAGCTATGACTGTAATTATGGGATTCTCTTGGTAAAGGTAATTTCAGAATCCATGCTATGTAGGTGAAAAATGTGTGCCGAACAGATTCCACCTTCTTTATTTGTATATCATAATAGGGAGACCAAACTTGTGATGTATACAGTAGTGTATATTTTACAAGTGTACCATACAGTATTTTAAGACTTAAAGGATTTGTAAATTCAGTTGTAGTTCTTCTAACAAAGCCCAACATTCTGTTCACTTTGGCAATTATATATTCAATGTGATCATTAAACTTCAATTTAGTGTCAAAAACATGAATATCTCTTAACACGAAACATTTGTGTTTGACATTTTGGATTCTATTACTCAAGTAGATTTTCAACCAGTCAAGTAAATTCCCATGTGTTCCAAAGATTTCCATTTTCCTAATCAGCAGATTAATATTTATCGAATCAAATGCTTTAGAAAAATCAGTAAATATCATATCTACTTGACAATTTTGTTCCATTTTATCTATTATGTAGTGTTGAAAAGTTAGTAGATTTCTTACAGTGGATCTTTTGTTTCTAAAACCACGGTATTCGTCGATCAATTAGTTTTTTTAGTAACTGTGTAAGTTTATGGTTTATAAAAGGTTCAAATAGTTTAGGGATTATTGATGACTTTGAGATAGGTCTATAATTTCCCACATTAGACCTATCATCTGATTTATGAATTGGTGTTACATAACTTCTTTTCCAGATCTGTGGAAGAATCCTTTCTCTCAGAGATTTTTCAAAAAGATATTGAAGAATTCGCATTAAGTTACATTTACAATTTATTAGCATTGGGTCCTGGCCCTACACCTGTCTCTAGTTTACCAATTGACTCAAAAAACTTCCTGTTGTGTAAACTCAAGATTATTTACATTTAGCAATGGATTCTCATAACAATTTACCAGATTTAACATAACTGATTCAGTACTGTATAGTGATTCAAAATAATTAGCAAAAAGATTTACAATATCATCACCATTTTCAGCTACTTTATTTTTGTAGTACATAATGTTCAGAAGACCAACATTACCTCTTCTCGAATTTAGACAACAGCAATAAACAGCGATTGCAACTCCACCACCTCTCTGGAGCACATTGGTATTTACACTTCTGTCAGTCCTATATACAGTATGATTTGAAATATTTAGTTTAGTACTCAGGATTCCACCATGTTACCATTTAAATAAAGATAAAACCAGAAAGAGGAACTAAATTGTGTAAGGAGAGTAATATTAGAAGAAGGAATTGAACAAAACAAAAAGGTGTTGGGCATGGATTATATGAAAGGAAATAAATATCAGTAATAAAAAAAATATTGTCTTGAGATTTGAACTCTCAAGTTAATTAATAGTTTTGTTAGTATGCTAATACTCTTTTTGTATCAGGTAAATCTCTCTGGACCTGGTGATGTTACGTTATGGGAATTCTCGGGCCAAGACACATATTTCCTGGTGTATGATCGCTTCCTGGGCAACACAAGTTGTCTACATGTTGTGGTATTTAATTTAGAAGATCCTCCCAGTGCTCAATTGCAGCAATGTTACTTCTGGCTGAGCTTTTTACAGGCACGAATCCCCCCTGCTGAACCTCTCGGTAAGTAGTTTTAGAATAACTTTTACTGAAGTACCTTGCCCATTCAACTCGTAATGGAATGGACTTAAACCATTTGCATACAGTGTAGGAAGAGTACAGATACATATAGAAATGTTTGACTTAATCTTTGGTGTAGCAATGGTGAGATGGATTTACATACATAATTATTTTAAGTGATTTTGTTGACATAATAATTTAATAAATCAATTTCTTACACAAGGAAACTTCATCTAAAGTTTTACCTTATGGTGCATGTTTTGAGGGATATTTGCTTCATATCTAATTTGAAAGTCATCTTTATTATTATTATTGAATATGAGGAAATGGTAGCCTCTTGAAAAATATACTACAAGGTAAAATTGTAACCCCAGTTATTTTTGTAATTTTTCTTATTAATTCATTATGATGAAAAACTTTATGGATAATTCATTGTAAGTAAATTTTAATTTTCTTGTGTTTCAATATGTTTGGTATGTACTATATAATGTATTGTTTGTAACTTTAAGTTATTGACATTTGTGAAATTATTGTTGTATTGAATAAGAATTTATTTCTTGTTAAGTTGACACCAGTGGTTCCCAGACTCTTTTGACTTGCAAACTCTTTTCACAAAGATTTGAGTTCTACAATCCCTTGACTTATAAAATATTACTATAAATAGACATGCAACTTATTTAATTCCGAACAAAATGTGTAACAAACTCAAATTAACCACTTATTAGCTTTGTAAAACATTACGAGACTTGTTTTGTGTGGGTGGATTGTCTTGCTTCTAAATAATGTGTTATAACAAAGGTTTCAGATATCTGTTAGCAAGAAAGTTGCCACAAACAACATTCTGTTATCATAAAAACATCATTCTATGAATAAATTAAAATTAGTTACTCTGTAAAATAATGTAATTAAACTGAAAACTGATATTAGACTTAATTGTAAAACTATTTACTTCTGTTATTATCACCTTTTTTATTTATAAGGTCGTAAAATTTTATTATTTTATTAGACTTAACCACAAAATTTGCTGTTGTGGAAAAGTATTGGTTAACTTCTTGAGAGAATTTTGGAGAGAGAACAGTTAGGGAACTGCTGGCATATACTATATCTTACCATTTTCTAATAATTTGTTGATTATTTTTCAAGTTTAATGAATGTTGCTCTGGTGGTGGCAAATATTTGAATCTTACATACTTTTGTACTACAAATAGAGGTTTGAAAGATTTGAAAATTTGATATTTTGTTTTTACTAATTTATTGTTAATCAGACCTTGCATAATTTATTCAACAATTTTCAAATAATTATATAGAAAAAACATTGAAGGAAATAGGTATGTTTGTACTTGAGTGGGTCAGTTTCTTTGGCAAATTGAGCATACATGATAAGCTTATGAGTATTTGCATGCGTCACCTCAGGGATATTGTTTCTAATACCTTAGCTAGAAGAGACGTGGACAAGAGGCTTCGTTGATGGGTGGACTAAGAAGCTTGTGAGAATATGAATGTAAGCATTAAAGGGGCATTTCATTAACTTTCAAGCCCCAGATTGGCGGCTTGCGTAGTGGTTTGATAGATGGTAGCAATAGAATGTAGCGACTATTGTAGGCTCCCTTCTTACAGCTTCATTGTAAGTAGAGTTAGTTATTGTATTTTACTTAAGTGAACTGTGGTAATATATGCAATTATGTAGTTTTGGAATGATCAGATCAGTTGGATGTTAAGTCATTGAATTATAAACAGAAAGTGTTATTTCTTGTCATTTTTCTGTGTTACTATTGCCCATGTAATGCTCCCAATACATTTTAGATATAGTTTTTTAATGGCTTTTCTTGAAAGTAGATGAATGCTTACTTGAAGACTGTTATCTGTATTTTATATCGAGACAGCTACAAATTTGCTGTTTGTAGTTATAATTAGATCATTTTCTTGATGTTGGATTTTTGTGGTTTGTGTTTTGAAGAATTTTGTCTTGCCCAAGAAATTTGGTTTGGTGCTTGTAACATTGAGTGTTTCATTAAAACACTCCAGTGCACAAACGTGCCTTGAGATCCAAGGAACTTAGATCATTCAATTTTTATTGTGTGTTTCTCTCTGAACACTACACTGCACTAATTGGATGTTTTTAATTGCCACCTATGCAATTGGAGTTGGAGACTGAACTTTTATTTTTCAAGAAATTTGTTTTTATAAGTTTTCCTTGTTCTTCTGACTGGAGTTATGCAGCTATTAACCTTTGAGTGTTACATTTTTAGATTCTCTGGAGTGTCCTTTCACTGTGTACTCATTACACACACTCAACAATTAGTGCAGAAAGACACAAAGTTATCGATTTTCTACTTTCTCTTCCAAAATACCGTATCTACCCGAATATAGTCCACCCCCTCCCCCGTGTTATAGGAGGTAAAATTTAGAAAAAAATGAAGTTGAGTTAAATCAACTTTATGAAAAGTCTTTCTGAAGGGAAATGCTCATTCGAAATCCCACATGAAATGGTTGGCACTGGTAAGTATAATCAAAAGTACTTTAAAAGCCAACTGGTGTATTAAACTTCTCTTAACATCGCCAGATCCACACGGACTTCGGCTCTACTTCGAATTCTCGTGCCACTGCTTTATTTCTTGTGTCTGAGCATTATTCAGAACTTACAGTTTTATGTTGGGTCATTCGTAGACGACGTGGTCAAGTTAGATTTCCACTTTGAATGTGCGTCAATTTCCCCCATCGTCGATCGATGTTCTTTTGTGTTACGTTACGTATATGGCTTGTGTTCGCTTAACTTGTTTTCACTAACGAGACTTTGAATTAGCAGTTTCCCCGCCCTAAACTCCTAATATAGTCCCCCCCAGAATTTTTGGGTCGATATTTTGGGAAAAAAGTGGGGGACTATATTCGAGTAAATATGATACAAGTTTTATTATTCTTTATTTTAAACCTACATTTTTCAATTTAATGTGAGTGCATAATTTTCATATAGATTGAAGTGTGTAGGCTTCCGCAAATGGAGTCAGATATATCTTGGTTATCCAGGAATTTAATGCATAATGATACGTAGAACTGACACATGATTCCTGGATTGCTGTGTCAAGCGACATGAACCGACATGTCAATGTCATCAGGATTGATTTTAATGAGATTTCTTTTTGCACATACTTTGACTTTTTAAAATTGTATTTGGTCAAGAATTTTTGATGCTCTTTCCGATTACCAATATCAATTAGAATGTTGGAAATATCACTACCTAAAAATATTAAAAACATGAAGAGTATGATAGCAAATGTTTTATTATAAAATAGTAATTTATGAGACATTATTGTAGTGCCTCTACTGTGAATTCCCAAAGTAATTTTTATCGAATTTATAAGAGATTTGTTTTAATCAGTTTATTTTGACAACTTCTTCTTAGTAAAGTAATTAGTTTCGAAATAGCTCTTTTGAGAGTTATTCATAATTTAATAATATTTATTTTACTGGGAATACAATTCTCAATAACTGTGCTTTATTAAGTGTGTTTCTCTTTTTATTTTTGTTTATTCCATTTACAGAAAGTAATCTGGTACAAAAAATTAATATGTAGGGTTGACAATTTTGTATGTTGACTGTCTGTGTACTGAAAATTTCTTCTATTGTTTTAATTTTAATTAAAACTTTTAATTCAAGTTTGATTATTGGTATTTACTAAGTATTGTAGACTAAACAATTTTTAGTGAGCTATTAATCCATGAGATATCTTTCCTTTTATTTAACATTGATAAATCTTTGTCAGAAGTTGTGCCACCAGTATAGTATAAATAACAAGCACATTTTTAATACATTTGAATTAATATACATTTTAATCCTCACTAAGAAAAAATAAACATTGCTCTAAATATGAAAGGAGAATTCTTTTCTCTATGTGGTCATACAATGTTTTTCTTAAACAATTAAATTTTCCCTTCTATTGTATGATTGTAGGATTTTTTGCCTACTTGTCAAACTTTCCAAAATAATGTAGCCAAGAAATGTTTGACATCTTTTTTTATTGAATCATTTTCTGACTTGAATCATTTTGTTTGCTGATACTAAATTTTTTTGTAAAGAAAGCAAACTTATTGTGTGATAAGGAGTGTCTAATTCTGTGATAATCCAAGTTTATTTAAAACAAAATTTTACTGTTTGAAGGTAGAGAATAATTTTACTTGAAACAATCTGTTTCTAAATTGACAATTACTAACTTCTTGAAACTTGTAATGATTTTTGAAGTCAATTTGTGAGTGAAATAAACAGTGAAAAATTTACTTCAAATCTTTTATCTTAAAGATCTTTATGATTAAGTTAGTGAAACTTTTTCTGACCTCGAGGGACTTGGTTTTGGGCATGATTGTCTCAGTAGGGGAGAGATATGTTTTTCAGGAGGATTATGATGAACAAATTTTTTTTCCTATTGAGAATCTAGAATTAATAAATTAATTAATCACATTTTCTTATTGCATTTCTAAGTATTTTACTGGCTATTTTTGTATGGAATATTCTGTTTATAGAAAGACATAGAAATTTTAAAACTAATAGTTATAGAAATTTTCTGTAGGTAGTTACAATGATTAATATTATTTTAACGAATGTTTACTATTTCTTATTAATTTAATTGAATTATTTTTTTTCATTTAGACCAGTTTTCGGTATCTATCTATCTTTGTGGATTTGAAAGTACCTGTATGTCTATACTGATATTAAATGAAGATTTATTTTGAATTTTAAGATAATTATTCTGTATGAAATGAGTCATGTGGCACACATTTATGAAGGAATTCCTTACAATTTAATAAGTACTTCTAATTTACTAAGTTATTTCAATGTTTATAGTTTGCTGTATTACCAATTAATTGGCCTTATTTAATGTCTACATGAAGGTATTCTAAGCATATTTACAGTTATTTGGTCATTCCTAGTACATTGTTCATATGGCAGAATGGACCCTTACTGCGAGAGAGTGAAGTCACTCTTAGCAGTTATATATATGCACTTCTTTAGTATACTGCATGTCAGCCAGAATTTCTTTCTTCTTCAGGTGTTAACATATGTATGGTGGGTTGTTATCCCTAATAAATAACATGTAGGAAATTGTAAACACTATTGGAAAACATGTGCACCATCAGAAAAGTAACCTGTGTACAAAAATATCATAGTAGGATATTGGTAAATAAACACCCGATGATTTCTCTGTATCTTCATGTAAGGTTTAATTCCCCAGTGTGGTTTTTATATGTATAATTTTGGACATGTATCATGTACCATTGGGATTTTAATAATGTGTGAAGATACAGAGAAATTATCAGGCATTTATTATCAGGACTACAACATTTTTTGTACATGGTCTCTGTGTGTGTGTGTTTTTTTTTGTGTGTGTGTGTGGAGGTGGATATAAATGTTTTCAGTTTCCTTCATGTTGTTTTCTAGAAATATCAAAAGTATGTAAACACATGAAAAAGGTCAAAATTCTGATTGGACATTGTAAATTGTATACTAAAAGAATTATTGGTGGGAGAGGTCTAAGAAAGGTAAAAAAATATTTAGTATATTATAATGAAAAATATAAATAATTCAACCAATTTGTGGTCATATTGCTGCTTTTTTACTATTTCTGTTTACAAGAAACCTGTATATTTACAATGAAACTATTTATAGTAACATACAGTTTCTCTGCCACATTTATTATCTCTTTTATTATGTGTCAAGACTCATATCTTTGGTAAATTGTGTAAGTTTAAAACATATAAGGACACCAAAACATACCTCTCTTTGGTCAAATTTAGTTTTTATCATTTGGATTACAAGGATCAAGGGTGTGTGGCTAGAACCCACGTTATGTGGTAAGATAAATTGCTATTTTATTAAGCTCTTCTTGACATTACTTTGAGCTTGTGTTGGTCAAAAATTAGTTGAGACTGAAAGCCAAAAACAAAAGCAAAAATTAGTTGCAAAAATGATCAACTATAGCTAAAGCTATTTGTTACTATTAAACTTTGAAAACTAATTCTTTTCAACTAGAAGATTTTTGTCATGAAACTTTTTCAATTAAAAATTTTGCTGTGGTTAAACTAATAGCTGGAGTTTTCAGCTGAAAGTAAGAAACTAATAAATCCAGTTTTATAGCAGAATTTCTCGCAGTTTGTAGTAGATTTTGTCTGGAATTATTTAACCAATTATACCGTAGATTTAATGAAGTACAAAGCAGGGCCACAGAGGATTTAGGGGACCCGGGGCATATTTTGTATAAGGGCACCCGCACTGCCACACCCCCTCCTCCCCTTTCCAACTATTTTAACCTTCCCAACCTACCGATCAAATGGTAAATAAAAGACAAAAATATTGTAATACTTTTTCCAACTATTAGCGACATTGTGCTTAGTAGCTCATAAAATAGACATTAAGATACTTAATGAATATATTAATGAGATAAAACTTGAGTAATGTTTAGTTACATATATAACACAAACACATGTAAACTCTCTTCAGTTTCTGTAGTTAACTACTGACAATTTATCTACAATAATTTATTCTTGTGGGGTCTATCTCTTGAGTGGGAAACATGACAAGTAAGATATGTGATCCAGTTATAACTTGTTGAATTGGTATAAAAAAGAAATAGTGAAATAATATTGAAGCCTACCCCTCCCTCCAAACTGCCATTCCCTCTCTCCCTGTGTCTGTGTCTAGTAAGAGAAATTCTGCATGAATATTGGATGATTGGGTTTGATTTTTTATGTCGACAATTATAAGCTATTAGTTGATGCAATTGTGAATTTGGTGCGAACCCCCCACTCCCTCCACCGTTCCCACCACAGCGCAAAGGAAGGCTCTCGAGGCCTTTCGAGCGCTGGATGGCGCCTTGGCGCGCGTGTGTAGGAGACCGCGGGGTGGCGAACCGCGTGGCCCGCGTGCTGCTGGTGGCGACGCACGCCGACTCGACGCGCGCACCGCGCACCGTCTCCGGCGCCTACGTCAGCTCCCAGGCGGAGCACGTCCTGGAGCAAGTGCGCGCGCGCTACGCCACTGTCTTCGACATCCATCCGAGCGTGGTGGTGGTGGATGCCCACGTGCCGGCGGGCCCCGGCATGAAGGCCATCAAGGCGTACCTGTCGGAGGGCAAGCGCCAGGTGTTGCAGGTAATGCGCCTCTGTCTTGTGATTTAGGGAGTAAAAATGGGTGTGAAACTCATCTACTACGGCGACACTTTGTTTGAGAAAAGTAAAAGAAGCCATTGAGTCCTGCAAAAGACGATAACTATGGATTTTTGTGTTATTCATTTTTTGGATCATCATGTTTTATTCCTTCTCCTCAATTTTTCCCTCTCAATTATTTTTGTACAGTATTTTTGAAGTTCCAAATTGACCCTCCCAAGTTGTAGGATGAAATTTGCGTGAGTGCTATGACTCATTATTAATTTATAACATTTTGAAAGGTACCTCTAAACAAAAATGCATGTCGTGATATTCGTTTTTTCTTCATTTTTCCAATGGAAGACAATTCATCCCCTTATCAATTAGGGAAAATAAAGGTCCCCTTATTTGTCACTTCTGGTTTCATTTGTTCAATACATGGGAGAAGTTTATATAAATGTATTGTTTACATATGAGAAAGATATGTGATAACTTTTACTAGATAAAAAATGGCAACAGATTGATAATTGAACCTGAATATTAGCATCTGCCTACTATTAATCAAATTTCGCTCTCAAGTTTTGAGGTATATTGATACAATGTTTTTAATGCTCCTTTTATCTCTATGTTTATTATTCAGTTTTCCAAGTTTGGTTTAATGTATTTATCAACATGTGGACAAAAAGCCTCTAGGAAAGTTGTTGAAATATTCTTAAAACTTTCTTATTATCATATCCTTTCATATTAATGAGATTTTTGTTTTGTTTTTTGTACAGTGATGCTTATTTTAATCTTTCAGAAATATTTTTTGGGCTATTAGTAAGTTGAACAGGTTATCAATATTCAATTCATTTAACTAAGAATCCGGTACTGTAATTAATTCTAATTCATAAAATATTGAGATCCTTCTGATTACCCTGGAGCTTCTTGCTGTATACGGTTAATGAAGTGATTTCTTGTGTGCAGTACATTAGAGACTTAATGGTACGATTCCTATTTGGTTTGGTTTATATTTTCTTTGTGTGAACAACTGATGAGAATTTTTTAATTTTATTTACTTTGAATTTGAATTTCCTGTAATTTGGTTTGGTTAAATAATGTTATGTTGGTGGCTTCAGTAATCTGTTTGTCAAGTTCTTTTATTTGATGGGATTTATAAATATTGAAGTATTTGTTTTCATTATTATATTGTGGCTTATCGTTGGAGAAATATTTGGAATTGTTTTGGAAATTTTAATTAATTATTAGTGAAGATGGGATATCTTAATTTTTAGTTGTATGAGAAGATTCTGTACATTTTGTATATTGTAATATTTGTTAATATTATTTGTGTCATCCCTTTCATTTCTTTACATTGCTTTTTTGGTGGGGGTTTTAAAAGTTTTTGGATCCAGATTTCTTTCAATAATAATCCTTTATTTAACTATGTAGAATTGCTTAATACTTTAGTTAGAATTGTACTTTGTACAACATTTGAAACCTAATTTTTAAGCATTGAAGATATTTCCTGATGGTGTAAAGAAAAAAATAAAAATAAATAGCACTAATAAAAAAATCTTTTAATATGTTTCTAAATTTTGTACATGTAATTTATAGAAGCTTTACTTGTAGTCATTGGATTTTGTGTGGAAATGCTGCCCTTAAGTTTGCTAGCTTGTACTAAATATTTGTAATTACCTAGAGAATATTTTGAGCCTTAATTACAGTTAATGGGTAAAAGCAGTGTTTTCTTTCAGTGTGTAATAAGTTTTACAGGCATTTAGGTGCCAGATGGGAGCTGCTCTAGGGGCAAAATTAATGCATGCAAAGATGTGTGTGTTTGGGGTGTAGGGGGACAGATCGCAACGGAGGCGTCCTCGTGTGTCCACCCACAAGGAGTACCGGTTGCTGGTCGATGGCTCTTCAGGAGAGGCCCGCGGAGGCCAGTTAAGTATTTGAGAGAATATACAAAGTACCAGTGCTTTCCGTGGCACTCGGAGTGGCCCATCATGCTACACAGGGCAGTCTTCACTTGACCACTTCACCCTACAAATAAAGATGTGTTGGAAAGAGCATGATGGTAAAGTTTTTATTGGTTTACAAGTTCTGGATTTTATCTGGAGATACAATACAATTCTGTAGAGTACATTTTTATGGACAAAATTAAGTTGTATATTGCTGGGAAGAACTTAATAAAATTTCACCTCAGTGCACTTCATTTCTATTTACAAATATTATTTTGAAACTAATTTCATGGATGAATAGCAAATTTACATTTATTCTTGTTACAGCAGTTATTTTCAGGTAATGTTAAGAAATGAAGCTGATTTGTTAGACATTTAAAAACATGTGTTGACTACATTAAAATAAAAAAATAAGTCTGAGATTAATAAAATTTGACAATTTGAACTCTTTCTCTGATGCATTATAAATAAACGAAACCTGTATTGCATATTGTAAAATATTTCCCCTTTTCCTTTCTGTCATTTTGAACATCATGCTCTTTCTTCCCTTTGTTTGTAGAAGTCACCTTTATGTTTGCTGTGTTTAGAGTAGCTGTGCCGTTGCACTGTCAATTTGGTCTTAGGGTGTGCTGTACTATAAAAAAAATTTTTTTTTCCTGATGCCACTCTATAAATGTAATAAAGAATAATGAGTGGTGATTCAGTTAAGCTAACTGCATTTCTTTTCAAGTCATTCAACTTTTATCATCTTCCCCTTAGCATTACTTCGGGTTTGATTTAACTGGGATAGTGCTGTAGCCACTAGATTTACCCTCAGATCCAGGGCATGCCTGTTTCTAGAATAGTTTAGAAGAGACAAAGTGATACCGTTTGTCTGGTTGAATCAGGCATGTATTATCCTCAGATGTCAAACCTTCCAACTTGCATGCTCATCTCACCCTCTTTCATTGTTACAGAAAATGTCCATAAATTTCTTTTTTTTTTTTAAACTGCATTGTTTAGTTCTAATGACTTCAGTATAGTCGAGACAAATACAGTCACAACCCGAAATTACCTTGCAGAAAAATGCAGTCACAACCTAAAGACCAGTTTGGAGCACTTGTGTCATTTCGCATTGCAGAAAATCACGTAAACTTTCACTGAATGTGATATTGTAATAGTTTGAAGTTCACCAACAAGCAATGAAATTCACAGTCACGTTCTCTTGCAGTGTGCGCTAGAGTAAGGGAAGCTGCAGATACCCTCTGCAGGAGAACTGCCTGCTTGGGCAGCCTATGCTGCAGCGTTTTGTGGCGGAGGCTTCCTTGTGCCGAATGCTGCCTATAGTGTGTTGTGGTAGTTTTTGGTGGCCATGGTTGTGGCAGTTTTTGTACACTGGGTCATCCCTTTAAACCCAGTTATGTTCTTTAGGTTTTGATGTTTGTGTTAACTAACTATTTGTGTTTCCTACTTTCCAGTGCTTACTCTGTTGACTTGTTTCCTTATATTTGGTGTGTCTGATAGTTATCGTTTTAGTGAATATGCAGATTCGTGTGTAGAATGTCATTGCTTTCTTGTTTGTGTGTTGGAAACTCTGTCCACATGATTTAATTTAGTGTCTAGCACCCCAATAGATTTCTTTGTAACAGGTATTATGTTATAGCAACAACAGATGTTTATGGAGAGTGAAACCTTTTTATAACTCATGGAATATTTAGTTGTCCTAAGGTTTATTTTCTTTTATAAACTATATAGACATAGAATTTAATGTTGTTTTTTTTCCTTTTTGTGAGTAGTGATATGGGGATAATTTAGCTGTTGTTCTTAATGTTTTATAGAATAGTATATATAATATATTTTATTTCAAAATAGTTTCAATTAGATGAAATATTTAAATATCATTACTGAATATATCTTCTTATTTCACACTCCTTGGTTACATTCAGCATCAAACTGAATGTCTGTCTCTGCCAATTTATTAGATTTCAATGCTTCGCACACATCACTTAACTGCACTACCACAAATTTAATTTTGTTGAAACTTTCACAAATTTTGATTTGCAAAAGTAATGAATTAGCACTTTTTCACTATATTGCTGCATTCCATGAATAAAATTGAGAACATTGTTATAATAAACTGAACAAAGAATATAAAAAGTATTTAAAGCATAGTAGAAAATAACCAATGATAACTTGAATTGTCAATTTCTGTAAAAATTTGAATAAAGTTTCATTTACAAAATTTAATCTTTATTGTTATGAAACATTAAGATACATCTAATTTCCTGTTTTTGAACTGTAAATGCTGAGTTTTTTAATGTTCAAATTTAAATGTAGTTACCTTTCATATATGAATTTTTGCATTTTTTTAATCTATAGGAGGTGCCTCGTGCAACAGCATTTCTAGATGGCGTCGTTAGTTGGCTGCACGCTCTTCAGCGAAGTTCCCCCAACTTCCCTGTCTTGCCCTGGCCATCATTTGTGGAACTGGTTCATTGCAATGTGAACCCACTGGCAGGAGATGAACATTTGAGGGAATTATTGCAGCAACTACAACTTATGGGAGAGGTTTGGGCAAATCTTTCATTTCTATTTTTCTGGTACACTAGGATCTTCTTCTATCTTATGTGATGGAATAAGATACACTGTGAGTTACAGGGTGTGGAGAAAGGGTTATATTCTCTGTTTGTTTAACTAGCACTAAGTTAGGTTTACAACTTTGCTTCCTCACCTGTCTAACTATTTTAGATGTAGTTTAAAACCCTCAGTAACCCCTACATTGCATCATGCTCATTTCTTCTAAAACTCAAGAAATTTGATGAATTTTTCAGATTATGAAAATTTAAAACCTGATTTTTTAAAACTTTTCATGATATTACAAAGTGGGAGATGGTTATTATACTTTAGTTTTAGCTGTAAGAATGTGAAAAAATCAAAATAATGCAGTAATATTGGTAAACCCAGCATGTTTGAACTTCTTACCTTCCTTATGTTAACTCTCTTGGACTTCAACAGGAATATTTAAATATCAGTAAATTTTTATATTGTTTATGACCATTTTCCTAATACAATTTAAATACATTGTTTTTAAATACATTTTACCACCTTTTTATGGACTATTCACAATACTCATAATGATAAATTCATAAATACCATAATACCATTCAATTCCCAATGGGGCCAGAGAATTTGTAGCTTTTCACATTAATGTCCCAGTTCATATAGCTGTGACTACTGAAAAGCAAACCTACCTCCATCTGTCCATCTCCTTCTAATATCTATAACTCTAACTATTACTAACTACTTCTACTAACCCCTCCACATGTGCCAAGTTGTTGATAAACCCAGCTAAGCGACCCACCTACTAACAATAGCCTACCACCCAACTCCTAACTCCTATCGCTCCACGTAGATAATCTTCAATAGCACGCTACATTTCCCATTTCCCATATATATAAAAAAAACATAAGTGTACAACTTCTACTTGTCTCAAAACCTTGATAACGGAAAACATTTTCTTATTGAGATTTTATTTATCAAGGTTCTAAGATTTTTAAAGTTTGAATATGGTGTTAGACTTGGAATATCTGTGGAAATCACTTTCTGTGTTATATTATTAAAGATAGACATTTTTAGTGTTAGAATTAAGATTGTAGTATGGTGGAGAGTACTTATCAATACACAGTTAATTTTCAAATAGGTTTTTGTTTTGTAATGTTTTATTATGTATCTAAACTGCTGAATAATCTTCATTTAATGTATTTGAGATATTGAAATGTACATAATTCTTTATACATTCAAGGGCTTTCTATGGTAACTAGATTGTATTATTATGCAGTATTGCATGGAGATTCTTCCCATCAACAGTTGTGCTCATAGGGATGTTAATAAAGTGAAGTGTGCATTTTTCATGTCAGCAACTTATTGTTGTGAAGGTTGTGTTGTTGTTCTCTTTAATTTTTGTTGGTTAGCTATTCACTCTTTGTTTTTCAAAAAAATAAAAGAAATACATTCTCATATCAGATTCATGTCATGTACCATTTCATTTTTTACAGGCTGTTTATTTGAAGAGTCCCTATCAAGACCTTGTTTGCATTTGGCCCCGGTGGTTGGGAAACCAGGTGGTGGGGCAACTTTTGTCTTTGGATTTCCTGGCTCAAGCTCGTGTCACTGGTTGCTACTCTGTGGACGACTTCCAAGTTGCATTTTCTGAGTGTGATGCTCTTGATATGCTGCAGGTCCTTGAAACCTTGCAGTTGTGCACACAGGTGAGATGATGAATTAAACATCCATTTAACTCTTATTTTTAACATTGATTTTAGGGGAGTAATATTCTACAAAGTGTGGCCAAATAAAAAAGAATACTACATTTGTATCTCAGGAATATTTTAATCACACAACATTTGAATTGAAGATCATGTGTAACATAATTGATGGGGTTGGGTCAAACTTAAACTCTTTCTCTCCACACTGCTTCTCTAACATGTTTGGGTACTCATTACACACAGCATTAGCATTATGAAGCTTGTTGTTGGTTATGTGTTGCATTGTTTCTTGCTTATTGATAGTTAAACATCAATTTCACATGTGGTGATTCGACGATATTGATAAACCAGTTCATCTCCAGCTGTAATCATGGCTGGGTCGGTGACAATGTTCCTGAACGGGGTGGGGTGCACCCTTCATGCTTTCATACCTTATAACACTGACTTCCAACAATTTGGTATAGACTACAGCATTCTATGCACCTTCTTGATACTGTGATAAAGTTCTGAAGCATGCTGTCCTCCTTGTGAAGAATATGAATAATAGCGTATCTGAAGGAAACCTTAGTGACTCAACTGAGAAAAATAACTCGCCACAACTGAGGAAAACGGAAGGTGAAGCTGTACATTACAATTGCAAACTGTGAAAAATACAGTCCCATCTGTCGACAAACATATTTACCTACATTGATTATATTCATATGCTGGTTTAGTCAGTTTCCTGTTTGTTTGGACATACCTTGTATTTATATATATTCCACCTTTAAAAAACTAATTGTGAATTAGTAAACAATGTATTATAATTTACAAGGACATTTGTATTTTCTCACGTGAATTATTATTGAGGTGAATAAATGCAATTAAATTCTTTCTTTCTCTCTTCTTCTCTTCATTATTCCCTTTCTGTTTTGCAGTGTGAAAATGATGATGAGTTGGAATTTGAATTCCCTTGTTACAACTTTGTAGAAACACTAGATGGCTTATGGGATGAATCTGATACTCGGTATTGTGGTCCTGATAGCTGCTACGGAGGTGTTAAATTACGCTCTCCTCCAGATACATTCCATTTGATTCACAGTATTTTCCCTCGTATTCAGGTATGCTCTAATGAGGAATCAGGTATTCTTCATAGTGAATGTTTATTCTGACTATTTTTGTTTTGATTACTCTGTATTATGTATTGTGTTATTGATGTTTGGGAATCTTGTAGGTTCAACTTAGGCGAACAGTGCAAGGTCTAAGTGATCCAGATAGTGATTTGTACCAGTGGTTTGAAGGTTCAAAGCTTTGTTCTGGTCCCATTGAAAGTCTCATCACCTTAGAAGAGGACGGAGAAGCTGTGGAGATGAAAGTGCGAGGTCCTGCTGGATCTGAACTAGCATGTTTCTACTTTATGGAAGAACTATTGGGAATAGTGGATCAAGTAAATAATAATTTTATCTTATTACCTACAGTTATGATATCTGTGTTTTAATTTTATAGGTCTTAATATGTGAGAGTACTAGACATTTTAATTCTGAGTATACTGAGAATCTTGTTCCTTATTTAAAAGTTCTTTTCAAAAGTATTGATGTGTAGGAAGCCTCATTTAGCTGTGGGTGTGTCCTTGCTCTCGCTTCAGTTTGTACTTGCCAGGCACAAAACTTGGAGCGAAGTGAGACACTGTTTTTAATGACATAGTTTCATTATCACTCATTTGAAGCACCGAAAATAGTAATGGAATTCTGAAAAAATACTTGAGTATAAAAAATTTGTTAAGTATTGTTGTGAACTATATTTGTCTTTCAATATGCAACTGAAAAAAAAAATCAATTACATAAAATATTTATTTGTGTGGTGTGTGACAAAAATGTATGTGGGAAATTTTGAATTTTTTTTTCCTGGCAAGGTGTATTAGTGGAAAAATTCAAGGTAATGAAATGAATTATTTCTTTTACTTAAAGACTTCTTCTGTACACACATTACAAGTCAACTTAACAAAAATGTGCTATTCTGATATTGACAGATGGCTTCAATTTGTGCATGTGCACTACGTCTCACCATATTGAAAGTACTGCTTGGGTGTTGTAGGTGCTGTTGGAAATGAGTCCTGGATTACCTATAGAGAAACATGTTCTCAGTGCCGAGCAATTGAGAGAACATAGTGAAGAAGTCCATTGTTGGTCTCCTGCTGATCTGATGGAGGCTGTCCTGAAACCTCAACGCTTGGATAGTACAGTTCTGAATCCTCTGACTGAACACAAAGAAACCTTACTTGATCTTGTTGGATTTGGGGCACCTGAGGTAGTATGATTAAATGATATTCTTATGAAATTTCAAACTACATAAAATAAATTATGTTTCTTCTCACAACTTCATCAAAATTTACCTTCTGTTTGGGAGCATACTTACCAGAAATCTTTCTCCCATCTTGAGCCACAATTGAGAGGTATATCCAGTCACCACCAAGTTGTATAGTGGAGTTACAGTTATAACAGGTTGAGGTGGGAGTAAGGTCTCCTGAAAGCATGCTCTTAAACAAAATGTAACTTTAGTAAAGTTTGTGTAAAGATGTGATTAATTTAATTTTTTATCATTATGACAAGTTCCACTGAGGTAGACATATTTCATAATTAGCTAACATTCTTTAAGGACATGAAGTGTCTCAACCATTACTGTTATATTTTACATGACCTTGTAAGTGGACTTTTTATTTCAACCAACAACGTTTGGTCTGCTAATTTCAGTCATCCTCAGGTGAATGTATGTGCATTAATAAATAAAATTATATATATAAATTATTATTTTGTAAATGTTATAAAAGTGTTACGTATGAATATTTTATTTATTTATACATGTATAATTCACCTTATGGTGACTGAAATTAGCTGTCGAAATGTAGTGTGTTGAACTAAAAATAGTCTACTTACAAGGTTGTTTAAAATATTATCTCTTTCATTTGATAGATGAGAATATTGTCAATTTTTTCCATTACCTTCATTTCATATGTGGCAATTTGTTGCCCACCACGTGCTTAAGGGCACTTTTTAACAGCTTTTTTGACAATGAACTAGGTTTTATTATTTTTGTTAAAGATCTTGTACTCCATACATGCTCAGTTATTTAGTTCTGTTATTTTGTTTCATTGTGGATTGATTTCTATTATAGTATTCTTTCCTTACACTTCATCTATAAATTCTTTATCAACTCAAGCTTTATCACTTTATCATTGCAATATTTATTTGTATTCCTCAATGATGAAGGATGAAAATTTGAAGAGCTAGACAGCAAAATATGTTTTATGCATTTGAGAAGTTTTTCAGGCAATGATAAAAATGTGATATTGGAAAACATTATTTGAATTTATTTTTTTTAAATTTTGTGAGCTAATGTAGATTTAGTACATTTTGTATTTAGAACCAAACTCAGCATCAGTACATGATAAATTGCCTAAAATAATACATTTCTGTTAAATTCAAAATTTGTTCAAGTGGATATAATGTGTTTTGCATTCTAGCTATACATTTAGAACATACATGGTATCATTACCACTGTTGGAGTTTCAAAATAATGTGTCATCTTTTGATTAAAATAATCATCTCCTTGTATCAAAAATGAAGCAATAATACAACAAAATGACCTCTACTTTAAATTTTGAGCTATGTCACTGAATGTCATTTTTAACCCATCCATAAAGCAACTGGAAGCCAGGTACCCCACAAAACTGATCGAAGTTCAAATCTCGTGATAATTATTTTTTCACATTTACAAGAATTTTCACATTCTCATGAAAATAAAGTGAAAAATTTTGATTATATTTGCTTCTGTGAAATGAATATTAGTCTATTTTGTCTCTTTTGTTTTACAGGTGCGTGATTTAGTCTTAACAGGAGATGACCTTCCTGTATCTGCCCTCTCGACTGTTTGTCGTCAACAACTGTGTCGATTGCTCGATCCACCTGATCCTCTTGGCAAAGATTGGTGTCTTCTTGCCGTAAAATTGGGACTGGCTGACAAAATTGCTACATTGGACTTGGACAATAACTCTTCTATGAGTAGAACAGCTCGCCTCTTAGATGAATGGGCCAAAGACAGATCCACTGGAATTGGTGAGCATTTTTTCCCTATTCTTTAAATTTAACCAACAAATATCCCGGTTTATTTTTAGAGTTCATTCACAAATTTGTGAAGATTTACCTTGGATAACTTGTAATTTTGTTATTTATTCAATTTATAGGAATGTTCATCAAAGGGCTCAGGGATCTTGGGCGAGAGGATGCTTGTCAAATCTTATTGAGAAGCGCTCCTCTTTATCGCATTGTGCCAACGACTGTAACACAAAATTCACCCATTGATGGATCTCACAACTCGTGCTCTAATTTATCACGATGAAGATACCTCCAATGTTTTAGAGAATGCTCATCTCTGATGTTTCAAGGAACTTCCTGTCTAAATTGGAAGGACAGATCTACAGAAGGTGGTGTTGAGATCCTGTCTCTTGATTGCTGAAGTGTTTAGTTGAGCAGGTTCAAGTTTTAACCTATCTCTTGAAGAAATGTGTCCTTCAGTTGCAGGGCGAGTCATTAGACTACGTACTTTGATGTTTTGTCCTTCTCAGTAGCTATTCCCTCAAAATTTGGTCCTCAGACTTTCATGTGTATCCCTCCATTAAAATATCTGTGCTGAAAATATTGAATGTTGTTGTTGGTATTGTGTACCTTTAATGGAGTGGTCTTAATTATGACTAAAGTTTGTATACTCTTGAAATGAATGTTTCAAGTTTTATTCAGAGTTAAATTGAAAATTTGTGTTACTAAAGTTTTGTGAATAATATATGACAACTGAATGATTATTACAACGAAGGGACACCCACATTTTATGAAAGTGTCGGTTTTGTTGATTATAAAAAAATATCTATTGTGAAATTTTTGATATCATTGTATTTTTGTACTTTGAGGGCTTTGATTGTAACAATCACATATGTTCTTAAGTCTTTACTATTCTTTTGCACATATCCCCTCTCTTGAGAATCTGTCTTCCAAGATAAAAAAAATTTCATCAGGTATTTCACCTTATCTTTCATGTGAATGCAACGAAATCTTGATTTGTTCATTGTTAATTGATTAAAACCCTTTAATGTTCTAGACTTTGACATCCTATGTCCATGATACCTTGCCTTCTGTGTTGAAGCCAGGTCACAATTTGAGGTGCCATTGTTTCCACACTTTTACTCTTCCAGCTCTCCTGGTGTCTTCTTCAGGGCAAACACAAAAGCCTCAACCTTTTAAAAAATAAGACATCAGCTTCTTGACTTGTGATGTGGTATCAACCCCTTAGCTGAGTAATCAGACAACCTTTACCGTTGGAATATTTATCTCATCAGTCACAAGAATAGTGTAGGAAGACAGTGATATGACACTCTTGCAGTATGTAGTTAAAAATTACATAGTGTGAACACATATACTATTTTTAGAAACTATTGATTCATCACAACATTCTATTGTATTTTCATGAAATGTTACTTGTAAATACAATTTTTAAAATGTTTAGAACTTACTTGGGTTCTGAGCATTAAAACATTTCTGATAAACTGTTGAGTACTTCCGTTATGTAGCTTATTCTCTACAAGTGGTCTTTAAATATATACTGTTATG
Source organism: Laupala kohalensis (assembly GCA_002313205.1). Lineage (NCBI taxonomy): Eukaryota > Metazoa > Arthropoda > Insecta > Orthoptera > Trigonidiidae > Laupala > Laupala kohalensis. The sequence goes on from NNCF01129218.1 coordinate 717,190, forward strand.
TCTATCCTTATTGCTGCTGGCAGTATGAAAGAGTCAAAGGTTGTTCATGAATTGAACTTTTTAGAGGAATAAGTTATAGCTACTGAGAGGCGACTAGCCAAGAAAATTAAACTAAACTGATCTTCTGATCTTTCAGTTCGTTTCTTGTAAATCATGAAATTAACTTTGTTCAGTAAGAACTAAAACTGTTTTGTTATAAAGATATTTTGACATATTTAGCACCGTATTTTCCTAAGATAGTGCCAAAGTACAGGAACCTTTTTAATTAATAATTTGAGTAGAAGAGAGTCCCTCTGGGTCAGAACAGCCAAGCTGTTAGATTATAAAACCATTTTAGATTTAGGGTTATTGATATATTGATTAGAAAATAGAGTTAAAACGTGTTTTGTATTTCTCTAAAAGTGCGTACAATATACTACCAGTATTCATTATTTAGAGCAGGTGGTTGAAAACTTACTCTTTCAAGCACTCGAGAGTGGAATGTCTTTGTTTCTTGTCTCATTACAAATGGTTGTATTATCACACTCTTTGGAGTGCACACCTTTCCGTCCGGTGAATTAAGAGAACTCTCATTGGAAAGATTTTTAGGTAGACTGACTCACAAAAGCATTGAGGTTTTCCTTTTAAATAATTCAAAATTAAGAGGGCAGTATTGGTTTTTGATAAATATGTAATTTCTACAGGGTTTTTTAAGATATAGGAGATAACATATCTCTAAAAATGCACAAAAGAAATGTAAAACAAATTACTATTTGATGCTATATTCTTAAGGAGTTCTACACAGTGTAGTCTTAATGTAAAAAAATAAACTATCTTGTACTTTGAAACTTCAAATGAAATTTGATGTACTATGCATTTTGAGGGACATTTCCCTCGTCTTCAGCACTTAACTGAAAGCTGAGCTAGCCGAATTAGTCGTCTTCAGCGAAGATGAAGGAAAAGTCAAAACAATTGTAACGGTTTTGTTGTCTCATGCTGCTTAACAATTTTGATCATGACATGTTTGGGAATTTATCAGATGTTCTTTTTCCTCATCTTCAACTACATTGACTGATTTTGAGGACATAGGCTTCCGTGGCCGGAGTCAGATGAGTCTTGGCTTTCCAGAAATCGCCATATCGAGGTGTTGAAAACTGACGTTTCAGCCATCTTACTGTGGTCTCACTAATACTAATTACTAGCCCTGAAGAAGGCCACAGCAAGATGGCCGAAACATGTGTTTTCAATACCTCGACACAACGATTCCCAGAAATCCAAGACTCATTGACTGATATTTCTGACAATCCCTGGTGACTTGCGGGATGATAAATTTTAAAATCAAATTATTTTCTCTACTTGTTTAGTATGTTGTTGTATAAGCATATTAGCAAAATTCCCTCAAAACTCAGTGGTGAAATGTTCAGTTTTTTGTACATATCAAATTGTTTCACTCATTTATTGCAATACTATTTGAGGATTTGCCTTTTTACTGAGTACCTAGCAACCACATTCTTTTACGTGTAATGTACCTAAAACATGGGTTTCTAAAACATAGATCTATTGTTAGCACAGTGTACATGCACGAATAATTCAACTTTATACAATATACTAACTTAATAATTGTGAGTTGTGCACTAGGTGTGTTTTATTTCTGAGAACACAAAACTTGTTTTTCCTATTGAACATTAAAAATCATTAACACTTCAGTGAAACACTGTTTTACTTGTGACTGTTTTTGTGTGATAAACATGTGATCTTTTATGCTCGTGAGATGCTTTCCAATCTTAACATTTATTCCCTAGTAAAATCCAAGTTTATATTTTACTATTTGTAATATGAATTTATCACATATCTGTATTTTAAGTGTTATATCCAGACAAAGAACTTAAAAGAAATTCTTGAGAAAGCTTTAATTGTGTTAAATCTAAGATATGTAATGTGTGCACATGAAAATATTTATTTGTATACCAATTTGTGTTGGCAAATTTTTTACTTGAAACAATATTAAGTATTTTCTATGGATGTTTTTTTATGTATCCTTAAAGGGTATGTTTTGTGTGTATTTATGTAATTGAAATTGTCTCTTTATGGATGTTAAAATAATTCCTCTAACTATAAGAAAGAAATGTGATTTGTGGTTAAAACTGTTGCTCATACTAAGGCTTTAACCTGGTGTGTAGTGTCACATTCCATCCAAATAAAACATGACATGGTACTTAAATTTTTATTTTAATCTTATTCAAGATTTTCTAGTCATATTGAATTTTGCCAACAAGTATATTCTTGCTGTAAGGTTTCATTTGGTAAAGGCTAGTTATTTATATGATTTCTTGTAACAAGATTTTTACTGCGTGTTAGTGGAAGATTATATTACTGATATTTATTGTAACGCAGTGCTATGTTTGTACAGTTCTTTTTTATGTAGTGATACGTTTGAAGTATATTTTTGTGCATCTGTTCACTCTGTGCATTTGTACTTAACTTTGTTCTCTTAAGAAAATAATAATAATAAAAATAGTAATGAAAAAATGATTTGTTTAATTAAAACATTTCCGTTGTAAATGAATCAATGAATCTTATTTTCAGTTATGGCTGAGTTGTTATGAATCCTAATCCCATATTGCAGAGTCCTTTTTCACATTCACAGTATTCATTCCTTAATAAACATTGTAAAGCTTGTTTTCTCATCTGTAATAAGATAAACATGTTAGTTGGACATTTTTGTTCCAAAATAACAGTAAAAGGTAGTACGGTACATACCGGCAGGCAAGGCTTGTAGGAGCACTTAAGTGTACATATTCTTGGATTTTGTGGACCAGGAAAACGGTTAAAATACTGTTTCTGGATGAGAGGTGGGTATTTTGCATCTGTTAAAAAGATTTTTTAACAATTTAATGTAATGAAATAGGGAAAAATATCTTGGTTTAAAATGCATTGTTGTTATTTTAATCACTTACATATATTCTACTACAATTAACATCCATTATATAATCTAATTAAATAAATAATGGAAGACACGACCTTTCATGGACAAACATTATTATATATTTTCTGATAAAAGCTCACAACTCACAATATGTACTGTTTGTCCATAAAATGTTGTAAGTCTTATATTATTTATTCACTTACATAGATGTTTCTTGCAGTATAAATCTTGTTCACATACTCCTGTGGGCTTGGTTTCTATAGCTTTCTGTTCTTGTGTCAGAGATTCTGATGAACCACCATAGATTGGTATGTTTTGTTCACTTGTGGGTGATGATTGATCTAAATAGAATCTGTTATAGGAAACAGCATCATCAGGTTTAGTAATTATTGTGTCCCTCTCCCAATCAGCCATGTCACCTGGATTGATAATGAGAGACTTGAAAAAAATATCCTGTGCAGCTTCTGCTGTAGAATCGTCTACATTTGGAATCAATGATCTCATATATGATGTATCATCAGGTTGATCGGTATTGGATATTAATCCACTGATGAAAAATGAACTATCCTCCCCTCTATCAAGAGGAACAAGCTGTTTCATAGACGAACTCATTTCTGTTGTGTCATATTCAGAGTCTCCATAGTAAGTGTGACTAGTGGATTCAAGACATGATTGGCTCATCTTAGGGCAACATATACCAGACACAGCACGACGTGGACAAACCTCAGGAAGTTGGCTTAAGTACTCTGATTTTGTCATTAATTTAGCTGGTAGAGGGGCTTTCCTGACAATGACTTCTTCTTGTTGTGTAGGTGTTCTCCAACCTGATTCCCCGTATTCCCCATATTCTTGCCTCTGGATTGATGATCCTACTTCCGCGGTGTATGCAACATGTGTCAAGTTATTTTTTAAATAATCCTTCCCAGTTTGTTCTCCCACATCTTGCAGTGATGGATCAATTAAGTTACGTTTCACTTGTATTTTTATTAGATCCTTTCCCCCCGCCTTAGCTTTTTCTTTTGAACTCACGGGGAGAATGTTGTATTTTAAATTTGGTTTATAACTCTTTTTCTTATTTCCACTCATCTTGAAAGCTCTACTGTCTTTCTGAGTTTTACCTAAATTCCTAATGAGAATTAATGACTCAAATGCATTTGTGTTGATGAGCAAAAGGTGAGAGACAATGGAATAACTCCAAAATAACTGACAACATCAAAGAACATTGTTGAAATACTTGAATGATAATACTGTTGACTTTCCAGACATGGCCAAATCTTTCCTCTCAATATTGGGGCAGTGTATCACGTTCTAATATACAAAAGAATATGAAGGATGTTGCATCTTCAGGTTTTTTGTTTATATTGTATTGTTCTTCTACATGTCTGCTATAATCCATAAGTTAAATGAATAATTAAAATTAGTGATATTCTCAAAAATGAATAATTTGCTGACTCTAGTGTGTTGAAGTTAATTTGAATACCATCATTATAATTAACTTATCCTAATTTCAAAAACTCAGTGCCCTTTCATAAAAGTAAAGTTCAATAAAATGCAGTTTGTTAATTTGACCTGTATTTCATCAAATTTACTGTAAGTAGAAGTGAATGTTTATATTTTGTCTAGTTTAATAGTTACCTTCAGGAGAGGCTCAATACTTATGAAGATGCCTCTGATATATTGTGAATACACAGATTTGTAGTGATACAACGTTGAAATGATTTCTCACTCCCAACAGTGGCTCATATTTCTTTATCTCAAACTTGCATTCTGTACTTGATCTATTGTATTTCTTGATCTCACTTCTCAAAACGGTTAATCTCTCTTTCTTTGTGACACTAATCATATGTAGTTGACATTTTGCTTTTTAAGTATGAAAATCCACATTTGTTCCAATCAATTTCCAATGAATATTTCACGATGTCATCCATGTACAACTTGATTGAATTTTGAACTCTTTTGTATGACAGGAGAACCTAGTACCAACAGATGAGAGGAAGCAAAATATATTTATGTTGAGCATTAGAGTTGGGAAGAAAATTCAAATATCCAAAATAGGAATTTTAAATAAAATATTAACCCTTCAACTTTCTCTTTTTTTGACTCAAGTGTTTTTTTAGTATTTCTTATTCATAATTTTAATTCAAAATTCATATCAACGGTTCTGTACACAATTACAGAGAGTTTATTGTCAAAAAGCAATTACACACTGTGTATTAAACAATACTTTAATGTTTCTAAAAGAAGTTATTTACCCATATGCACAGTTATCAATTTATTATTCCAGATGGGTTATATTATTTATTTATTCCCAAAATACTGCTATATTATTTGTTTTCCTTATCACATGGATGTTTGTTCATTTTTATTATATCACTGATGGACCTCATTAGATTGGTTAACATGATTTTATGACATGTTCAATAAATTTATTGTCAAAAAAAGCAGTACAAACTGCGTATGACCACGTGGAGGACAATAAACTAATTTACTCTCCGGAAGCAAATAAGGGACCATCCCATCAATTCCGATCAAGGGCCCTAAGTCAGAGGCGGATTCAAAAATTTCAGCAAAAATTCCTAGATGAGGTAAAAAGTTAGCTGCGAGTTATATTACTAATAGAATGTCAATATGTTTGAAATTCAACACAAAAAATTTACATGTACAAGTTATTATCGAACTATAGATTATTTTGAGTATAGTGTTTAAAACTAATAAGAATTGAAATAACACTAAATTCACGATTTATTGTTTCAATAAACACGCCTGTAGACAAAACATAGAGAACCTGTATAAGAAATCCACCTCTACCCAAAGGAAAAACGGAGAAAAACCCGGACCAGGATGGGGCTACAAAATTGATGTACACAACTGTGCCAAAGTTGAGAACACATAAAACTAAATTAATATGAGCCATAAGACAGCACAATCATGCAAGAAAATAGTTTTTGAAATTGTCATAAGTTATTTAAAAAGTATTACAGCAATGGCGTGATAAAGTACAAGACGGATTTAACTTTTATTAAAATCAATAAATTCTTTTACAGTGTAGAAGCACTGGTGCAGGAGGTAGTTTTTAACCGCGGATTTGAAGATATTCAATTTCATAATATCTTTTATATTCTTGGGCAGGGAATTATATAGAACGATTCCCGAATGGTATGGTCCCTTTTGGCAAAGAGTGGTTGACACTCTAGGGCGATGAATATTACTACTATTGCGTGTATAGTGTTCGTGAACGAGACTGTTTCGTATAAAGAAAGGGTGGCACTTCAGTAATTCGGACTTAACAAACACGACTGTTTCATAAATATAAATGCAGGGAAGTGTTAATATATTTAATTCCTTCAATAAAGGTTTACAAGAGTTTCAAGGATGAGATTTACAAATTATCCGAACTATCCTCTTCTGAATTCTGAAAGTTTGAATACTCTGACTGGAATTGCACAAGAAGGCAATGCCGTAACGTAAATGGGAGTAAACGTTTGCAAAATATACGCAACGGGAAATNCCGTATCGTATATGGGAGTAAACATTTGCAAAATATAAGGAACGGGAAATACGTGGACTAACTGCGTTAACTAAGTTTCGGAATGCGTAACACAATTTGCTTAATTGGGAATTAAGATTGTCAACGTGACAATTCCATTTGAGNAGAATTTTGTATTTGTAACAGTTTTTAATTGTGTTCCGTTTAAAGAAAGAGAAACCTGGTGTAAAGATTTTGTGATACTATTGTGAAATGATATAGACTCTGTTTTGTCAGTGTTTACAATGAGACGATTTGCATGGTACCAAGTAGAAAAGTTAAACAACTTTATGAGCGTTGGCGTGTTTACATAGTAAATTAGTGTCATCAGCATAAAGAACCATTTTGCAATTTGATGTGGATGATATGTCCTTCCCATACAATAAAAAGAGTATAGGGCCGAGAATTGAACCTTGGGATACACCGCAAGTGGCTTTGTTTCTGAAGGACAACGCTGAAGTATTTCATTTTTCATATAGGATATTTCGACCTGTTGATATCTATCTTTTAAATAAGAAGTTAGCCATTGATGTGGAAGTCACGAATGACTAAAGAATGCAATTTGGAAAGGAGAATTTCGTGATCGATGACATCGAATGCTTTGGATAAGTCAAGAAAAACACCCTGAGGATTTTCTCCACGGTCTAGAGATGTGGTAACATCGTTTAAGAAAGAAAATATGGCGCTTTTAGTGGACAAAGATTTCCTAAAACTGTGTTGATCGTCAGAGAGAATGTTATTTTTTGATAAGAAATCTAGAAGAAGCTTATAGAACAATTTTTCTAGGATTTTTGAGAAAGTGGATAGTAGAGATATTGGTCGGTAAGTTCCAATATTAAGTTTGTTTCCTTTCTTGTGTAAAGATTTTACTTGAGCTCTCTTAAATATGTTAGGACACACCCCTTCCGATAAAGAACTATTAAAAATATTTATGAGTGGATTTAATTCAGCGTGGTACGTAAATTTAACAATAAACTCGGGTATATCATCTATACCTGTTGACAATTTGTTTTTTAATGAGCTGATGATTCCCATGACTTCACTGGCGTTAGTTTCGGAAGTGAACATAGAATTGGGTACGTGGGTGGATATAATTGGAGGACATTGATTTGGATATATTGAGTTCGTTATTTTACCAACTTCTGAGAAGTGAGAATTAAACAAATTTGCGATGTCCTGAGGATTTGTTACGATTTTGCCATCGTTTAGTAAAGAAACATTTTCTTCGCGATTTTCAGAATTTGACGTGTAATTTTAAACAATATTCGACATGACTTTCATTCTGTTGTTCGATTTTATTACCTGCCTGTCGTTTTCCATAACTTTATCTGCATATACCACTTTACGAATATAATCATGGGAATCGGGTGGTTGGTTATAGAGTTTTGAAAGATAATAAATAAATAAATTTATTGTCAAAAAACAGTACAAACTGCGTATGACCACGTGGAGGGAAAAAAACTAATTTACTCTCCGGAAGCAAGCAAGGGACCATCCCATCAATTCCGATCAAGGGCCCTAAGGCAGAGGCGGATTCAAAAA